>JASXTE010000007.1:27182500-27782500 GCA_030280995.1 Hemileia vastatrix | reverse complement strand
CATCGCAGAGATCTCTTTCTAACTTGTAGCATGCACTAGCAATCTGAATTCCAACTAAATAAGCTTCATAATAACAAAAATTAAAGTAAAATAAAAAACTTATATTGGTCTGATAACGTTTACTTGTGCCCTTGCCCTCTTTTCCATCTTTTCTCTTTCCACCCTTTCCTCTTCTTGCCCAAACAACCTTATCATCTCCTTCCCCTTATTAACTACCCATTTCTCAATAACACATTGAGTGAACTGAAGCTTTTATTGATCAATTTTATTCAAGGTGGTGAGCCACCTGGTACAGTGGTCACATACTATGCTTCACATGACTTGATTCCATGTTGATTCTGAAAAATCACAGCAAGTCCAATCAAAGGCAAATTTCAGAAAACCTTTTTCTTGAAGTTCACACTCTAAGTTTCTTTTGACAGAAAGTGGGATAGGTGCTCCTCCTTTTAGTCCTTGAGGAACAGGTGCTGGAAAAAATTTAAGTATTTGAATTTTGGATCACAAGAAGGCTATAGAATTGGTTATCAGAAATTGTCGATCAGCCGCAGAATCGGCACGGTTTGAAGATTGGACTTGGGTTAGGATAGTTTGAGTGGTTTTCAGATTGAATCGGTTCCAAGCTTTCCAATTTTCAATCTCCAAAGGTGTTGGGCTCGCAGGATATTTTTCTATTTGTGTTGATCCCCTAAGACAATACTTCAGAAAGTGGTAAATATTTCTATTTAGACTCTCCAAGCTCCTGGGAAAATAATTCCTTCTAACTAAGCCTCTTACAGCCCTTAACCCATGTTCTTCTTCATGAGACTCTGCTGAATTGAGTCTGTGGTAATCACTGAGACCCATAATTATTGAGAGATTCAATAAAAATTCAAATAAGCTAATTAAATTGGTTATTTTTAGAAAAAATAATACACTAAAATTTGACTGACCAGCTCCACTTGTGCTTGCTCCTTGCTTAGGCTGAGCAGATGATGATTGGTCTCCAAAAAATTCCCTCAATACTTCACTAGCCCAATCTCTTCCTAGCTGATCTGCATGCTGATCAGCACTTTCAGGAGCAGAAGGATGATTGGGATTAAAATTTCTTGGTTCTGAATGAGACTCTGGCCTGGATTGGGATTAGGTGGTACAGACTGAGATGCATCTGGAGGTAAATCAGCAGTGGGTGGTGACGGAGTATCTCCAGTATTAGTATGTTGAGGTGGAAAAAAATGGGAATCAGTTGGGTCAACAAACATCCCTTCAAAATTATCATCCATAATGAAGTGTAATAAAATAAAATAAAATAAAAATAATCAGTCCTTAAAATTTATACCTATCAAAGTAAAAGTAAAAGAAGATACTATGTTTATATTCTTGTTAACGTGTATGTTATCTTGGGGAAAAATAAAGTGAATTATAATATAATGCTATCAGCTAAAGTGGGAAGGTTAAACTATTTGTTGTAGATGAATGAGAAAAAAGATTATTCATTAAGTAACAATTTTATCATATTTCTCATTATTATGATTTTCATTCTTTCATTCTTACATTTAAGATATAAATGACTCATTTAAAGCATGGGTTCTCTC
Organism: Hemileia vastatrix; assembly: GCA_030280995.1. Lineage (NCBI taxonomy): Eukaryota > Fungi > Basidiomycota > Pucciniomycetes > Pucciniales > Zaghouaniaceae > Hemileia > Hemileia vastatrix. The sequence continues at coordinate 27,780,929 of JASXTE010000007.1, read as the reverse complement.
ACATTAAAAGCAACCAATGTAATTGTTCACTGATTTAAGATAGGGTTAGTTGGATGCATTGTATTTTTAATCATTTAAAAACATCACCAATCCTACAAATTTCACCCATCCCAAATTAACGCAAAGATGTTAGTCAACAGAAAACAAATTTGATTAATTTTTTCACTGACTACTGTCGGCAGTCCAATGGCAGTGAAAACCTTGTCTTTGATTCCAAACATTCCTTTTTTGTGCTTGACAGTAGCTACGTGTCTAATTATTACATCTTTCTTAATCACAATTTGAGTTGCTTTGGCTACTCTTAATAACCAAAAATGCACTTGTGTGAAAAGCTCATAGGGATCATTTGATGTTTCTTCTGGACGAAGCTCCTTGAAAGGACTTACTATTAAATGGATTTGATCATTCTCTACCTTTGACTTGAAAAGATCATAAATTTTCCCAAACTGGCTATCTTTTCCATAGTAGAATTCAATTGTTGAATTAGAAATGTGTCAATGGTAACTAATAAACCTCTTTCCATGTATCAATATGCTTGCTAAGTTTTTAACTAACCAATTTCCACTTTTCTCCAATGGTGTCAAAGCCCGTCTTGAAGTTTCTTTTCCCATTTGTGCCCTTACCCATTTAGTAAATAATGCCATACTTAGATGGATCCACTTGTTTTGTTTATTGAGATCAATGTGGATTTTTTTAGTCTCACATTGATCATTATCTTCAGCTTCACCAAGATGTAATACCCTAGACTTCCGATACCAATTTTTGAGCATTGTTAGAGGTATCTCTCCTGTGGTCAATATTAAATAATTAGCACATCTGATTTTTTAGATCATTGCTTACAAACATTAGATACGTTGTAGAGTAGACTCCTACAGTCACCTTGCTGCAGGCAGAATCCAAGGGAGTTGGAAAAACAAAAAGAAATCCCTGTCCCTCTAAGTAAACATAAGATTAAATTAACTAAGCTTGAAGAGTTGGATATGCTGAAAATCTGAGAGAAAGACTTTGAAAGTGTTGGAAACCTATAATATAGAAAAAAAAAGTGCAATAAATGATTACAACTCCAAAACAAATACCTAATACCTGATTACACTGATAAAAGTCACAGAAAATACTTGGAACAAGCCGCAACACTTGCCCCAGAGACTGAAAAGTACAGTAAAGTACCCCAGAAACTACCCTTGGGATGATCTGTTCAAAGGTGCCTTATTTAAGGTCTGCCCCAGATTAACCAAGTTTCCCCCAAAATTAAAGAGTGTTTTTATTATATTTTTATTTTATAAATTTAATAAGAAAAGAAATAAATTTGAGTCACCCAGGATGAGAGCTATCCAATGGTGCCCTATATGTTGATATTTTTTATTATAATTGTTGTTATATGTTAAATATTGTTAATTATCAAAAAAGACCCTTATTATCGAAATTTAAAGACAAAAAACATGTAGAAGACTAAGATTCTCCCCTTCTCTCTCTGATTCTCCTCCTCCAGACCTTTCCAACAATACCCTACATGCATAGGATCTACAATAAACTATTGATCTAACAAGCATGACAAATTCTAACCAAATTTTGCCACAATAGCCAAACTTTTCTGCAGTGACCAAACTTTGCACTGGTGATCAGACTTTTCTACAGTGACCAAACTTTACCACAGTGCCCAGACTTTTCTGCAGTGAACAAAATTTGCACTGATGAACAGACTTTCCTACAGTGACCAAACTTTACCACAGTGCCCAGACTTTTCTGCAGTGACCAAACTATGCACTGGTGATCAGACTTTCCCATTGTGAGAAAATTTTGCCACAATGAGCTCTTTTTACCATAATGAGCTAATTTTGCCATAATGAGCTAATTTGGCCAGAGTGAGTTAATCTTTTCACCATAACCAAACTTTTCCACAATGACAGAATTTTTCAAGTACACTTCGCTTTTGCACTGGAAAATCACCAGAGCAAACCGGAGCGCACCGGAAAAAAATGGCTACTCCATGAGCACACTGCATCCACCAAAAATACCAAGAAAGCCCTAGAAAATACAGTAAAACCAATACCCAATACATGAAACCATCAAATAACAATAGGAATACCAACATATATCCATTCCAAAACACCATAAATCCTCCAAAAAATCACCATAAATCCTCCAAAAAATCACCATAAATCCTCCAAAAATCACCATAAATCCATCCAAAAAAACTCCAGTTAAATCACTTCAACCAAATTAACACCCGCTAACAACATGATTTTCTTCCAACCAAGGTCCAATCAAATTTTCACCTAAGTAGCCTACCCAGATTTGGAATGCCACAACATGGATGGTAATTGTTTGTAATTTCAGATAATATATGATTCACCCGCTCTCCAAACCAAGTAGCTTTACCTGATGGTGGACTAAGATGCTTTATCATTTCAGGATAATGTTGTGTGATATTCAGATTTGGCTTTGCATTAATATTCTTCCAACCCTCTTCCAGGCACTCACAATACTCTAACAGAAATTGATCTAGATCTTTAAGCTCATTAGTCTGTATATTTTTTAATGTCAAAAAATTGGTGATCCAGAATAATGTTACAAGTGACTTAAGAATATAATATTCTCTTGGTTTTTCAGCTGAGGAAGCTGAAGATTCAGATTCTTTAAATTTTTCAAACCAAAGGGGTATAAGTGACAAAGGGAAGTAGAGAGTATACATCATGTGCCATTCTGCTGCCTTTAGGGATCCTGCCTTTTTAGATCCTACTGATTTTGGAACTCATGTTAGCCAGGAAGGCCTTCTTACTTGATCAATCATCTTCCATACAACCTGTAGCTCTGCTGCTGTGATTTGTGGATTACTAAAACCTTCATTTTCTTTCTCCCTACCTTTCACCACACAATATGGGGAGCGGACTTGCTAGCAAGTCCGCAACCTTGGACCCAAACTCACCATAGATTGAACACACATTGAGCTATTGATAAAGGAACCATTCAATCAGGGATGAACACCACTCAGCAGAACAGTTTTAGGTGGGTGTTCAAGTAGAGTTCAGTATGGGTTCAGTATGAGTTCAGTCTGAGTTCCATCTGAGTTCCATCTGAGTTCAGGTTGAGGACTTGCTAGCAAGTCCACCCCCTATATTGCGCAGTGTTTCATTTCATTTTATTCATCTCTAGATGTCTCATTGGATGAGTGAGATCCTTCACTCTGTGATATGCTAATGCTCCGTTGACTTAAATTATACAATGAATTCCAACTGCCACTGCTGTGAGACTGTAATAAGGCCAAATCGCTATATGGAGGAATAAATTTAGAGCTGGTTGTCCTACTCTGGCTTCTTGATTGATTTGTTCAACATCTTTCACTATCTAGTCTATGATGACTTGATGACTTTCTTGAACTCATAAGTCTTTTCCACTTGTGCTGTCTTGGGTGCCCTGTATCATCATCATTATTATTTGTGGTGCTCAAGCTACTTCTATGTTTTTAGAATGTTTGTGCAGTGAAGTAACAGAAAAGAAATTGTCATCTTCTTCTCTTACATGCCAATTTTTATCCTTTTCCAGCTTTCTTTCTAGATCTTTTTGTGCATTTTTGATTTGAAAATAGCTTAGACTGTGATCTTTTAGGTTGCCAAGCATTTTCCAATGCATAACAACAATTGAGCAATATTCAGTTGGACACCAATATTCAAAGTTATTCAGCTCACTCCAACGTACCCCATTATTCTGAACCATTGATACATGCTCCCAATGTGACTTAAAATTTTTCCACTTGGTTTCCCAGCACATATGATCCTCATGATTCCGTAATGAAAAATTTCCCACATTATTTTCACTAATTTCATCTTAATTGATATTACAGAAAGAGCAGAACATTCTTGCAGAGTGACTCAAAAAGCCAGCCAATTTTTGTATTGCAGGAATGTCATCTATCAAAGAGAACAATGCAACTCTTAATTTACGGCCTCGTGGATAAAGATGCGTCTTTTCAATCAATATACCTTACCATAGAGTTTGTAGATCATTAGAGAGAGGTTTTAGAAGGTGATTAAGCTGTTCACTTGTGGGTTCTGTTGGTCCAGGTATAATAGCATACAAAAAAGATTTTCCATTTTGTATCTATCTTCTTGAGGTAGGTTCATACACACCATCATAATATTGCATACAGACTTCTGATGACCTCCAGTCCTAAACCAGTCAACATATAAAGTAAACATTAAGTTGCCTGAAGTTATTGTATATTCATCATCATTTCCACCCAGAGCTGGAGTGGTAATGGGAAAGTTTTTCCAAATTGAACCATCACCAACATCCTTCATCAAATCACACTCTACATTGTCTGCCACAGGGGTTTTCTTCTCAATCAGAAGCTCAAATTTGAACAGTTTGATCTTTTCCTTAAGCCAGTCAATAAAAGAATGGTGATGAAATGTTTTAAGAGATAAATATTTTACATGTTCTTGATGTTCCTCCATCAAACACAGCCTTTAATCCCATTTAACTACAATTTGTCTTGCTTCAAAGGTTTTTAAAAAGCGCTTTGATGACAAAAAAAACGGCTGATTGCAACATAGTATAGATGGTTGAGATTCAGAGTTATACTCAGAAAGAGCAAAGCATTTAGAACAGCATGTTTTTGTGAAAAATGATTGATTGAGCTTTAATTGACTAAAAACCATATCTATTGAGCGTGGGATCAGGCGGACAATGCTATCAGAATCCAGTCTTCCACTATCACCTAGAAATTTTAGCTTCTTAATTTCTTCATCCAAGAATTCAGTACAACCTTCTTTGCTCAAAAAAAAGCTTTGCTTCCTGCCACATAATTATTTGGCTATACCATTCCCCAAGATTTGAGTTTCTAGAGACTGTTGAAGATATTTCTGTCCCCAATAGCAACTGGCCCTATATAATAAATCATCGAAACATCATAAAGACTTTTATTCTCTCTTTGAACTATAAATATACAGCTTTCTGTTTCTGTGGAGCTGGAACTTTCAATTTTAAGTGGATTTTTGGAAGAAATAAACATCTTGGCCTTCCTATTTCTTTCCTCTTGATGTTTTGCATTAGAATTAGAGCTTTTGAAACCCATACCAACTTCAAATGACCCAGAAGAAGTTTTATACTTTCTATTGACACATCCAAGCTCTTGACATTGACATACATGAAAAAATGGAGGCATTGTAATTGTGATAAATGTAGGAATAAGTTAGCTGTTGGAAGTTACCAATTGAAGGTATTCCTATTTTTGCAGGCGCTAGCTAATATAGGCTATATTTTTTATCAAAAGAATATGATGGAATATGTGTTTAAATTATTTAAGTTTAAATGTTTACTTTTTAATCAGATAAATTATATATTAATTAAAAGCTATGCAGTCTACTTTATTTGTATTCTGTATACTCTCTTCATTTGTACAACAATGCATGCATGTTTATCAGAATATTTTATATCATAGAAAAAATTCTATTTTACACACAAGAATCTTAATTATTTTTCTATCAAATGCCTTCTGAGTTATATCTAACTACCCTATAATTATTTTATTTTAGTAAAAAATTTTAGTTATGGACTTCAAGAAAAGTAATCCACATTTTTAACATAATTCACCACAGAAATTTTGGGGGGGGGTATTGCTAGCAATACCCCTCATTTAAAAATGTTGGGAAGTGGTTGAAGCTGTTGGGAAGCTGTTTGGAATTCATTGTGAAACCAGATTTAAATCAATTGGATAAAGATTTGGTAATCGGTTAGACCTAGATTTAACCCAGCTTAATCACAGGTCTCTTGGATCTTGGTGATTATTTTGATCTTCAGCTGAGCACAGATTTAGCAAAGCTTGAACATATCACTTAACATATCATAATATTCACTTTCCCATCTTGTGGAAAGCAAAATTTGATATTTGGTCTAAAAAAATCTACAGATATTTTCTTTCCAAGTTGGTAACAGAAGGTTAAACTGTAGTATCTCAATTATTACATTAGGCCACATAGATATTTGATGAAACATACATTTCAAATCAATTGTAATATTATTGAGATCACCCTAAGTGTCTGTCCAGAGACTTACAAAAAGTATGTCAGTATCAAGACATCGTTCTAGGTAGTAGTTTCAATTTGGATTTTGAACTGCCATCTAAAGCACTTTTATATTAGACAGAAACATAAATAAGTGTAATAAGAGTGAAATTATTCTATTATGTGATTATTATGTAACAATATAACACATTTTATTAAGAAAATTTTTCTTCTTCCACAAACCCAAATTTACTCTATAGGCTCAAAATTTATTTTTGAGCCGTATAATTAATTTCATTTATCATTCATTTACTTACAATTTTTTTTAAAAAGATAATAATAATACATGTGAAAGAATTATGAGCTTAGCGTAGCATATGCTAAAAAGTTATTTTGTCATTTTATTCAAAAATGATTATTCATTTTTTGGTTCAATTCATCCTTTTAACAACCACTATCTTCAGATACTATTCTTACTTAATATGTCAAGTCTCAGATGTGTTAAACAGTTCTCAATAAATATCAATCAAATTTATATGAATTTAATTTCAAGATTTCAAAACTCACCAACCCCCACCATTTTACAGCAAGGCCATTTGAATGTTCATATTTTTGGACTATTTTAAGAAAGAAAACCAACCCTTGTCGGTAATCTTTCTCAAATGCAGAGTCAGAACATTGGACCACTATTGGGTGACATTGGGTCTGGATCTCACCATTTAAACCAAAGAAGTGCCTTGAATCCTATGATGCCATTCTATTTTCATGCTTATTTGGTTCCAGTTTTTGGTAATCAGTATCAACTTTGGGGATGCCTCTTTTCTTCAAGAACACTAATAAGAATTTCTAAAAAAGTATTTTCTTCTGCTCAAATCAATTTATGTCCGATCCTGAACTATGACTCCACTATCTTTTTAAATATCCCACATGTATTTTTTGAAGGCTCTTTCCAAATATCTCAGAGTACTCAAGATTGGAAAGCTGATAAACTTATCCGAGGAATAAAAACAGTTCTCAAAACACATCAACTTCAAGCAATAAATTTTATGATTTACAATGAAAAAATGTTAAAGGAAAAGTTGGATATCATGTGGAGGCACCAGGAAAACCATTGGCTTAGAACTAGATTTGATGACTATAAAGATCAGTTTCCTAACAATCAATTAACCCCTGAAAGAAACGGGTCAATACTCGCTGATGATATGGGTTTGGGAAAGACGCTGTCAACTCTTTTGCTTATAAGTGCCACTCAAGTTGAAGCAAGACAATTCCAAGTATTGGAAAATCAAGAAGGTATTAATTGGAGTTCAGCCACACTGACTATATGCCCACTGGTAAAACTATTGAATTGGATCAATGAAATAAGTGTGCACTTTGAAGATAATGCACTTCATTTCAAGGTTCTTTATGGGAAGGATTGTCAAAATAATAATTTCAATGAGCTACAGGACACTGCTATTGTTTCAACAACCTATCAAACAGCTAGCCCATGAATGTCAAAAAATCAAAGCCAAAAAAAGATACCAGTGACTCAAAAGCTCTTTTGGTATAGAGTTGTTTTAGATGAAGCTCAGTTAGTGCCCATTTCTATATCTAAAACTTAAAACTTAATTTTTATAATCAATTTTTATAAATATTCTTTTAGTTAAATTAAAAGACCTTATTTTCAGAGGGCTCAAACAGTATTTGACTTGGAATCCCAACACCAAATATGCTTGACTGGAACTCCACTTCAGAACAGGCCCACTGACCTTCAAAGTCTCATATTTTTTCATAGAATCAAAAAGTGGCAAGAAGACTGGTTATGGAAGAATTTCCTTTTTCCAGGTTTGCAAAAAGGAAAGGCTGATTCTATAAAATCAATCAATCACTTAATGAAAGTCATAAGCCTACGTAGAACAAAAGATCAATTTTGTTCTTCCAAAAAAGTTTCAAAGGGGGATATCGGTTCAATTAGCAGATCCATGGAGGTCTAAACTTGATGTGCTTCAAGAAGGATTCAATGAGCGATATGGGCTGTCCAGAAGCACTGACCTGCCTTGGGACTCATCTGAGTTTCTTAAAGATCTGATGATTTTAAGAAAATTCTGCAACCATCAAATCTACAAAAATCTGGATGAAACTCCAACTTTTGATTTCACTTGGCAGCATTCTGCAAAGATTTGTCATCTTATATGCCACTTGAAAAAATTTTTGTCTGGTGAAAGGGGTATAAATTTTCCAAAAGCTGTTATATTCTCCAACTTTTCAGACTTTTTGCAGATGTTAGTGATTCTATAATGAATTTTTTTACAAAATTGTGTTGGCTTATTAAAAATTTTTTTCTAATATTTCAAAATAGAAAAAAATGGCTCTAGATGACCACAATATTAGGTATACCGAGCTTATGGGTGAGCTAAGCTGGGCAAAGCAAGAAAAAAATATGCATGAATTCCATTTTAATAAAAATTGCCAAGTTTTGGTTGGAACAATTCAGGCTGCAGGAGTGGGTATAGATCTCAAGTGTGCTCAAAATGTATATATAATGGTGAGCTCAATGTCTTATATTTCATATTAGGAAAAAAAAATTTAAATTTTTTATATGTTCAATGTTGGAATAGGAGCCGAATTGGAATCCAGCAGTTGAGCAGCAGGCTGTTGATTGGCTGTATAGAATGGGGCAGAAAAATGAAGTAAATGTTTTGAATTATTTTGTGCATGGAAGTATAGAATTCAGCATGTATAAGATTCAAAGGAATAAAATGGAGCTAAAAATGTGAGCCAAATTAAAATTCTAAAAATTTTAATGATAATAGTAATTTTTAAAATTATGTTTTTGTTTTCAAGGCTAAGTGTCCCAAACAGTGGAAATTAGGAGTATGAATGTGTAAACCTATTATTAAGGGAGTTTATCAATCACTCACATTAGAGGAAGCAAGAATTTCAAGGAGAGCAGGTAAATTTATGGGATTTAGAGGATTTAAAAGTCTGAGATGTTGAGTATTTAGAGATGCAAGATATAAGGGAGAATAATAGTCACTTGGAAAACCCGGGGGGACATGAGAAGGATTAAGGTTAGGTGATAATGTTGAAACCAAACTGATTCTTTTGTACAAGGCCAAGTCCTTTAACACACTTCCAGAGTAGGTTGAAGTATCTCGAATATCAAAGTGTTGTTGGTCAAGATATTGTGCAATTTTAGAAAAATCTTCAGACCTCCATTGCATTAAGATACGTCTTAAGATCCATCATTATCAATTTTGGTGTCTGAACAACACTTGATGTTTGTGAAAAGATTGTGACAAGTTTCACAATGTGGATGTTGTTTGAAAAGTTTAGTTTGGTTAACTGAATTATAAGAATCTTTGTTATTTGAAATAAAGGTCATAAGTAAAAATGGTTGAAAAAAAGGGGATTTTCATACTTTTTTTTAATTCTATATTTATGCTTTCTCACTTTGATTATTTCTTGAGAGCTATCAGAATCCTTCCCAAGTCTTAATTTATCAGAATGGCCTAAAAACCAACAGTGAAGAATTCCCATTTGATTTGAGAAGCTAATTTGAGTTGAGTCAATTGGATATGCAATCAAATTATTGGTTTTTAAGCCATTGTCCCAGTGTTTAATGAGAATATTTGCCAAGACCTGGTTCCATTTGTCACACCAATCTAGGTTCCAAGCAAAAGTTGACCCTGGGAAACTGCACATGCCAAGGTGGTCAATAAAAGATTCACGGTAAATTGGTAGAAACTTTTCCGAAACAGCTGAATTTGATTCTGGATGAGGTAGTTCAAAGGTGATGTTGCAAGAATTCATGTCAAATGATGAAAATCTGTCTAATTGCTCTTCAGTAGGGTTTTGTTTCCATCCAATGATTCTGGTGACATATCTGAAAGTGAACGACAAAAATTGTGTATAGATCTACAAAAGTGAGAATTGAGTGGGGTCAAAGTCTCATTAAAAATTCTAATAAGTGTTTGTGTGTGTTTGGGCAGGTTTCCATGAGGAAAGTAAGAGCTACTAGGGTTCATAAACAATTTGATTGAGAAAGTTTTCAATAAAATTAAACAAAGAGAAAGGATAAATTGTGAAGCTTCAAAACTTTATGATCAAAGTTGATTTGAGGAGAAGTATCACAAAAATTAAGAATAAGAAATATTTCAACTTTATGGCATTATAATTTTCATAAATTATACTTTTACATGCAATTTTAACTCAGAAGGAATGGTAAAAAAGGAAGAGAATGATTATGTGATAAAAGTGGACTCATTTGACAAAAGGATTTTTTTTTCTTTTCAAAAAATGTTTCCACAAATATAATTTAATAAATTTGAGGCTATGTTCATTTTTTGACTATCAAAAAATTATTTTTGGTCCAATATGATATTAATACATATTCCATTGAGTAATTTTTTTCAACCTGAATAAATAGACTAGAGCTTCACTTCTTCACATTTATGTATGAAAATTTATACAAGGTTTCAGATATTTTGTAATGCTTTAAGGTTTACACTTTTGTAGCATCTATTATTTGAGTATTTTTGATTATTTCTTTATGGAAAGTTCTACCTAGTACAGACCAATTTTCAAAGTGAAGGAAATATGTTAGTGATTGTTTTTTAAAAAATATTAACCTTATTTTTGGGTTTAACTTTGATTTTTGGGTAATTTTTTATATAATTATGTTAAAAATATGGATTACTTTCTTATAGTCCATAACTAAGAATTTTTACTAAAATTGAATAATAATAGGTTAGTTAGATATAACTCAGAAGGCATTTGATAGAAAAATAATTAAGATTCTTGTGTGTATAATAGAATTTTTTCTATGATAGATAATATTCTGATAAACATGCATGCATTGTTGTACAAATGAAGAGAGTATACAGAATACAAATAAAGTAGACTGCATAGCTTTTAATTAATATATAATTTATCTGATTAAAAAGTAAAAATTTAAACTTAAATAATTTAAACACATATTACATCATACTCTTTTGATAAAAAATATAGCTTATATTAGCCAGTGCCTTGCAAAAAAAAGGAATACCTTCAATTGGTAACTTCCAACAGCTAACTTATTCCTACATTTATCACAATTACAATGCCTCCATTTTTTCATGTATGTCAATGTTAAGAGCTTGGATGTGTCAATAGAAAGTATAAAACTTCTTCTGGGTCCTTTGAAGTTGGTATGGCTTTCAAAAGCTCTAATTCTTATGCAAAACATCAAGAGGAAAGAAATAGGAAGGCCAAGATGGTTATTTCTTCCAAAAATCCACTTAACATTGAAAGTTCCAGCTCCACGGAAACAGAAAGCTGTATATCTATAGTTAAAAGAGAGAATAAAAGTTTTTATGATGTTTAGATGATTTATTATATAGGGGCAGTCGCTATTGGGGGCAGAAGTATCTTCAACAGTCTCTAGAAACTCAAATCTTGGGAAATGGTATAGCCAAATAATTATGTGGCAGGAAGCAAAGATTTTTTTTGAGCAAAGAAGATTGTACTGCATTCTTGGATGAAGAAATTAAGAAGCTCAAACTTCTAGTTTTTAGTGGAAGACCGGATTCTGATAGCATTGTCCGCCTGATCCCATGCTCAATAGATATGGTTTTTAGTCAATTAAAGCTCAATCAATCATTTTTCACAAAAACATGCTGTCCTAAATGATTTGTTCTTTATGAGTATAACTCTGAATCTCAACCATCTATACTATGTTGCAATCAGCTGTTTTTTTTTCATCAAAGCGCTTTTTAAAAACGTTTGGAGCAGGACAAATTGTAGTTAAATGGGATGAAAGGCTGTATTTGATGAAGGAACATCAAGAACATGTAAAATATTTATCTCTTAAAACATTTAATCACCATTCTTTTATTTACTGTCTTAAGGAAAAGATCAAACTGTTCAAATTTGAGCTTCTGATTGAGAAGAAAACCACTGTGGCAGACAATGTAGAGTGTGATTTGATGAAGGATGTTGGTGATGGTTCAATTTGGAAAAACTTTCCCATTACCACTCCAGCTCTGGGTGGAAATGATGATGAATATACAACAGCTTCAGGAAACTTAGTGTTTACTTTATATGTTGACTGGTTTAGGCCTGGTGGTAATAGGATTGGAGGTCATCAGAAGTCTGTAGGCAATATTATGATGGTGTGCATGAACCTACCTCAAGAAGATAGATACAAAATGAAAAATCTTTTTTTGTATGCTATTATACCTGGACCAAAAGAACCCACAAGCAAAATGCTTAATCACCTACTAAAACCCCTGGTTAATGATCTACAAACTCTATGAGATGGTATATTGATTTAAAAGACACATCTTTATCCACGAGGCCGGAAATTGAGAGTTGCATTGTTCTCTTTGATAGGTGACATTCCTGCAATACAAAAATTGGCTGGCTTTTTGAGTCACTCTGCAAGAATGTTCTGCTCTTTCTGTAATATCTCTTAAGATGAAATTAGTGAAAAGAATGTGAGAAATTTTTCATTACGGAATCATGAGGATCATATGTGCTGGGCAACCAAGTGGAAAAATTTTAAGTCACATTGGAAGCATGTATCAATGGTTCAGAATCATGGGGTACGTTGGAGTGAGCTGAATAACTTTGAATATTGGTGTGCAACTGAATATTGCTCAAATGATGTTATGCATTCACATATGCTTGGAAACCTAAAAGATCACAGTCTAAGCTATTTTCAAATCAAAATTTCAGAAAAAGACCTAGAAAGAAAGCTGGAAAAGGATAAAAATTGGCATGTAAGAGAAGAAGATGAAAATTTCTTCTCTGTTACTTCACTGCACAAACCTTCTAAAAACGTAGAAGTAGCTTGAGCCCCACAAATAATGATGATGATGATACAGGGCACCCAAGACAGCACAAGTGGAAAAGACTTACAGGTTCAAGAAAGTCATCAAGTAATCATGGACTAGATAGTGAAAGATTTTGAACAAATCAATCAAGAAGCCAGAGTAGGACATTCAGCTTCAAATTTATTCCTCCAAATAGCGATTCGGCCTCATTACAGTCTCACAGCAGTGGCAGTAGGAATTCATTGTATAACTTAAGGCAACAGATCATTCGCATATCACAGAGTGAAGGATCTCACTCATCAAATGAGACAGCTAGAGATGAATAAAATGAAATGAAAGGTAAGGAGAAAGAAAATGAAGGTTTTAGTAATCCACAAATCACAGCAGAAGAGCTACAGGTTGTATGGAAGATGATTGATCAAGTAAGAAGGCCTTCCTGGCTAACATGAGTTCCAAAATCAGTAGGATCTAAAAAGGCAGGATCCCTCAAGGCAGCAGAATGGCACATGCTGTATACTCTCTATTTTCCTTTGTCACTTATACCCCTTTGGTTTGAAAAATTTAAAGAATCTGAATCTTCAGCTTCCTCAGCTGAAAAACCAAGAGAATATTATATTCTTAAGTCACTTGTAACATTATTCTGAATCACCAATTTTTTGACATTAAAAAATATACAGACTAATGAGCTTAAAGATCTAGATCAATTTCTTTTAGAGTATTGTGAGTGCCTGGAAGAGGGTTGGAAGAATATTAATGCAAAGCCAAATCTGCATATAACTCAAAATTATCCTGAAATGATAAAGAATCTTGGTCCACCATCAGGTACAGCTACTTGGTCTGGAGAGCGGGTGAATCATATATTATCTTAAATTACAAACAATCTCCATCCAAGTATTTAATGTTTGTAAGTAATGATCTAAAAACTCAGATGTGCTAATTTATTAATATTGACCACAGGAGAGATACCTCTAACAATGCTCAAAAATTGGTATCAGAAGTCTAGGGTATTAGATCTTGGTGAAGCTGAAGATAATTATCAATGTGAGACTAAGAAAATCCATATTGATCTTAATAAACAAAACAAATAAATCCATCTAAGTATGGCATTATTTACTAAATGGGTAAGGGCACAAATGGGAAAAGAAACTTCAAGACAGGTTTTGACACCATTGGAGAAAAGTGGGGATTGGTAGTTAAAAACTTAGCAAGCATATTGATACATGGAAAGAGGTTTATTAGTTACCATTGACACATTTCTAATTCAACAAATGAATTCTACTATGGAAAAGAGAGCCAGTTTGGGAAAATTTATGATCTTTTTAGGTCAAAGGTAGAGAATGATCAAATCTATTTAATAGTAAGTCCTTTCAAGGAGCTCCATCCAGAAGAAAAATCAAAGGATCCCTATGAGCTTTTCCCACAAGTGCATTTTCGGTTAGTAAGAGTAGCCAAAGCAACTCAAATTGTGATTAAGAAAGATGTAATAATTGGTCATGTAGCTACTTTCAAGAACAAAAAAGGAATGTTTGGAATCAAAGACAAGGTTGTCACTGCCATTGGACTGCAGACAGTAGTGAGTGAAAAAATTAATCAAATTTGTTTTCTGTTGACTAACATCTTTGTGTTAATTTGGGATGGGTGAAATTTGTAGGATTGGTGATGTTTGTAAATGATTAAAAATACAATGCATCCAACTTACCTTATCTTAAATCAGTGAACAATTACATTGGTTGCTTTTAATGTGAGAGAACCCATGCTTTAAATGGGTCATTTATATCTTAAATGTAAGAATGAAAGAATGAAAATCATAATAATGAGAAATATGATAAAATTGTTACTTAATGAAGAATATTCTTTCTCATTCATTTAAAACAAAGAGTTTAACCTTCCCACTTTAGCTGATAGCATTATATTATTATTCACTTTATTTTTCCCCAAGAAAACATACACGTTAACAAGAATATAAACATAGTATCTTTTTTTACTTTTACTTTGATAGGTATAAATTTTAAAGACTGATTATTTTTATTTTATTTTATTTTATTACACTTCATTATGGATGATAATTTTGAAGGGATGTTTGTTGACCCAACTGATTCCCATTTTTTTCCACCTCAACATACTAATACTGGAGATACTCTGTCACCACCCACTGCTGATCCACCTCCAGATGCATCTCAGTCTGTACCACCTAATCCCAATCCAGGCCAAGAGTCTCATGCAGAACCAAGAAATTTTAATCTCAATCATCCTTCTGCTCCTGAAAGTGCTGATCAGCATGCGGATCAGCTAGGAAAAGTTTGGGCTAGTGAAGTATTGAGGGAATTTTTTGGAGACCAATCATCATCTGCTCAGCCTAAGCAAGGAGCAAGCACAAGTGGAGCTGGTCAGTCAAATTGTAGTGTATTATTTTTTCTAAAAATAACCAATTTAATTAACTTATTTGAATTTTTATTGAATCTCTCAATCATTATGGGTATCAGTGATTACCACAGACTCAATTCAGCAGAGTCTCATGAAAAAGAACAGGGGTTAAGGGCTGTAAGAGGCTTAGTTAAAAGGAATTATTTTTCCAGGAGCTTGGAGAGTCTAAATAGAAATATTTACCACTTTCTGAAGTATTGTCTTGGGGGACCAACACAAATAGCAAAATATCCTGCAAGCCCAAAAACTTTGGAGATTGAAAATTTGAAAGCTTGGAACCAATTAAAACTGAAAACCGCTCAAACTATCCTAACCCAAGTCCAATCTTCTAACCGTGCCAATTCCGCAGCTGATTGACAATTTCTTATAACCAATTTCTATAGCCTTCTTGCAATCCAAAATTCAACCACCCAAATTTTTTCAGCACCAGTGCCTTGAGGACTAAAAGGAGGAGCACCTATCCCACTTTCTGTCAAAAGAAACTTACAACATGGATTTCAAGAAAAAGGTATTTGGAAATTTGCCTTTGATTGGACTTGCTGTGATTTTTCAGAATCAACTTGGAATCAAGTCATGGGAAGCATAGTATGCAACCACTGTACCAGGTGGCTCACCACCTTGAATACAATCAATTAATCAAAGCTTCAGTTCACTCAATGTGTTATTGATAAATGGGTAGTTAATAAGGGGAAGGATTTGATAAGGTTTTTTGGGCAAGAAGAGGAAAGGGTAGAAAGAGAAAAGATGGAAAAGAGGGAAAGGGCACAAGTAAAACATTATCAGACCAAGGGAAGTTTTTTATTTCACTTTGTTTTTTTTATTATGAAGCTGATTTAGTTGGAATTTATATTGCTAGTGCATCCTACAAGTTAGCAAGAGATCTCTGAAGTGATGTGCCAGGTTTTGTTATGCTTTTTTATGAAACTAGGTGCATCTCTAATATTGAGGAAGGCCCACCACCAGTCCCAACTGCACCCATCCAAGCTAATCCTGGATGGCAAAATCTTGAACTCAATTATTTATTTAAAATAATGGATAAGATAACACAGGATTTAGCCCATACACCAGCTCAAAGAAAATTGGCATCAAAAACATATTCACGGTCATCAGAAAGGACAGTTGCACAAGATGGTATATTCAATGTTCCCAAATACCTACCCAACAATTGCTATTCAGCAACATTTTTGGCATGATTATCTGTGAATGAATGTGAGTCACTTGGGGTTGGAGCTGATATTGATCTGGTAAAGATTTGGGAATCAATTAATAAAGCATCAACATCATCATAACTTGGGTATAACGGTGATCTTCTGTGTAATATAGCTATCTTATATTGAATTTTATGTATTCTGTTATTTTTCAAAGCAGCTTTGTAAATGTTATAAGGTGATATTGAGAGAGAGTAACATTTTATTTAAGAAAAACAAATAATGTATGAGATATTAAAATGTATTTTCAACAAGTTGATTGTCCATACCTCTTTATTTCACATTTATGTATCCATATTAATTTCAATCAAAATCAATGTTGACCAATACATAGTGAATAAAAACTATGCCACCTACACTTGCCAGGCATAGCTACTATTAAATATGATAGTATCAAAATTAATTTTGATCAAAATTAATGAGCATGTTAATCATGAATTTCTGGAGTCAACTGCATATTTTTATGTATGGTGCCTTTCCAAAACTAATTTCAATCGAAATTAATTTTGATACTGGCATATTGAATGGTGGTTATTCCTGATGACCATATACATATTAGGGGGTATCAGTGTTCAGCGATCTGCAATTAGGGATCAGTAATTTTTTTTCCCAGGATCAGACATTATTAATTGCGGAAGATTCTTATCCACTAGCCCCAGGGCTAGTGGATAAGAAATCCACGATAATGCATTATCCCGCCTCTTATACCCCAATTTCCATTCCTAATTCCTGATCCCAAACTCATCTCATCCATGATGGATTTGCAAGAAATTCACATGACTCATAATTGCTGATGCCATCCTTAAGTCTTTCCTCACTCTATGCTACTTAATTTTGGTGGCGAACACTTAAGTTTTTTTTCTATCTACACACCCCAACTGCACATTTGGCGGTGATTTCCCACTTCCCTCATCACATAACCCCTCCACCGGCAACAATGAAACACCTCTCTACTAGACGGCTACTTCACTCCACTATTAATGCAATCAATTTACTTTTAGTTCTCTACTATAAATCTGACTCTGATTTGGAAGATGCTTTAGCTTATATGTGTTTTCTTTCCAAAAAGTGTTACATCATCACCAGGGGGCCAAATCTTTATCATGATCCCCGATGTGATCTGGCCTCCATTCTCAACATTCCTCATTTATACTTCACCCAACTTTTTAGAACTTCTTCCGATTCTTTCTTCAAACTTTATCAACTCATTTCTGAACATCCTATCTTCCATAACAATTCTTATAACAAACAGCGTAATCCTGCCATCCAACTTGCTGTTGCTCTATGTTGCTTTGGCTCAAATGGAAATGGTGCTGCCATAAGACGCTTGGATAATCTCTTTAACATAGGATATGGTACTGTGATATTATACACCAAGCGCTGTATGATTGCTTTCCTTTCCCTCAAGTCTCAAACTCTTTCTTGGCCAACTCCAGAACAGCAACTTGAATCCTCTCAAGTAATGCAAGCTGAAGGTTTCCCTGGCTGTGTAGCATTTGTTGATGGCACAACTATACCTTTGAGTCAAAAGCCTGCTCATGATGGCAACCATTATTTGATCGCAAAAAAAGGTTTCTTCCAAATCTTCTCCAAGTTCTCATCTTTTACAATCTAACTTTTTATTTTCTTACTAGATACTCTATCGCCGTTCAACTTGTATGTGATGTCAATAAAAAATTTATTGCTTTTCACAGTGGCTGCCCTGGATCATGTCATGAGTCTTCTGTCTCCCAAAGAATGAGAATTTCTCAATCCCCTGACTCATACTTTGACAAATCTCAGTACCTCCTTGCAGACTCAGCATATGCAAGTGGAAAGTACATTATACCTGTTTTCCGTGGTGCAACTTCAGAAAATGACCCCAAAACTGCCTTTAATTATCACCTTGAACAATCAAGAGTACAACTTGAACATGCTATAGGTATTTTAAAAGGATGATTTTCTAGTCTTCCGGAGCTCAGAATCCAATTTCAAAAAAAATTGGAGATCAAAACTGCAAATCATTGGATCTTGACTTGCGTAATACTCCACAATATTCTTGCTGATTTAAAGGATGAGTGGAATGATCTTTATGAAGAAGAGGATCCTGAACCACCACCGGCACTCCCCTCCCTTGATTCACAAATCATTCAATCAACTGGCATACGTTCCATTATAATGCCAATTACTCTCCAACATTTCACTTTGCAACGCTTTTAATTTTTAATTTTTAAGTTTTTATACTTTCTAAATGTCCTCTTTGTGTAATTTATTCACTTGGTTTTGTATTTTGGTTTGTTGCATATTCATTTTTTTTTTTGAATTTACGGTGAATATCTTTTTTTTGGATGGCTCATTGGTTTTCTTTCACCAGCTCAACATGAAATCACATATTTTCTGAAATTGCATATTTTGTCAGTGATTTTTTTTTTCATTCATCCCTCATATCCTTTTCCTATTCTCCTCCAACATCCCTCAAACAATTCGGTTTCATTCATTTTGTCATCTCATCTCTCCAGGTAAGTCACTTTATTCTTTTTTTTGATTTTTTGATTACTAATTATAATTTTTTTTGTTTTTTTCTGTTTATTTTATTTTTTTTATCTAAATATTTTTTGTAAGTGGTTATTTTGGATCTCAATGGTATAATTAACCTTTTTTTTCTCTCCCTCTTTACTTTCTTTTTTAGCTCCATCACCCTACTCTTCATCCCTCCTTGGCATGGTCATTATCCCCCCTTTCCCTTATTTCACTTTTTTTTTGGCTCCATTTCATTGAAACACATACATTGCACATTCTTTATGCATTTCACTTACTCCATATTCAATTTCCAAACAATTCCAACATCAATCTTTCTCACTCTATTTTTCCTACTTTTCAATCAAGGTAAGTTTCATCTCCTTTTTTTCAAGCCTATATGATATCTCATTCCTTTTATGAAAACTTCATACTTAAATATATGTATGACTCTTATCTGGATAACAGTGAACTTATAAAACTCCTTTTGATCTCATCTTCATTACCACTTTTCAAGTTTTTGTAAAATTTTGAAAATCAGACTCGGAATTAGGGTTAGGTTTATTCAAATCTAATGTTCTTTTTACTGAAGATTTTCCTGAAGGCTACCTTTCATTTCCAACAAACAGATATGAATTTGATTCAGTGGTTGCTGAGATATTGACTGTTAAAGTTGAGCCTTTTTTTTCCCAATTTAAATTTTTATTTCATTTTTTTATGTAACAAATTAGGGTTAGGTTTATTTAAATCACATGTCCTTTAACTGAAGATTCTACTAAAGCATATCTTTCATTTCCCTCAAACAGGTTTGAATTAGGTTCAGTGGTTGCTGAGATTTTGACCTTTGAAGTTGAGCCTTTTTTCTAAATTTCACTTGTCTTATTTCACATTTTTATATTGCATATTTAGAGGATAAGGATTCTGAAACTCTTATATGATTATTATCTAGGCATTTCAATTATATAGGCATACATTCATTGGTCAAGAATATCTCTAAAGCTCAAAAAGATGAAGATTTTCGCTTATGGGACATTCTACCTTCCTTTGACTCTTTTCTTGCTTTTCGACTCAAAAAGCTCTGTGATAAAGCATTTGAAGAAAATCATGAACTTGCAACCAAAGTTGGAATACCGAATTGGTGTGACTCCAAATTGAAAGATATCAGCCACGAATATCTTTTTTTTTCTAATGTTATTATCACTCATTCTGGATTTCACAATAGGATTCATATCGATAGGAATGATGCCAATTTTCTTACTTTTGGAATATTCTCATATATCAATCCGATAACTGGCCACCCAATACCATCTCCAGCTAAAATCAAAGGACATGGTTTATATTTTCCAGACCACCGGTGCATCATGGATTTTGGTTTGGGAAATGGTATTATCGAAACTATTTGGAATTCTTATAAGGATAATCATCAAACGACCAAAGCTCCTCCTGGTTTGGAATCCTGTCAAGATTTCACTCATTTCGGTTGTTCTTTTCAAATAAGTCAAAAGTTGATTCAAAGAATCAACAAAATAAAGAAAGAAGGTAAAGTTAATCAATTTAAAAAAACTTTATCTAGATCAAAAAAGTATGGGGATTAGAGTTGTCATCAAAAATTTTATATTTTTTCATAACTTTTTAATAAATATTTTTTATATATCAATTTCCTCAACTAAAGTAATGGGCCAACGACCTTGTGTTGTATAACAGGTAATCATGATAACATTTATTTGTTTCATGGGGTTCCTCTTTCCTATACCTGTGAAAAGTCCCAAGCTTTTGTTTCTCGACTTGGTCTGCATTTTGGCTTGAGGAATTGTCATTACTTTAAACTAGGGAAATTGATATATATTAGATATTTATTTAATAATTTATGTAATTATATTAAATTTAGATGACTTCCACCCCTTACTTCAATAAAATGCAGGGGGGGGTATTGCCAAATTTTCAAATCTGACATGTGAAATTGATGACTGTAACCGGACGACCTACGCACAAGGTCGAGGATGTTCCTGTAAGTGAGATGAGGGATTTTAGAAACTTCTTCGAAGCACAGAGGAATGATTCGAGGAAATGATTCGAAAGTTACTCGAAGTAATAGCTATAGGTTCGAGGTTTGTTCGAGAAGAATTATAAACTAGTTCCAAGGTAATAATAATTCTTAAAATCTCACGAAGGGTTGGAAACTCAATAATCAAAGATTTAGGATTTAGAAATGAATATTGAGAAAGTAAAAGAAAGATACAATAACAATGATTTAACTTTTAAGGATTTACCACTATTAATGTAAATACGATATTATAATTTAATTCTAAGGAATATCGAACCAAATACCCAACTCCTTTTATATCCTTTGTTCCTCCTCGCATTGACCTCCCTTCCATCGCAGCATTCCCATTCCATTGACCATTACTAACATAGACTTAGACCCTCTCCACTAAATATCCGTCCATGCTCATTTTACCCCTTTTAATTAATTAACAAAAACTTTAATGAAAAAAAACTACTACTATACTATTTCGTTGATCCTAGCGCTGTGCGTCGCTTATTGAAAAGGACTAAGGTACCCTATTGGGAGATTGACTAATTTAGATTTAGAGTTTAGGCTAGCGCAGTTAAATAGTAAGTACACAAAGGAAAATCGCAGTTGCTATGGAGAATTGCTTTCTGCGCTTCGAGTATAGATTTAGGACTTGATATTATTGATTTATTGAGTTAATTTTGCCTCGAGTGTCACGTGGCGCGTGACAGATGCCCGGGTATAAAAAATGCGAACTTTGTTGAGCTTGAGCCATCTTCCCACACTAATTTCCCTTGTCTAATACTTTTTTCCCTCATCTCTCAATTATTTATTTTATAATGAACTGCCCTACTCCCACACCCACGCCTCCACACCCTAAAGCGGATGGGGGAATAATCACACGACAGTTTTCACAGACTTGCACGGCTTGTGAAAGCATGGAATATTTCTGTGTCGAAAGTACGGCGACTCGAGGCCCTCGCCAGAAATGCGAGTTTTGCCGTTGGCGGCGAGTGGCGTGCGATGCGTTGATGAAGAACGCGGAAATCGAAAAACGATTTACAAAAACAAAATTTTGGGTAGTTCAGAAGACCAAAGAGGTGGTTGAAGACATTTGGGATGTCTCGATCGAAGATGAACAATCGGTGGGGGAAAATGATAAGGAGATGAACAACGAGATCTCAACCTGGGTAACCCAGGCCACGAGTTCGAAGCGAGGTGTCGAGGAAGAGGTTGACAAATTGGTGGAGGAGGATGAAGATGAAGTCCCTGTTCCAGGGCGGGCACCCAAGAAACGACGGGTGGTCATCGAGGACGATGAGGAAGAGAGGGAGGCAGAAGTCGAAGTGGCGCCCAGGTTATTTCTGGAGCCTGATCCCATCTTCGAGGTAAGTTTTAATTGTTTTATTTCAAGGATGAAGTTACTGATGAGTCTTGTTTTAGACATCGAATAACCTGGAAGAGCCGATTGCGGAGCCTGCACCGGTTATACCAACTGAGGCAAACCCTCCAGCCACGGAAGTAGTTGAAGAGCCCGAAGACACCCTGGACCAGGTGTGGTCAAAGAAACCTCGTCAAGGTTGACGAGTAAGGTTCGCAGAAGAACTATGTGGGGAGGTCGACGCTATTATTGACGCTGCTTCCTTCGACGTGGCAGAGGAGCTATTGGAGATGGGAGAGGTGGTTCCGGTAGGAGAGGAGGAGGTATTTGAGAAATGCAGGAAGGAGATAAGGGTAGTTTTGGAGAAAATGAAAAGATTGGTTTGAGAGAAGTTAAAAGAAAAGGAGATGTAAAGAAGTAGAGAAAAAAAAATTGTATTTTAATTTTATTTTATTTTTATTTTATTTATTATTAGTATTATTTTTTTTATTTTTTTTTATTGTAGGTGAATGTTGTTAATTTTATAAGATTTGAGAGAGAGAGAAAAAGAAAAGAAAAGAAAAAGAAAAAAGAAGTTTTAAATAAAAAATTTTAGAATTTGAAAGAAGAATGTTAAAGAAAGAAAAAAGGTTGTTTTAATTGAAGGAAGTTTTAGTGTTTTTAAAAGAAAAAATTTTATGTAAGAAAAGAGAGAGAAAAAGAAACGGTTTTGTGATTGAGATAAGTTTGTTAAATTGAGGATTTTAAATTTTTTTTTTTTTAAGAAATTTTAGTTTGAAAAAAGAGGAGAAAGAAAAGAAAAAAAACAAAGTGTAGAATTTAAGAGAGTTTGAAAAGAAGATTTATTTGTTTCGAAGAATTATTATAGGGAGATTCAGGGGTTGAAGTTAAGTTCGAGGAAATGGTCGTGCCATACAGGATTTGATGATTCAAAGGAAAGAAAGTCTTTAAAAGAGAGAATAAATTTTTTGAAAGAGAAATTTTTGAAGAGAATTTTAAATTTAAGAAAAGAATGTATTTAAAGAATTGAAGAAGAAAAGAAAGAAAATATTTAGAGAGATTTATGAGTTTTTTTATTTTATTTTATTATTTATGTTTATCCTATTTTATTTTATTTTATTTTATTTTATTTTATTTTATTTAAATTAAATTAATTTTATTTAATTTTAATTTTGATTTTATTTTATTTTATTTTATTGTATTTAATTTTATTTTTGATTTTATTTTTGGTTGGTTTTGGAGGAAATTTATAGAAGGAGAAGAAAGAAAAAAGAAGAGAGAAAAAAGAAAACAAGGCTAAGAAATTTAAGAGGTGTTTTAGATTTTAAAGAAAGAAAGAAAAAGAAAAGAAAATTTTAAATAAAGAAATTTTAAGGTTTTGGTTTTAAAGGATATTTCGAATGAAAAGATTTTAGGAGTTCAGGAGCATTAGAAACATTGATGGCTGGTTCCCAGGATGTTTTGTCTGAGTCATTGAGAAGCCTTCCCATTCCACGAGGTATTGAAGTTTCCCCTTGCGTATTCTTGAATCAAGGATACGACTTACTTCCCACTCTAGATGATCTTATACTTCAACCGGTTCCGGAGGGGGTTGGTTCTTGCCCGGGTATATTTCTCGAGCCAGTTCCAGGAGAGATACATGGAAAACAGGGTGAATCGCCTGCCATTTAGGAGGTAACTTGAGTTGAAATGCAGTTTTAGAGACTTCAGAGTCGATTTCGAACGGTCCCAAGCGCTTTTCAGCCAGTTTCTTTGATGGTCTTGTTGTTCAGATGTTTCGTGCATCGAGCCATACTTTGTCGCCTGGTTTAAAGGAAGGAGCAGATTGTTGATGTTTGTCGGCCTGTTCCTTGTATCTTTGAATCGCTGATTCCAAATTTGTTTTAAGTTCTTCTTGGAGTCGTGATATAGTTCGAAGATAATGTTCCGCAGGATGATTAGTTCCTACATGAATTGAGTTGAATCGAGGATGTCGTCCATAAATGGTTTCGAAGGGAGATTGTCGTGTCGAAGAATGAGTCGAGTTATTATAAGCAAATTCGGCCAATGGTAGCCATGTGGTCCAATCGTCTTGTTGGTAACTAACATACATTCGAAGATATTGTTCGAGGATTTGGTTAACTCTTTCTGTTTGACCATCAGTTTCAGGGTGATAGGCCGTGGAGAGATTCCTCGTGATATTGAGTTGTCGACACAGTTGGGTCCAGAATGTGGATACAAACAATGAGCCTCTATCTGAAATAATATCATTTGGTAAGCCGTGTTTAGAAAATACATATTCCAGAAACAATTTTGACAAATCTTCTGCTGTAGCAGTAGTATTGGTTTTAATAAAAATAGACATTTTTGAAAATCTATCTACTATTACTAATATAGCATCAAAATCATTAGAAATAGGAAGTTGAGAAATGAAATCCATCGATAAAGATTCCCAAGGTTTAGAGGGAATAGGAAGTGGTTGAAGCAACCCATGCTTCCGGTGACGGAAAGCCTTATTCCTATTACATTCGTAACAAGCTTTTATATAGGCCTTGATTTCCTTGGTCATACCGGGCCAGAAGAAATCCCTCGCTATTAACTGGTAGGTTTTATCAACCCCAAAATGACCAGCTAACGGAGAATCATGTCTACTGTTGAAAATCCATAATTTTATCTCATTGTTGTCGGGTATGACTACTCTACCTTCGAAGACTAATAGACCTGATTCAATACTAAATCTTTTGGCCCCTTGCTTCGAGAGTATTTTGTCTTTTAACCCTAAACAATAATTGTCCTTCGACTGAGCTTCAAGGATGTTGGATAGTGGATTTCGAAAAGATTGAATTGTCATCGAATTAAGTTGATGAGTTGTTAACATTGATTCGTTGAAGATTGATTGCACATTTGCTGGGTTCTTGTCAGCAAATGCGTCCCCTGCTGTGGGTAAACGTCGTCCCGACGTGACAAGATATCTGGGACAATGCAGTTTTTTCCTGGGCGATAGGAAATAGAGAAAGAAAATTCAGACAAAAATTCAGCCCACCTGGCTTGACGCCTGGTTAACACTTTAGAAGACATGAAGTATTTCAAAGCATTATGATCTGTTAAAATTTGAAAAGGACTATCTAGGCTGAGAAGAAAAGAACGCCATTTTTTAAGACAATGGATAATAGCTAAAAGCTCTTTGTCATGAATTTCATAATTTAATTCTGCAGCTATGAGTTTTTGTGACTCAAAAGCAACAGGATGAAACAAATTTGTTTCAGGATTTAATTGGGAGATGACCCCTGCAATAGCATCATCGCTCGCATCTGTCTCAACTATTGTCGAGGCCGAAGGATCAAAATGTCGAAGAATTGGGGCTGTGGTGAACGCCGTTTTTAGTGCTTCGAATTCCTTTCGTGCTGTAGAAGTAAAAACAAAAGGAATATCTTTTCTAAGAAGAGAAGTAAGATTGGAAATAGTTTTAGAGTAATCTTTAATAAATCTTCTATAGAAGTTTGCAAAACCCAAAAATCCTTGGAGTGATTTAATGTTTTTGGACTCAGGCCATTCCAGGATTTTCTGGATTTTTTTATCATCCATGACTAAACCCTCAGTGGACAACGTAAAACCCAAAAAATCAATTGATTTGAGGTGGAATTCGCATTTATTATGCTTGGCGTAGAGACCATGATCTCGAAGACGAGTTAGGACCTGTCGAACATGATGAATATGTTCATCCAGTGTTTTTGAGAATATTAAAATATCATCTAAATAGACGACTACAAATTGTTCAACAACATCTTGAAAGATATCATTAACAAAAGTTTGAAAAGTTGAAGGTGCATTACATAATCCAAAAGGCATAACTAAATATTCAAAACTACCAAATCTAGTGCGCATTGCAGTCAGTGGTTCATGACCTTCCGCAATGCGAATAAGATTGTAAGCGCCTCTAAGATAAATTTTAGAAAAGAAATTAGCACCATTGAAAAGGGTAAGAAGTAATGACATAGGAGGAACAGGATATGCATTCTTCTTTGTGACTGTGTTGAGCTTTCTATAGTCAACACACAACCTAAGACTACCGTCCTTCTTTTTTACAAAGAGGACAGGGGAGCCGGTTGGAGATTTACTGGCTCCGATGAAACCTTTGGCTACATTCTCTGCAATGTAGTCTCGAAGAACTTGAGATTCGTCCTTCGATAAAGAATAGACAGGACCTGCCGGAGGTACTGGGCCTATTAACTCTATTTGATGGGCGTAGGGTCGATGAGGTGGTAACTTATCGGCCTTGCGGATTGAGAAAACATCAAGGAAATCGTGGTAGATTTCCGGTAAATTTGATTTGATGGCTTCAACGTTTATTTGGTCGTCCTCTTCATCTTCGAGAGAATCTGTCGAGGTGATACCTGTATTGAGAGAGCATAATTCGATTACTTTGAGGCAATTTAAATCCTCTTCGAGTGAAGTCATCGAGCTAGAAGGGTTAGCCAATTGCTCATTTAAAGAAGGTACAGATGCTTGCAAGTCATCTGGCAGAGATTTGTCCTCTAGCAGGACGTTGTCAGGCGGGTTGTTTAACTCCCTATTGACCTGCATTGAAGAATCAGAAATATACTTAGAGCGTGGGGTGATCAATCCCCTAGTCCAATCAATTTCAGGATTCCAATGCATTAAAAAGTCATGGCCAAGAATGGTATTGTCCATCCTTGGGGCGTCCAAGACTGATAATTCCCACTCGAAGGGGGGAAAGTTCGGAAAGTTGAAAACTCATAAAACTTTCTTACTTACCCAATATTTGGGTTCCTCTGATTCGACCAAATAGATGGGAGTTCAATCGATATCTGTAAATGTTAGTTGAAGCTTCTTGGCAAAAGATAAACTAACAAAAGAAATTGAAGCTCCAGAGTCTATAAGACAACTGAAGGGGATATCCTCCTTAAAAAGAATGAATCTCAAGCGGTTTAAGGCAACTCCAGTCCTTAAGACATGGAGGTTCTGTGCACTGGGAGAGATAAGATAGTTTGCTTTGCACACAAGTAAACTATCTACTAGTTTTTTGACTTCGAACTAGTACCTTCTCTTTCCTTCAACTTTACACAGTCTTCCAACTTGTGCTTACCCCCACAATACATACATAACCCATTATCTGCTCTTCTCTTCCTCTCAGCTTCTTTAAGTTCCCCTTTAAGATCCAGTACTTTGCTGATATTTCCTGGGGTCGAGCCTTTTGGTCGAGGTTTATCCTTTCCCTTATTGGGTTTGGATTGAGTCGAGGAGGATTGATTTGGTCGTGGGTGTGAAGAAGGTCCCGATTTAAAATTTAGGCCTTGAGATTTGTTGGCATATCGACGATGTTGAAGTCGTCCTTGATAAACGCCGTCAAGTTCGAGGGTTCAATCCATTAAATCTGTTAAAGTAGTCATCTTCTGACCGTGAAGATTTAATTGATCCAGAATTCTCGAAGGAAGTCCTTTCCTGAAATGATACTTAAGGGCAGCATCATTCCAACCTACTCCAGTTTGAAGTGCTCTGAAGTTTGAGATATATTCAGAGGCTTTACCATTATCACTCATGCGAAGAAAATCAAGTTCAATTTCTGCATTGTCCGTTTCATTAGGGTCCCCAAACAATGTAAAAAGTTGGTCTTCAAACTTTTCCTAATTATTGATAAGTAAGTGGGTTTCTGTCGAAGAAAGCATGAGTAGATAAGGTTCGAACCATCTTGCTGCTTTCCCGTCTAGGAATGAAGAAGCGTAAACAACCTTTGATCGGTCGCTGTTAAAGGTTCGAGGGTCATTATGGAACAGTAGCTTGCAGGTTTGCAAGAAGGGTCGCAATCTGTCGGGGTGATCTCCGTCGAATTTGTCAGGAGATTTCATAGAAAGAGTTTTGAACTTAGATCCCTCTGAAGAGGTTGGATTTGAAAAGGTCTTCATAAATAGTTTCATGAAATCTTCCAGAGAGTTAGATGGTCCCGGTTCTGAGGATTGGCCAGAAGGGTGATTGGCAGGGGCGGATGGTGCCTCATGCATTGTATCCTCTCCTTCTTCTTCATCACTAGAATCCTCAAAATCTTGTGGAATGTCTTCTACAGATTGAACTGAATGTTGCCCTTCCCGAAGGTCGAGTGGTTCCAAAGAGTGAGTGCGAGAAACAGTCCTTGTGGCTGTTGGCCTGCCTCTAGCGCGAGCTCTAGTAGTAGTGCCCGTAGGAGGAGTGCGTTGAACAGGTGCCATTTAAAATTTTAGAAGCACCTAAAAAGATGTAGTAGTGCAAAGAATGAGAACTACGGAGAATTAAATTATACTGTCACCGGACGACCTACGCAC
This sequence comes from Hemileia vastatrix, assembly GCA_030280995.1. Taxonomy (NCBI): domain Eukaryota; kingdom Fungi; phylum Basidiomycota; class Pucciniomycetes; order Pucciniales; family Zaghouaniaceae; genus Hemileia; species Hemileia vastatrix. The sequence goes on along the minus strand of JASXTE010000007.1, from coordinate 27,752,311 downwards.
AAGTTCGAGGATGTTCCTGTAAGTGAGATGAGGGATTTTAGAAACTTCTTCGAAGCACAGAGGAATGATTCGAGGAAATGATTCGAAGGTTACTCGAAGTAATAGCTATAGGTTCGAGGTTTGTTCGAGATGAATTATAAACTAGTTCCAAGGTAATAATAATTCTTAAAATCTCACAAAGGGTTGGAAACTCAATAATCAAAGATTTAGGATTTAGAAATGAATATTGAGAAAGTAAAAGAAAGATACAATAACAATGATTTAACTTTTAAGGATTTACCACTATTAATGTAAATACGATATTATAATTTAATTCTAAGGAATATCGAACCAAATACCCAACTCCTTTTATATCCTTTGTTCCTCCTTGCATTGACCTCCCTTCCATCGCAGCATTCCCATTCCATTGACCATTACTAACATAGACTTAGACCCTCTCCACTAAATATCCGTCCATGCTCATTTTACCCCTTTTAATTAATTAACAAAAACTTTAATGAAAAAAAACTACTACTATACTATTTCGTTGATCCTAGCGCTGTGCGTCGCTTATTGAAAAGGACTAAGGTACCCTATTGGGAGATTGACTAATTTAGATTTAGAGTTTAGGCTAGCGCAGTTAAATAGTAAGTACACAAAGGAAAATCGCAGTTGCTATGGAGAATTGCTTTCTGCACTTCGAGTATAGATTTAGGACTTGATATTATTGATTTATTGAGTTAATTTTGCCTCGAGTGTCACGTGGCGCGTGACAATGACTTGGAAAAATTTTGGTGATACCCACCCCTTGCTTCAATAAAATTCAGGGGAGAGTATTGCCAATTTTTTTAAACAGATATAGAATTTTTTTGACTTGTAAATATTTTTGTGATACCCGTCCCTTACTTCAATAAAATCCATGGGAGGTTTTGCCAAAATTTGTTATAAGACTTGTGAAATTCTTGACATGTAAGAATTTTTGGGATACCGGTAAAATGCAGGGGGTAGTAAAGCCAAATTTTCATATAAAACTTTCAAGATTCATGACATGAAAGAATTTTTGTGATACCCACCCCTTACTTCAAAAAAATCCAGGGGTGGGGGATTGTCAAATTTTCAAAGGAGACTTGAAAATTTTATTTAAAAAAAGAATATTTAACATTAAAATACAATATTTCAAGAAATACAGAAAATAATTGTAAAATTTATGTACAAATAAATATGAACACATGAAGTGTGAAAGAAATAAAAGAAACTAGTCAACAAAAAATTTCATTAATTGTTCTATTTCTTCAACAGATTTTTTTGCTTTAATGCATTCGATCAAGAAATCTTTCTTTTTAGAACTTTCTTGAAGATCATGCTTATACTTCATCTGTTCCATTAAGTTTTGGTGCTCGAGTGTTTTTTCCTCTTTTTTGGATTTCTCAATACTAAGAGTTAACTCGAACTTCTTCTCCTCCAAATCTTGGACCCAATCATCCTTCTGTCAGGAGAGCTCGTACTTCCTCTCTTCCAAATCTTGTACTCTGTCATCCCTCCTTAAAGAGAGCTTGTATTTCTTCTTTTCAAAGCTTAGAGTCTCTTTAGCAATTTCCACTTGTTCTAGAGTGAGAATAAAAATTAACATAAAGTAGAAGAAAAGCAGAGTAAAGTAATAAGAGGTATGATATCACTTACCAGCATCACGTTTCTCTAAAAACTGTTCCATCAAAGAAAAAGGTGTTTGTGATGAAGTATCACTTTTTTGTCTTCTTTGGGAGAGGAAATTTAGACTACTTGAAGCCCTTCTCTTTTTGTTCAACATAGCATTTTCCTCCTCATCATTTTCACTAGCTTCAGACTCAGTTGATTGAGGATCCTGGGTTTGTTCATCAGCCTTTTAAGAAATAAGAAAAAGATAAGTAAATAAAAAATAGAATTGATAAGATAAAAGAAAAAAGAAACAGACCTGAGTTAGATTTGGTTGGGTTAAATCACCTATAGGATCTACAGAAAAGCTATCTAGATATGTCTCATTCAAATGAGGGGAGGCTTGAGTGGAGGAAGAGGATGGGAAAAGATTTGCTTCGACATCATGTTCGGAGATAGGATCTTCTCCATCCAACATGTTTACAGGATTAAAATCAGCTCGCTCTCCAGAAATTGCATCCATCTCTTTAAAGTAAGGACATAAAGAATCAAGTTTATCGTCTATGGATTTTATGCCCTTAGTTATATCATTGTCAGTAATCCCAAAACCAGTGGAAGATGAAAGAGCCTTTGCCTTCTTGTATTTTGCTCGTTAATGCTTCAAGCGTTCAGACATCTGTTTAGGCAAAAGATCAATCCTTCCCTTGGTCTTATTGCGTAATTCATTTGCCATTAGAAGATAGCCATTAACTTTTGATGTGGGGGGCCATCCTACTTTAGTGGCATACTCAGTACCAAAACAAGAATCATATTTAGATTTGGTTTTCAGCCAGTTGATAAGAATGAGATGGTCATCTTTTTTTAATTGAACAGTCTTTGATTTCTTGGCTGAGCGGGGGAAATTGGGAGTAGTGGGATTTGAAGAACAACTTGGTGATGGCTGCCTTTGAGAAGATCTAGGACGACGAGGCATGTTAAAATATAAATGAAGATGAAAAGGAGCAGAAACAGGCAGATGAGATGGTGAGGGGTTCTGAGTGGATAGAATGGACAGGATGGGACGAGAATGTGAGTGTTCAGAAAGGTAGAAGCCATATCCAGAGAGTAGTCCAAGATGTGGTTATGGCAGAATGTAGGTCAAGATGTGGTTATGACAGAAGGTTGTCCAAGATGTGGTTATGGAAAATTGAGTAAAAAAATTTTGGATAAGAGGTGAAAATTGACACGTAAAGTGTCTAATAACCCAATTATTAGCAAAAATAATTGCGGAAGATAATTGGGGTATAAGGATTTTTATCCGCAATTAAATTAATTGCGGATCCCTGAACATTGATACCCCCTATTGAATAGTAGTTATATCTGGTGTGTGTAAGTTTTAAAGCTTGTGTTCAATGTGTATTGGTCAACATTAATTTTGATTGAAATTAATATTAATGTGTAAATGATATATACATGCTCAATGTGCATTGTAACTTGTTTACTTCAGAATAGAGGGCTCTAATTTTCATCTTACAGAAAAATGCTTGGTGGCATGTCGAATTCAATTATAATTAAAATTAATGTTGACAGTTACCATGCATAACAGTTTGCAACTGACTGCATACATTGATGATAATCATGAACCTTAATTTTGATCTAAATTAATGTTGCATAATTCAGATTGAATAAAATCTATGCCACTTACAATAGCCAGGCATATTTACTATTTATTATGTATTGGTCAACATTAATTTTTATAGAAATCAATATGGATATGTAAATATTTTGTTTTCCCTCAACATGTATAATAAATTTCAATGCTTAAGACTACTTGCTGTCCTTTACATGTAATGCAAAAAAGCATTATATCATTTCAATATTAATTTTCATCAAAATTAATGTTGGCATGCCATTATGCATTGAAACAACTAACTGACTGAAAAGGTTCATGATCAAAATGCTCATTAATTTTGATCAAAATTAATATTGACCAATACATATTGAATATAAGCTATCTCCACTTACTCAGACAATATATAACTACCATTCAATATGTATATGTTCAGCCTTAATTTAGATCAAAATTTTTGGGCAGTTTTATGAAGAATCTTTTGGGTCGTTTGCTGGCTTGGGTTCAATATGCAAATGTAAATATTAAATTCAATCAGAATTAATGTTGACCAATACATAATGAATACACACTATGCCACTTACACTTTATAGGCATAGCTACATGCAATATGTCAGTATCAAAAGTAATTTCAATCAAAATTAATGTTGGAAAGGCACCATGCATAAAAATAAGCAGTTGAATCCAGAAATTCATGATTATCATGCTCATTAATTTTGATCGAAATAAATTTTTAATATTGGTATATTTAATGGTAGGTATTCCTGGCAAGTGTAAGTGGCCTATCATGTATTCACTATGTATTAGTCAGCATTCATTTTGATCAAAATTAATATGGACATGGAATATGCATAAAATTCCAATAAGTATAGGTAAACTAAGCAGTTGGATAAACTGGTTTGATCAAGTACACCATATAAAGATTTATGTTCTATTGCCTTGGTTAATTTTTATCGAAATTAATTTTAAGCCATTCTTGTTGAATATATCTATGTCTGTGTAGTCCATGTGACATGGCTTGTATTCAATATGCAGGGGTCTTCATTAATTTTTATCAAAATTATGAGGCTCTTTGCCTCATAAATTTTGTGGTTTCTGTCAGGGTTCCATGCATGGTGCCATATGATACTTGTTAATTCTTATCAAAATTAAATTCAAACCGATATATTGAATAAAAACCATGGCAATTACAGTACTTGGTCAATGCTATAATTCAATATGCCAGTCTCAAAATTAATTTTGATAGAAATTAATCAGGATCCATGAAGTTTATCAATAGTGTATGAGTTTAGTTTTAAGTCATATGTTTCATCATTTTCTTGCACCCATTTCTAGGTTATCTCAATAATTTTTTTCAAGCTTTATTATATTAATCAAAACTGTGGTAAGTTGTGAAAAGTTAGCTAATCCAAATCTCAAATTGAATATTAATGTTTTAACAATTTTGAATGTTGCTTAAGCTATTTCATTTGGTGATTCATAATAATATTTTATCAAATTAGTAGTCCTATAAATTTTAAAAAGTAACAATATTGGTATAGTTAGGGACAACAGTGCAATATCTTGTGCAGACTAAGATATATTGTGAAAAAAAAACTATTCAATTTTTTTTCACTAAGTTTTATCCAAGTTTTTCAATGGTTTGATCACTGGCCCCACACCCTAGCCCAACACTCCTCCTGTCACTTAAAAAAAAAATTCTTGTCTTAAATTCTAATGTTACCAATTTTATATTTATAATTCATTTTTTGTTTGGTGAGGCACATCAGTATATTTTTGAATCTCTCATTGTCATCTGAAAGTAAATTTAACAAATAGTTTTAAAGCATTATCCTTTTTTTTCATATAATATACTAATTAAGTGTATCTCCATTGTTTAGGAGTAAATTCTAATTTAAAAAATTTTGTATTTACCTGTGGTAATTTGCATATAAGATATACATTTTTATTATTTGTTTTTCACACTAAAAGTCCCAAAATAATTCCTAGTATTTTCTGTTAGCTACATCAAATTTAGCTTCAATATAAACAGATTGTGATATAGCATCTTACTTAGTTTACTCCACTATGAATAATACATGTTAAAAAAAGATCAAATAATGTATAATCCCCCTCTTTATGTTCCCTGTTTCTTTCATACTCACTTTAGTTTTACTCTTATTCAATTTTTTATCTATTAAATTATCAACTTCAATTTTCTATAATAGAGTTTCTTATAATTATTCATCATATTACATCATAACTTTTTGATATCAAATATTTTTTTTAATATTCATTAATCAATATGTCTGGTATTCAAAATCCTACACCTCCAATTTTTATGTGTATCATGTTCCTCTCTTTTAATCTATATATTTTACTTATGTTCTACATCATTTTTTTTCGAAAAAAATTGATTTTCCAGTGCCCAAATTTTTTCCATCCAACTCTCAGATTGATACTTGCTTTGAGGCTTTTGAGCTTGCACCCTTTCTGCCACATGGAATGGCTCCTAACCCTCCTGTACTTAGCAATGAGAGGCAGGAAATAACAAGAGTTCAGTATCACAATTTACATGAAATCGCTAGAGATAAAATGGAGGAACTTGTCAAGATCCTTAACAATAATCCTTCTCCTTAATATTTATCTAACCCTTTAAACGACTTACTACAATATTTGAAAAGCCTTGAAAAATGTATGTTCTTCACTTTTTTTGTCCCCTTTTAAATTAGTAGATAAGATTATTATTTTTTTTCTCCATATATAATTGTAGCTTACAAGGAGGGTTTGATTCCACCTGATGATGTCATTTTCATTAGGGATGATGATGTGACAGATGAACCATCAGCTTCAACTCATGCTTCAAGTTCTAAGGAAAATCTTGAAACACCTGTTATCTGCTCCAAGAAAATGAAATCATCACAAGGCTCCTCTTTTGTTTGATGTATTAAACCGGCTTCTGCTAAAGACTTTTCTGATGTATCAAATAAAAAATCTTAAAAACAAAGCAAAGGATTTAGTAATGAGTATATTCTTGTTTCCTTTTTTTTATTGTTATTCTTTTATCTTTAAAATTCTATCATATATCTCTTTTATTGCTTAAATAATGTACTTTTTATCTTTCTGTTGATATTTTGTACCAGAAACTCACCTACTGTAGATTGTTCCATCCAAAAACACCCTCTCCCTAAGGAAGATGATGATGAAAATAGCAATGATGAACTGTCAGAATATGAAGCTATGCTTGCTCATCAAAACAAGCAAACTTTGAAATTTTCTTCAAGACATGACGATATGTTTGATAAAGATGATGATTCAAAAAGCTCATCACCAAATTCCTTCATTTCTAAGAAGCAATAACCATCACCTCCTAAATTACCTACTTTTACCTCTTTGAAAGCTTCTCTACCAATGAAATCAACTCCAATAAAGATATCAAAAAAACCTCTAACTTATTCACCCTCAGTTCTAAAGGACTCTGATTTGAACGAGGAATTCTGTAAAATTCATAAATTTTATAAAGGTAGAATCAGAACAGCAAAGTCCTTAGGTTGTGGTTGGAAATTATTACTCCTCTTAAATAATGCTCTTCTACTTCTTCCCAAGAACCCATATTAAATATTCCAATGTTTACTTTTCATTGGGAAAAATCTTGTGGAGAAAATTGGCTTTCAAAACTTACTGAGTTATGTAATTTACCATAATTTTGAGTCTTAAATTTTTTCTTTTACTTATTTTTTTTCCTTTTGTTGCAAATATTTTTTAGAGATTGATAGCTCACAGCTATGGGTATTTGATAATATTGATTTCAAAAAAATGGAAGATTTATGTGATCCTGATTGTTTAAATACTGAAATTATTTCCTCAAAATAGAAAACAGATCACCCTGAATCAAATCTTATCTGAATGCTCATTAGATTAATGATCCCAAGTGATCACTGCTGTTCTTCATGGGTATCTCTTATATCATCTTCACTTTATCTGACCACACATGAATTCAGCCAGCTTCCATCACATCAAAACATTAACTCAGATTGTCCAATTGACCGTGGTCTTCAGCTTCTAGCTCACCTTTCAAATCTGAAGAGGCCAATTCCTGATGGCTTGGAAGTTGGTCCCACTGCACTTCAAACTTGTGATATATCAATTTCAACTCTTCTTTAAATCAGCAACATTATCATTGATATAATTATGTCAATTATCATTCTTCAATCAAAATATTGTTCTGAAAAAATATGAAGTGGCAAGACTAGCAAAGCTCAACAATTGAGTCAGAAAAACGAAAATACTCAACTTACTATAATGGAACAGAAACAAAAGGCTGTGATAAACAAGATAAATTCTGAATACTCCCACCTTTAATATCAATCTTTTACATTCTATATAATTGATGGTGTCTGTGGTTTGTTTCTGAGCTCTCAAGATCATAGATTGGCTTCAGCAGCTGATTGCTTGGAGGTGATATCAGAAATTAAGTTTCTTAATTTACATGAAAAAAATCATTTGATGGAGGAAATAATTTGGAAAAATTTAAATAACTATATTTTAACATTAATAAAGCCTTTTATAGGGAAGTGTGATCCATTTCCTTTAAAAATTGATACCCCAAGTTTTCCAGGAATCGCTAGGGCTATTTCTGCAGATTTTATTAATCACTGGAGCTCCACTCAGCCAGTATCACCTTTATTTTCTAAAAATAGCCTTTCAAAAAATTAATATTCCAAAATGTAAATAGATAAAGTTCTGTGTATATGATTTATCTTGTCTAATTCAAGTTATTTTCCTTCAAATACGTCAAACATGTGAACATCTTTGAAATTTATTAAGAAACATTTGACATGATTTTCTAAATTAATTATTAAAAAAAATTATTGTAAGTCCAGCAATAAAAAAGAGTTTAAAACTACTCATATGATTTCAAATAATTGGATTAAACTCTTAAATATTTTATTGTTTATATAAAAATATGATAACTGCTCTAGTTTTTGTTACTTTACCTTTAATATTGAATAATCTATTAATTTTTACAAATTTGTTCATTGATTCTAACATTTTTATTCAGAAGTAGAACAACTTAAATAATTTAATGAGTGTATTTTAAAAAAATACAATTTTTGTTATTGATTCAAAATTCTTTCATCAACTCTTAACTTTAAATTTTTTATTAATAAGCCTGTATGACCTAAATTACTATACAGTTAATTTGGTAGCATTAAAGGCACATTTTTATGGGTAATATATTTCAAATTCTTTATTATAGTTTTTTTATTTTAGAACCTTTGCTACAAAGTTAATAAAAATGACATTTAAAGATTTCACAACTTATATATTTCCTCAAAAGTAAATCAAATTTTCATATAATATTATGAAAAAAAATATTCTATTTCAAAAATTAAAAAAAAATAATACTATAATCATCACAACTGAAAATTTTACAGCTACTCCCAGTATTTATCATGTTAAATATTGCATTAAGTGTGTATATATGATATAAATTTTTAATATTTAAATATCTAATTTTTTAGATTCATCTTAACATTAGATAAATAATACTTTTCTGATTCTATTTCTTCCTCTATTAAATGATCTCTTTTCAAAAAATCTCTCAAAGCACTAATAAAATATTCAAACCTATATTTTTCTTCTTTAATTTCCAAGTATTCTGAAATATCAATATTAAAAATATTAAGCTTTTCTATAGCATGAAAAAGTCTAGTGCTGATTTGAATAGAAGAACCTATCCTGGTGAAACCAGGAATTTTGTGACATCTTGAGGTAAAATGCCTCAGTTGATTAGCAGGCCATAATGGCACTGCTATTCCATTAGTTGCTTCAAAGTTGATTTTACTTTGAATTTTGGGAAACATAAGTTCTCCATCTGTTTTTCATGGTTGGGTCTTATTGCACATCATATTAATGGTATTGTTTTCTGTATCTTTAGGAAAAAATATTCTTAAAGTATACTCACTTGCATCCTTATCAAGATGAACCTCATTGGAGAACCCATTACCATTTGCTCCAGATGTCCAAGTTAAGTTACTAGCAAACATTACACCCTCTTCTTGATTAGAAAATTTTGAAAATCCAGGAATACCAAGTTTTTCACAAAGATTAGTTGCCTCATTGTACTTTACATATGATATTTTTTTAAAAAAATATTTAAAGTACATTGAAATCCTCTTCATTTGTTTTTTATATTCATCCGTGTGTCCAGTATCATCAGTGTATTCATCTGCAAGGAAAGGCATTCAAAAATTTAGTATTTAAATTAAAAAAAGTGATACTTACAAATATATAAAGAGTTCTTCCAATCTAAAATAAAGCCACCACTAAAATTTTTTCCAAAACCACCAACTTATCAATGATAAAAATTAAAATTTATTTCATGTTCACAGTAAGAAAGATCCTTAATGCATTTCACCATAGCTTTTAACATATCTAGTTCTTTGAGCTCATGATATTCAGAAGCCTGCACAAGAACATTAGGTATTAAGACACCTTTTGGTTTATAAATACTACAACCAGGAAAAAAATTGTAATAAATATTGCGATCTGTCATATTATTTAAATTAGATTGTGCATAGAAAGGTGGCTTCTTCAAGTTTTTATCCATTCCAAGAGCATTTACAAGTTTCATTCAGGTAGTAATGTCTTTTTCCCACCTATTGTTAGAGTTCTTCCCTGGCCCTTTTTTTCAAGTTATTACTCATTGATGGTTCAACCTAAGAGAATAAAATTTTGATTTAAAATAGAAAAAAATCAAAAATTATAAAATAGTAACAGTATTTGGATTATCAGTCAATGATAAATTTAACTTTATCATATCTTGAATATTAGAAATATAAAATTAGTATATCTACATATTAGTAAATTTATATACTTTTTAATTATTTCAAATATTAAGAAAGTATTTCAAAGGTATACTTTATTAAATTATACATGTAAAAAGTATAGCTTTATCCTGTATGCATTCAGCAAGTACAAGATTTTGCTCTACCCTTAATATTAATAATATAATGAAAGTATAACTCCAATACACTAGTAATATTAAAAATTTACAGAATTATCATATCCACGTATACAAAATAAAAAATCTTGCTCTGACCAATATATTGACTTAGAAAGTTATACTTCAATAAATTATTAATTTTTTAATTGTAGCATTGTCCTGTATTCTTTCAGCAAATGTAAGACTTTGAAACAACTTTAAAATCAATAAATTAAAGGTAAAATACAAACAATCTAATTATTATTATGAAAAGCAAAACATTATTCTTTATGCTTTTAGCAAGTACAAGATGATGTTTTACTTTTCATATTAATAAGATAGTATTAAAGAAATATAGAAAAATTATAAGCAAAACATGAACTTATGTTGTGGTCTTCCAACATTGGCAGAGCACTTTGTTGGTCTGTTTGGCATTGTTTTGATATGTCTTAAATGGCATTATTTAATGATGAAGTGTTTTTCTGGAATTATTCAACGAACATTGGGACTGTGGGGATGTGGGTATTACCATTGAATAGTCCCTGTTTTTTCTATATTTTATGTCTTGATGACATTTTTCATATTCTAAGTATTTGGGGGATTATTTCTCATTTTTCATTTCAAAAGATAACTGTTTAAATTTTTTTTTGCGTTTTACGGGTTAACCTTAAATCTTGGGGTTAAGTGCTTAGTACCATTAGAACAGGCTAATTTTTCTCTATGTTTCATGGCTCAACGTTCTTGTAGCTTAATTATGTGTTTTAAAGGTTTTAGTAGTCATATTTTACTTTTCTAAGTATATTGGGTGTTTTTGGTGGTTTTTGGTGGTTTTCTGGCTTCAGGGCGGTCCTGCTACTTCAGGCGGGCCTTCTGATGTCAGGCGGACCACCCGTGCTCAGTGCTAGAAAGCTGGGAAGCATTTCTAGAGGGGTTTTATGCAATTTGGAGCTCAGAAACGCCAAACTAGCTGGTGTGCATGGGTTCTTATATGGTGGTCTGTGTGTATATAGTGAATAAGACAGTTTGGGGCAACCTTAATTATCATACAACCATCCGGAGGTGATATCCTTGTTCCTCACTCAGTTTTCACAGTTTTTTGGCCACAATTGGCTGTGTTTGTTGAAAGGTTAGTTCTTCATTTAACTCAACTTTGGCAAATGTTTTCTCTGATGTAGTATTGCAAGCTATATCAAGTATTATTGCTGTCTCTGGTGTGGATTTTCAACCTACATCAAGTATCATTGCTTTATCTGGTGTGGACATTGGTCTTCATTTCAGTTCTTTGGTTTGTTAGTCTGTCTGGGGACTACTTTTTTGGCTGATCAGTCAGTCAAGTGTATTAGAAAAGGGCTATAAACAACAGGAACTAATTTACTGTAGCAGGTAAATCTCACTTATATTTTTCTAAAGGGACAGGAGATTTTCTCTCTGGTTTTTCTCCAACTCCCTTGGTCAAGGCTTATAGCTAGTACTATAGGATTGTATACAATGTGTCTATAAAATCTTCACTTATTTGTAGCTGATTGATCAAAATTAATCATAAATTTTACTTTATAATCACTGTTTTAAGAAATAAATGGTTAGATAAATAAATTGAACATTTCTGATAAGGAATAAGGAAAAGTAAACTGAAAAACAAATAAAGAAGCTTTAAGTTAACTGAAAAAGAATTTTTTGATAATGATTTGAAAGGGTACAGTAAAAGATACCTAAAAATAAATTCAGAATTAGAATCATTAGATTGACTTGTCAAAAGTGTAAAAAAGAGTAACAAACCAAAATGATATGAAATTCAATAACAAGAAAAATTTTCTTACTGGTAATGGGATAAGGTCAAGAAAATAGTACCAATAATTCAAAATGATTGAGCAAAAATATGATTGATAATTTTTGAAAAAGGTAAGTGAGATAGAGAAAGGAAAAATAAATTTGGTGGCAAACAGATGTGGATATCATGAATTTTCACTGATCTCTTTTATAAAAAAAATGCAGCTCTCCCAGTCATATGATAAACTTCATCTAAATTCCAAGAATAATGTTTCCAACGCTCTGTACACAGCATGATCATATTTTCCTATGCATATACTAATTCCAGCTAGAACTTACTTGGCTGCATGTTTTACAGATAAAGGTTCGTGGAATGCTGACTTTCACATTTAAAAAAAATTGACACCACATAAGTAAAGCTAATGTGTTTCATGTAGCTAAAAGCCATACACTCATCACATTTAAATTTACATGGTGTGAAAATTATTTCATTTTCAAATTTTTTTAAAGGGAGCTATAATGTGAACCACATATTTCTAAAATATGAACCTCCCCACCATATTAAATTGGTAGATTTTTAATTGTGCAAATTTTTCTCCTTGTCGTTTTTCCTGATCTTAATTGGCTTGAAATATCAAAACATGGCCAATGTTTCTGAAAGAAACATTTGATTTTCTTTCAATGTGTAACAATGGAAGGCCGTTTCTAACTGGCTGCAGAGCGTTGTATATCATATTTGAACACATTTTTATTTATTTATGTATTTTAATTAGAAAATTTACTTTTTATTGCAGCCAGATTACTACTGGCTGCTTTTTAGAAACCATAATTTATGATCCAAGCCTTTAAAATTGGCTTGGGCCCCTTACACTTCAATTTAGTACTTCCAGCCAAGTTTCCCCTGGCTGGAAGCATTGCTTTCAGGCAACCAAAGTTGCTAAAAGAGACTTTGGTTGCTCTCTTTTATATTTTCCACCCTTTCAGCCAATTTACGAGGCTGGTAGGTGGCTAAATCTGTATGCAACATGAAAAACCCCTTATAAAATATAATATTGCGTCCTATTAGTGAACGCTCCAACTGCCTCAGTAAAGGTGATCTCTGCTAGTTTACCTTATAAAATATAATATTGCGTCCTATTAGTGAACGCTCCAACTGCCTCAGTAAAGGTGATCTCTGCTAGTTTACCTGTAATGTTAAATAAAATAATATTGAGCGAATAAAAACTGAGATTGATAACTAAGTATTACATGTAAAATGATAAACCTTATAAAATATAATATTGCGTCCTATTAGTGAACGCTCCAACTGCCTCAGTAAAGGTGATATCTGCTAGTTTACCTAGTTATAGTAAATAAGAAGAAAAGAAAGATTAATAAAATGAATCATATAAAGGAAAACGATCATATTATAAGATCTAACCTGTAATGTTAAATAAAATAATATTGAGCGAATAAACAGAGATGAGAAATAAAAAGAGTCAGTATCCCTTATATATATCTAAACATATTCACTCAACAAGGTATGGATATGATTGTATAGTAATGTAGAATAATATGCAGACTAAAATAAGTAGTTATATAAAACAACGTGATGGAGATAATGAGCAAACATATTTAACACGCAATATGCAATTATAAGAAGAAAATGTAGCAACAGAATTATCAAGAATAAAGCGTGATGATTACGTATTTTCACACCCCTCCTTGATATCAATCGTATCCATTAAACCAATTTTATTAACAAATTTCTTGAATTTCTCTTTGCTGAGAGATTTAGTAAATATATCCGCAACCATATCAGTAGTTGGAACATATTGAAGATCAATTTTGCCATTTGAAATTTGCTCTCTGATCCAATGAAATTGAATTTTGATGTGTTTGGTTCTAGCATGATAAACTGGATTCTTACAAAGAGCAATACTGCCTTGATTGTCCGAAAATAAAGTTGATGAAGTTTTTCTATCATACCCGAGATCGATGAGTAAGTTTTGAATCCAAATAGCTTCTTGACTGGCATCGACAGTTGATTTACTTTCGGCCTCAGAAGTACTTAAAGAAACTGTTGGTTGTTTTTTACATTGCCAGCTCACAGCAGTGCCATTTATGGTGAATACATAACCAGTAGTTGATCGTCTGGTTTCAGGACAACCAGCCCAATCAGCATCAGCATAACCTTGAGGCATTGAATAACTATAATTCCCAACATTTGAAAATGTATTAAAACAATTGAAATTCAAAGACACATTCATTGTTCCTTTCAAGTATCGAAGCACTCTTTTGAATGCAATCCAATGTTTAATTCCTGGTGAATTTAGATGTTGAGCTAGCTGACTATTGACAAATGCGATATCTGGCCGAGTTGCTTGTGTAATATAATTAAGTCGTCCTATAGCACGTCTGTAATTAATGTTTAGTTTTGTGAAAGCTTCAACTTCATCAATTGTGGCTGTTTCAAGTTGAGTGTTGATCATCATGGGCGTTGAAATAGGTTTGCATTCCATCATTTCATAAGAGAGCAACAAGTCTTTGATCTCTTGATCTTGACACAATGATATTGTCCTTGCTTCACGATTTCTGGTAACTCGCATTCCAAGAATAAATTTTGCATCTCCCAAATCTTCCATTTCGAAGTGTGCTTTAATAGCATCTTTAAACCATGTGACATTTTTGCCAAAAATTGATAAATCATCAACATGAACATGAACAAAACAAGGATATTCTTCGCTTTCATGGATAAAAAGGCATGGATCAGCTGAAGATGGATAGAAGTTGACAGAATAAAAGAAGTTTAACAATTCAGTGTACCAACAGCGTGAAGCTTGCTTCAAACCATATAAGGAACGTTTGAGTAAGAGCACTGGATTGTTGAATTTTGCTGGCTTTTTCATCCCTAATGGAAAGTTCATGTAGACATCTTCATCAGGCTTTCCATGAAGAAATGCACCTTTGACATCCATCTGAAGAAAATCCCAATTTTCACTATTTGCAATGCTGATTAAAACTCTTAAGGTAGTCAGTCTACCTGTGGGAGCAAATGTTTCAAAATAGTTTATACCAGCCTTTTGAGAACAACCTCTAGCACACAATCTAGCCTTATATTTACTAATATCTCCATTTGCATCTCTTTTAATTTTGAACACCCACACTGAACCAATAGAAGGAGCATCAGGTGGTTTTTCAACAATTTCCCAAACTTTTTGTTCATCAATCATATTCAATTCATTATCTATTGCAGTTATCCATTGATCGCTATCAGGACGATTAATAGCTTCATAATAAGTTAGTGGATCTGAAAATATCGAATTATATGTAAGATTGTGTATTGAATGTGACAATAATGAATATGTTGAACGGAGATAGTCTTGAATCATTGCTGAATTAAGGTATCTTTTTGAACGTGTTCTTTTTCCTTCAATTATGTTATCAACTTTGATATCAGAAGATATGTCTTTTGGAGCTTGATCTGATACAGTTTTATATTCCCAAAATCTAGAATGATTTGTTGAGGATCCAGATTCTTGTTGACATGGATTTTGATTAAGTTCTTCGGGTATTTCTGAGAATCTTGAATTATCATTGCATGAATTTTGTTCATTGGTTGATTCAATAGGGGTAGAGAGTGAATCAAATTCTTCTGTAAAAAGGTTTACTAATGAAGTTTGTAAATCAAGATTTGTGCTCAAGGGAAATTTTGATTCATCAAATAATACGTTATGGGAATAAATAATTTGTTTTTTATCGAGTCTGATGAGTTGATTAGAGGTGGTGTTTTCTGAATATCCAAGAAAACAACATTTAATTGAATTCGGTGAAAATTTTCCTTTTCTCAAATGTTTATCTATGAGAGCATAAGCTGTGCAACCAAACGTTTGTAAATGTGACAATTTTGGTGACTTTCCGAATCTCTTTTCAAAAGGTGTTTTAAAATCTATTGATGCACAAGGAAGTCGATTTTCTAGATACACAGCAGTATTGACTGCTTCTCCCCAATACTCAACTGGCATTTTTGCGTGAAAGATAAGAGCTTTTGCCATTTCAGTAGTAATGCGATTACCTCGTTCAGCAATTGGATTTTGTTGGGGTGTATAAGGTGAGGTAGTAATGATTTTGAATCCATCTTTAATACTTAAGTCAATAAATTCTTTATTAATAAACTCGGTTCCATTATCACAAACCAAGTTTGCTACTTTAAGAGACGTTGATGTTTCAATTTGAGTCTTAAATTTCAGAAAAGTATGAAATGTATCTGATTTATTACTGATGGTAAATACAAAAAGGAATGAAGTAAATGAATCTGTTATTTTAAAATAATAAATGGATCCTCCTTTTGAGGCTGGAGAAATTTTTCCACTCAAGTCACAGTGCAAATAATCAAGAAAACGAGAGCCTCTTGGAATAGTGCCCGGAAATGGATGATGATGATGTTTTGCATTAATACATGGTTCACAAACATCTAAATCATCAACAAGTTTGAAACCCAAGACATTCTCCAGTTTATTTAGATAGATTTTGTTTGAATGTCCTAGTCTATGATGCCAAAGAGTTTTCGAATTAGTTGCTAGAAAAGTTTTGAGATAAAAATGAAAGGACTTACCGAACTTAGCATCAAGAACAATAAGTCCCTCATTAGAATCCCACTTTCCATCCAAAATTGTATCATCGTCTTTGAAAATTCTGACAGTGCCATCAGGATTTGTAATCTGCGTGCAACCTCGAGTGATGAATGGACCAATGCCCACAAGATTTTGATTGATCGATGGGACGTGTAAACAATCTGTTAGAGTAATTGCTTCTCTGGGCGTGATGAGATCGATGTTGCCTTGTCCTTGACTATAAATAATAGAACCATTGCCAAGTTTTATTGGCTTTCGACATAAACGATAATTTTTAAAGAGTTTACAATTCTTGAACATATGAACCGTGGCACCACTGTCAAAAATAATAAGATTGCCAACAGATGCTTTAACACTGGCTTTAAAGATTTTTGTTGGTCCATAACTGATATTGGCATGAATTTCAGTTTCTGTTGACGAAGTGTTTTGAGAAACGGCACGACTCTTTTTCTTTTCGGGATGTAGCTCAAAGCAATTTTCTTCGGAGTGTTTTGTTTTAGAATTATGTTTGCCATTTCGGCAAACAGGCCATTTTGGCTTATCAGTGTTTTTAGAAGAAGTTACTAATGCCGAATTATCAACAGACTCAGATTCGATTTCAATGGCAAGTCGAGCAAGACGAGATAAGAGATTATGAACAGAAAGATTTTGATGAGTGACTTCTGAAGAGTGTAATATTAATGCTTTATGAGTTTGATACGAATCCGGTAATAGACGTAAAATGCGATGAGCTTCTAATTCACTTTCAACAGTTACACCTACAGCACCGAGTTCATTAATTCTGATTCTAAGATAATTAAAAAAGTTTTTAAACCTTTCTCATGACATTTAACATCATGGTATCGTGAGAAAATGGAAGCTCTATTTGAAGCATCTTGAGCCACGTATTGAGCACTGAGTTTTTCCCATATTAGCCATGGTTTTTCCATGTCTTCTTCGGTAACAAATGCAGCAATATTTCCAGCATCAATTTTTGATATAATGATATCTGTAGCTTTGTCGATTTTTATTTGAAAATCATCTTTAAGAGTCTGTGAGGCAGTTTCAGGGGGAGGTGTTTCTTTACCAAGAACAAGAGATTTTAGCTTATGACGAGTAAGAAAAGCAATCATCCTGATTCTCCATTTGTGGAAGTTATCAGAAGATAGAATAGGAATGTTACGAGATGAATCATTAGTGCTCTCGACTGTTTCCATGATGAGAGGTGAATGTGGGCGAGCGGTTTCTTGTGAATCTGAAGAAGGTACGCTTGATGGAGCTGGTGATGGAAAATTGAAGTTATCGTCTGATGACATTCAATGTAGGCCTGGGCCCATAACCTGAAAAACCCCTTATAAAATATAATATTGCGTCCTATTAGTGAACGCTCCAACTGCCTCAGTAAAGGTGATCTCTGCTAGTTTACCTAGTTATAGTAAATAAGAAGAAAAGAAAGATTAATAAAATTAATCATATAAAGGAAAGCGATCATATTATAAGATCTAACCTGTAATGTTAAATAAAATAATATTGAGCGAATAAACAGAGATGGGAAATAAAAAGAGTCAGTATCCCTTATATATATCTAAACATATTCACTCAACAAGGTATGGATATGATTGTATAGTAATGTAGAATAATATGCAGACTAAAATAAGTAGTTATATAAAACAACGTGATGGAGCTAATGAGCAAACATATTTAACACGCAATATGCAATTATAAGAAGAGAATGTAGCAACAGAATTATCAAGAATAAAGCGTAATGATTACGTATTTTCACACAACAGGCATTTCTTCTGCAAGCAACGCATGTTGCACACTCGCTTCCATATTTCATGAAGCTGACTTGACATTAGCTGCATGATATATTAAAAGCACATGCAATGCACATTGCATGCAGCAGCAATGAGCGTTGCATGTGCTGCATGCAGTGCATTGCACAGCCAGAAAAAAACTGGCTGTGCAATGCACACCGAGAAACTAAAGTCCCTGCAAGGGAGTTTGGTTTCTAAAATGAAAGCAATTTTCTCCACCAGGTGTAATCTGGTGGAGAAGTGAGAGACAAGTTAGACCAAAGTTTTTTGAAAGAAACTTTGGTCTTAAAAACATTAAAAATCATAAAAAAAAGAGAAATGTAGAAAAAAACCAAAAAAAAAAAATTAAAATGTGAGTATGTCACGCGCCAAGTGACACTCGAGGCAAAAGCAGCTCATTAAATCAAAAATATTGAGTTCTAAATCTATACTCGAAGTGCAGAAAGCAATTCCCCTTTGTGTACTTACTATTCAACTGCGCTAGCCTAAACTCTAAATCTAAATTAGTCAATCTCTCAATAGTGTGCCTTAGTCTTAATTTCAATAAGTGATGCACAGCGCTATGATCAACGTAATAGTACATTAGTAGTTTTCATTAAAAGTTTTTTTAATTAATTAAAAGGGGTAAATTGAGCATGGACGGATATTAGCAAAGAGGGTCTAAGTGTATGTTATTAATGGTCTGTGGTATGGTAATGGTGCAATGAGAGGGAGGTCAATGCAAGGAGAAATAAAGGATATAAAAGGGTTGGGTATTTGGTTCGATATTCCTTAGAATTAAATTATAAAACGTATTTACATTTAATAGTGGTAAAATCTTTAAGTTAAATCATTGTTATTGTATCTTTCTTTTATTTTCTCAATAATCATTTCTAAATCTTAAATCTTTGATTGTTGAGTTTCCAACCCTTCGTGAGATCTTAAGAATTCCTATTACCTTTGAAACTATATTATAATTCTTCTCGAACATACCTCGAACTCATAGCTCTCACTTCGAGTGACCTTCGAATCACTTCCTCGAATCATTCCTCTGTGCTTCAAAGAAGTTTCTAAATTCCTCATCTCACTTTCAGGAACATCCTCGACTTTGTGCGTAGGTCGTCCAGTGACAGTATAATTTAATTCTCTGTAGTTCTCATTCTTTGCACTACTACGTCCTTTTAGGTGTTTTTAAAATTTTAAAATGGCACCTGTTCAACGCACTCCTCCTACAGGAGCTACTACTAGAGCTCGCGCTAGGGGAAGGCCAACAGCCACAAGGTCTGTTTCCTGCACTCACTCTTTGGAACCACCCAACCTTAGGGAACGGAAACATTCAGTTCAATCTGTAGAAGACATCCCACAAGATTTTGAGGATTCTAGTGATGAAGAAGAAGGAGAGGATACAATGCACGAGGCACCATCCGCTCCTGCCAATCACCCTTCTGGTCAATCCTCAGAACCTGGACCATCTAACTCTCTGGAAGATTTCATGAGACTTTTCATGAAAACCCTTTCAAATCCAACGTCTTCAGAGGGATCTAAGTTTAAAACTCCTTCTATGAAATCTCCTGACAAATTCGACGGAGATCACCCCGACAGATTGCGACCCTTCTTGCAAACCTGCAAGCTACTGTTCCATAATGACCCTCAAACCTTTAATAGCAACCAATCAAAGGTTGTTTACGCTTCTTCATTCCTAGCCGGGAAAGCAGCAAGATGGTTCGAACCTTATCTGCTCATGCTTTCTTCGACAGAAACCCACTTTCTTATCAATAATTGGGAAAAATTCAAATACCAACTTTTTACGTTGTTTGGGGACCCTAATGAAAGTGACAATGCAGAAATTGAACTTGATTTTCTTCGCATGAGTGATAATGGTAAAGCCTCTGAATATATCTCGAACTTCAGAGCACTTCAAACTCGAGTAGGTTGGAATGATGCTGCCCTTAAGTATCATTTCAAGAAAGGACTTCCTTCGAGAATTCTGGATCAAATAAATCTTCACGGTCAGAAGATGACTACTTTAACAGATTTAATGGATCAAACCCTCAAACTCGACGGCGTTTACCAAGGACTACTTCAACATCTTCGATACGCCAACAAATCCCAAGGCCTAAATTTTAAATTGGGATCTTCTTCACACCCACAACTGAATAAATCCTCCACGACTCAATCCAAACCCAATAAGTGGAAGGATAAACCTCGACCAAAAGGCTCGACTCCAGGCGATATCAGCAAAGTACTGGATCCTGAAGGGGAACTTAAAGAAGCTGAGAGGAAGAGACGAGCAGATAATGGGTTATGTATGTATTGTGGGGGTAAGCACAAGTTGGAAGACTGTGTAAAGTTGAAGGAAAGAGAAGGTACTAGTTCAAAGTCAAAAAACTAGTAGATAGTTTACTTGTGTACAAAGCAAACTATCTTATCTCTCCCAGTGAACAGAAACTCCATGTATTAAGGACTGGAGTTGCCTTAAACGGCTTGAGATTCATTCTTTTTAAGTAGGATATCCCCTTCAGTTGTCTTATAGACTCTGGAGCTTCAATTTCTTTTGTTAGTTTATCTTTTGCCAAGAAGCTTCAACTAACATTTACAGATGTCAATCGAACTCCAATCTACTTGGTTGAATCAGAGGAACCAAATATTGGGTAAGTAAGAAAGTTTTATGGGTTTTCAACTTTCCGAACTTTCCCCCCTTCGAGTGGGATTTATCATTCTTGGATGCCCCAAGGATGGACAATACCATTCTTGGCCATGACTTTTTAATGCATTGGAATCCCGAAATTGATTGGACTAGGGGATTGATCACCCCACACTCTGAGTATATTTCTGATTCTTCAATGCAGGTCAATAGGGAGTTAAACAACCCGCCTGACAACGTCCTGCTAGAGGACAAATCTCTGCCAGATGACTTGCAAGCATCTGATATTTCTCTAAATGAGCAATTGGCTAACCCTTCTAGCTGGATAACTTCACTCAAAGAGGATTTAAATTACCTCGAAGTAATCGAATTCTGCTCTCTCAATTCAGGTATCCCCTCAACAGATTCTCTCAAAGATGAAGAGGACAACCAAATCAACGTTGAAGCCATTAAATCAACTCTACCAGAAATATACCACAATTTCCTCAATGTTTTCTCAATCCGCATGGCCAATAAGTTACCACCTCATTGACCCTACGACCATCAAAATAGAGTTAATAGGCCCAGTACCTCTGGCAGGTCCTGTCTATTCTTTATCGAAGGACGAATCTCAAGTTCTTCGAGACTACATTGCAGAGAATGTAGCCAAAGGTTTCATCAGAGCCAGTAAATCTCCAACCGGCTCCCCTGTCCTCTTTGTAAAAAAGAAGGATGGTAGTCTTAGGTTGTGTGTTGACTATAGAAAGCTCAACAAAGTCACTAAGAAGAATGCGTATCCTGTTCCTCCTATCTCATTACTTCTTACCCTTTTCAATGGTGCTAATTTCTTTTCTAAAATTTATCTTAGAGGCGCTTACAATCTGATTCGCATTGCAGAAGGTCATGAACCACTGACTGCAATGTGCACTAGATTTGGTAGTTTTGAATATTTAGTTATGCCTTTTGGATTGTGTAACTCACCTTCAACTTTTCAAACTTTTGTTAATGAAATCTTTCAAGATGTTGTTGAACAATTCGTAGTCGTCTATTTAGATGATATTTTAATATTCTCAAAAACACTAGATGAACATATTCATCATGTTCGACAGGTCCTAACTCGTCTTCGAGATCATGGTCTCTACGCCAAGCATAATAAATGCGAATTCCACCTCAAATCAATTGATTTTTTGGGTTTTACGTTGTCCACTGACGGTTTAGTAATGGATGACAAAAAAGTCCAGAAAATCCTGGAATGGCCTGAGCCCAAAACCATTAAATCACTCCAAGGATTTTTGGGTTTTGCAAACTTCTATAGAAGATTTATTAAAGATTACTCTAAAACTATTTCCAATCTTACTTCTCTTCTTAGAAAAGACATTCCTTTTGTTTTTACTTCTACAGCACAAAAGGAATTCGAAGCACTAAAAACGGCGTTCACCACAGCCCCAATTCTTTGACATTTTGATCCTTCTGCTTCGACAATAGTTGAGAAAGATGCGAGCGATTATGCTATTGCAGGGGTCATCTCCCAATTAAATCCTGAAAAAAATTTGTTTCATCCTGTTGCTTTTGAGTCACGCAAACTCATAGCTGCAGAAATAAATTATGAAATTCATGACAAAGAGCTTTTAGCTATTATCCATTGTCTTAAAAAATGGCATTCTTTTCTTCTCAGCCTAGATAGTCCTTTTCAAATTTTAACAGATCATAATGCTTTAAAATACTTCATGTCTTCCAAAGTGTTAACCAGGCGTCAAGCCAGGTGGGCTGAACTTTTGTCTGAATTTCCCTTCTCTATTTCCTATCGCCCAGGTAAGAACTGCATTGTCCCAGATATCTTTTCACGTCGGGACGACATTTACCCACAGTGGGGGGACACATTTGCTGACAAGAACCCAGCAAATGTGCAATCAATCTTCAACGAATCAATGTTAACAACTCATCAACTTGATTCAATGACAATTCAATCCTTTCTAAATCCACTATCCAACATCCTCGAAGCTCAGTCAAAGGACGATTATTGTTTAGGGTTAAAAGACAAAATACTCTCAATGAAAGGGGCCAAAAAAATTAATATTGAATCAGGTCTATTATTCTTCAAAGGTAGAGTAGTTATACCCAACAACAATGAAATAAAATTATGGATTTTCAACAGTCGACATGATTCTCCATTAGCTGGTCATTTTGGTGTTGATAAAACCTACCAGTTAATAGCAAGGTATTTCTTCTGGCCAGGTATGACCAGGGAAATCAAGGCCTATATAAAAGCTTGTTACAAATGTAATAGGAATAAGGCTCCCTGTCACCGGAAGCATGGGTTGCTTCAACCACTTCCTGTTCCCTCTAAACCTTGGGAATCTTTATTGATGGATTTCATTTCTCAACTTCCTTTTTCTAATGATTTTGATGCTATATTAGTAATAGTAGATAGATTTTCAAAAATTTCTATTTTCATTAAAACCACTACTACTGCTATAGCAGAAGATTTGTCAAAATTGTTTCTAAAATATGTATTTTCCAAACACAGCTTACCAAATGATATTATTTCAGATAGAGGCTCATTGTTTGTATCCACATTCTGGACCCAACTGTGTCGACAACTCAATATCACGAGGAACCTCTCCACGGCCTATCACCCTGAAACCGACGGTCAAACAGAAAGAGTTAACCAAATCCTCCAACAATATCTTTTAATGTATGTCAGTTACCAACAAGACGATTTGACCACATGGCTACCACTGGCCGAATTTGCTTATAATAACTCGACTCATTCTTCGACACGAAAATCTCCCTTTGAAACCATTTATGGACGACATCCTTGATTCAACTCAATCCATGTAGGAACTAATCATACTGCGGAACATTATCTTCGAACTATATCAGGACTCCAAGAAGAACTTAAAACAAATTTGGAATCAGGGATTTGAAGATACAAGGAACAGGTCGACAAACATCGACAATCTGCTCCTTCTTTAAAACCAGGCGACAAAGTATGGCTCGATGCACAAAACATTCAAACAACATGACCATCAAAGAAACTGGCTGAAAAGAGCTTGGGACCATTTGAAATCGACTCTGAAGTCTCTAAAACTGCATTTCGACTCAAGTTACCTCCTAAATGGCAGGCAATTCACCCTGTTTTCCATGTATCTCTCCTGGAACTGGCTCGAGAAATATACCCGGGCAAGAACCAACCCCCTCTGGAACCGGTCAAAGTAGAAGATCATCTAGAGTGGGAAGTAAGTCGTATCCTTGATTCAAGAATGCGCAAGGGGAAACTTCAATACCTCATGGAATGGGAAGGCTTCCTCAATGACTCAGACAAAACATCCTGGGAACCAGCCATCAATTTTTCTAACGCCCCTGAACTTCTAAAATCTTTTCATTTGAAATATCCTTTAAAACCAAAACCTTAAAATTTCTTTTATTTTAAATTTTATTTTTCTTTTTTTCTTTTCTTTCTTTTTTCTCTTTCTCTTAAAAATCTAAAACACCTCTTAAATTTCTTAGACTTGTTTTCTTTTTTTTTCTCTTCTTTTCTTTCTTCTCCTTCTATAAAATTTTCTCCAAAACCAACTAAAATCAAAATCAAAATTAAAAATTAAAAAAAAAAAATTTTAAAATTAAAATTAAAAATAAAATAAAATTTTATTATAAAAAAAATAAAATAAATAAATAAATAAAAATAAAATTAAAACAAATAGAATAAACATAAATAATAAAATAAAATAAAAAACTTTTAAATCTCTCTAAATGTCTTTTTTTCTCTTTTCTTTTTCAATTCTCTAAATACATTCTTTTCTTAAATTTAAAATTCTCTTTAAAATTTTCTTTTCTAAAATTTATTCTCTCTTTAAACTTTCTTTCCTTTGAATCATAAAAATCTTGTACGACACGACCATTTCCTCAAACTTAACTTCAACCTCTAAATCTCCTTATAAAATTCTTCGAACAAATGATTCTTCTTTTTCAAATTCTCTTTAAATCCTAATTTTGTTTTTTCTCTCTTTTCAACTATCTAAAATTCCTAAAAAATCAATAAACAACTTTTCGCAAATAACAAATTCTTCTTTCATTAAATTCTCATTTCAACAAACTCATCTCAATCACCAACCATTTGTTTTTCTTTCTCCCTTCTCTTACATAAATTTTTCTTTTAAACTTAAAACTTCCTTCAATTAATAACTTCTTTCTTTTTCATTCTTTATTTAAATTTCTTCTTTCAAATTCTAAAGCAAAATTTTATTTAAAACTTTTCTCTCTCTCCCAAATCTTATAAAAAATAATATTCACCTTAAATACAATAAAATAATACAAAAAAAAATAAAACTAAATACAATTCTACTTTTCTACTTCTTTACATCTCTCCTTTTCATTTCAAATTTTTCTCTTTTAATTTTTCTCAAACCAATCTTTTCATCTTCTCCAAAATTATCCTTATCTCCTTCCTGCATTTCTCAAATACCTCCTCCTCTCCTACCGGAGCCACCTCTACCTCTGCTTCTCTCTCATCCTCGTCATCTTCAATTTCCACCCGTCGTTTCTTTAGTGTCCGCCCTGGAACAGGGACTTCATCCTCATCTTCCTCCACCAATTCGTCGATATCTTCTTCGACACCCTGTTTCGAACTTGTGGCCTGGGTTACCCAGGTTGTGATCTCGTTATTAAGCTCCTTATTGTTCTCCCCCACCAATTTATTGTCTCCAACCGAGACATCCCAAATGTCTTTGACCACCTCTTTTGTTTTAGGGATCACCCAAAAATTGGTCTTGGTGAATCGTCGTTCAATCTCTGCGTTCTTTGTCAACGCATCGCACGCCACTCGTTGCCAATGGCAAAACTCACATTTCTGGAGAGGGCCTCGAGTCGCCGTACTTTCAACACAGAAGTATTCCATAGCTTCACAAGCCGTGCAAGCCTGGGAAAACTTCTGCGTAACCATTCCCCCATCTGCTTTAGGGTGTGGAGGCGTAGGTGTTAGAGTAGGACAGTTCATTATAATGAGGAAATTAATAAATAAGAAAAAAATATATATAGAGGAAAGGGAAACTAGTGTGAGAAGATGGCTCAAGCTCAACGGAGCTAGCAACTCTTATACCCGAGCATCTGTCACGCGCCACGTGACACTCAAGGCAAAAGAAGCTCATTAAATCAATAATATCGAGTTCTAAATCTATACTCGAAGCGCAGAAAGCAATTCCCCTTTGTGTACTTACTATTCAACTGCGCTAGCCTAAACTCTAAATCTAAATTAGTCAATCTCTCAATAGTGTGCCTTAGTCTTAATTTCAATAAGCAACGCACAGCACTATGATCAACGTAATAGTACATTAGTAGTTTTCATTAAAAGTTTTGTTAATTAATTAAAAGGGGTAAATTGAGCATGGACAGATATTAGTGAAGAGGGTCTAAGTGTATGTTATTAATGGTCTGTGGTATGGAAATGGTGAGATGAGAGGGAGGTCAATGCGAGGAGGAATAAAGGATATAAAAGGGTTGGGTATTTGGTTCAATATTCCTTAGAATTAAATTATAAAACGTATTTACATTTAATAGTGGTAAAATCTTTAAGTTAAATCATTGTTATTGTATCTTTCTTTTATTTTCTCAATAATCATTTCTAAATCCTAAATCTTTGATTGTTGAGTTTCCAACCCTTCGTGAGATCTTAAGAATTCCTATTACCTTTGAAACTATATTATAATTCTTCTCGAACATACCTCAAACTTGTAGCTCTCACTTTGAGTGACCTTCGAATCACTTCCTCAAATCATTCCTCTGTGCTTCAAAGAAGTTTCTAAATACCTCATCTCACTTTCAGGAACATCCTCGACCTTGTGCGTAGGTTGTCCGGTGACAGAGTATAAGAGAAAAAAAAGTTCTAGTGATACCAAAAACCCAAGCCAATTTCACTTGGCTTGGTTATTTAATAATAATTTTTGTAATACATTAAATTTAAAATTAAAACAACATAAAATATATGAAACATTTTTATATGAATATCATAAATTTAATTTACCCCTTTCTCATAATTATATTTATACTTTTGTTTTTTAATTTTTGACTTTTAAGTTAATTTTTTGGAAATCCCAAATTATATTTTCAACTAAATTTTTTAGTAAGGTAAAATAAATTATAAATTTGACATTTTTTAATTAAATAATGAAAAAAAATTTAAATTTATTTAAAAAATATTTTTGTTAGAAGAATACCAATATTTTAAGGCTAGAAACACTGTGCAAATTGTAAGTAAAAAAACTATATTTTTTTTTGTGAGGGGTTAATACTATTTTTGTAAATATTTTTCAAAAAAATTCATTAAATACTGAATTAAATTACTTTGTAACTCAAATTTTTTGTAAAATAATTAAAATTGAAATAATAATATTGTTATATTTGATATAAAATTTTAATTGGTAATATTAATGTCTTTTAAAGCAAATTTGAAAATCATTAAAAAACACAATATTGATAAGTAATTCATTTTTGATATTCAATGGTGATATGTATATCTTATATATATTTCTTGAGTGTTATTTTTATATACACTCAATAAAATTTGTAAAATAAAATGCCATTTAACCATTAATTATTGGTCAACTTAGTTATAACAACTTAATGTGTCAGCCAGGTTATACCAGGAGCCCAGTAATTATATTTTGATTTATTGGACCTGAAAGAGGGCGTAAAAATTGCATTTGATGTATAAAAATTAATATTTTATCGCATAATAAAAGTATATAAGTATCTTATTAAATATAAGTGTTATATTAATTTTACTGTTATATAAATTATTTATACATTTAAATTAAGCATAATATATTTTTTATTCTACAAGAAATGGCGCATTTTTATGTATTTAATAATTATAAATTAATAATTAATTAATTAAAAAAATATATTATAATTATATGTGTAAAATTGACCTATAATGTATAATTAATTAAATTTATATATTAAATAAAACTTTTCATATATTATTAAACAATAATATTGGGCGCTTTTTTGACCCTTAATTGTGTCATAAAAATTATTAAATAAATTGTAACACTTATTTAATAACATAGTATTAAAATCCTCTCTTTAAATTACAAATATCAAAAAATTAATTATATGTTTCATTTGAACTAATAATTGAATTAATTACATAGTTAAAAAATAATTAAAATTGCTTTAAACTGGATTGAATTGATTACATGAATTTTTGGTGTGAAAATAATTCTATTTGTTTTACTTAAACCCTTTACATGTCACTATAATGTCTGTTTTGGATTATTTTACTCACTGTTCTCATGTTTCAGACCTACTTGGTTACTAATTATTTTAATTAATTTTTTGGGAAGTTATGGTGGAAAAATTAGTTACTTACTCAAGGGTTTAGTTTATTGTCTCATGTTTTTCTCTCAATCTCTATGTTTAGTTCTATTCCTTTATCTTCTTGTTTCATAATATTACTCTTTTGTAAGTACTCATCTGTGACGCTTCAGAGGGTCCTTTGCATTTAAAAGGCTATGTATAATTCCCTGTAGCTGGATCATTATTTTTTTACAGTCAACTCAATTCTATTTTATTACATTTATTATACCTTTATTAATATTAGTAATCTAAATTAAAAAGTATATAAATATTCCTAGGTTTCCTTAAGTCTAATAATAATAATTATTGATTTCCGTGCATTGAAAGTAATTACTAGTTAAATAAATATATTATAATTTAAAACCCCTTACCATTATTTTAAGTCCCCAAGAAATCTCTTCCCCTCCTCTTTTAAAATACATATATTTTTTTGATTACTTTACCTCTTTATATTATCTTGTCTTCCTCCTCTCTATCTTCCTTCTCCTTCTTCTCCTTCTAGACGACTGGCCAACATCATATTTAATAACAGCCACTAGTATTTAGTTTTTAATTTAAAACTAAAATATAATATGAGAGTATCCTTATTTTGTCTGGGTGTAATTACCAACAATAACAGACAATAAATTAGTGGGTAATTAATTGCAATAAATATTTGAAGAATAACCTATAAGAAATGATAAGTTTATCAAAAAGAGTACATTAAAAAATATACTTTTGAATTTTTTTTGATATAATTTGGGTATTTAAATTAAAATTTAAATTATCAGACTTCAAAATTGAAAAAATCAAAAAGTGGTGGTTATATAATAAGCCTCGTATAAAAAATGGATAAAAAATCTAATATGTAACTAAATTATTAAATATTGAGGTATTATTAATATTATTGAAAAACTTCTTTTATAATTATAATAAAATCTAAATGTGAAATAAATGGTGGGATAATAGTAAGACTATGTTGAAATACTTTAATTTATACATACTTTTAACTATGTTCAGATAAAAAAATTGTTAAAATTGTATAATAACATCTAGTTAATAGTGATGTAATTTTATTTAGATCAAGAATAAATTTTTCTGAGGAAAAACTAATTAAATTGAGATATGGCCATCTCCTTTCAAGAGATAGAATAATAATAAAAATTTACAAAAAATTTAATAAGTATTCTTAATCACCATTTTTGAAAAATCTCTAGAAAGATCCATTATAATATATCATTCATTTATTACATCATATTGAGCTTCAACTTGAAGTAGGGATGGGCAGCTTTGAACTTATGTTCTGAAAAACAAAAATGTTTTAAAATATATAGTTATACTAATGAAAAAGCCAAAAATAAAAATACTATTATAAATTAATAAAATAAAACTACATAGTTTTTATTCTGCTCTCATGATGCAAGGGTACTATGTATGAATTTCCACATGTTAAATATAAACCTGCTTTTAGGCTAGTTTACAGGTAGAGCTATAAAGTTTCCTTAAATTCTAAAAATAACTTATGCATCTTACTAATTATTTTTTTCTTGTTTACTTTCCAAAGTTGTTAGAATTGCTTAATTAATACTGCTATCTTGATTGTAAGATATATAATTTTTTTTGAATACATGATTTATTGTTTCAAAAATTATATTATAAAATTAAATCATTTATTTCATTTTCTAAAGCTTCATTGTCAAAGAAACTACTCCATTTTCTATTACTTAACAAATATATAAAATGTGATTGCAAAATTTTTAGAATTTTCTTTTTGAGAGGGTCAAACTATATTGTGAAGATTTTTTTCTAGAAATTCTTGTACTCTAAATCAAAATAATTTTCTCCCTTAAGTAAGCCTATTCAAAAATATGAAAATATAAACAGGAATATTAACTTATCTTATTTTTTTTTTCTGTACTGAAATTTTTAGTTCAATTCCTTTTTTTATATGACATTAGTATAAAACCATGGTCAAATGCTACTATATAATTAATTTTTATTGTATATATATATATATATATATTTATATATGAAATATTTAGAAGGTAATCCTTTTTTGTTTACTTGAATAAATGGCTCAATTA
The DNA here is from genome assembly GCA_030280995.1 of Hemileia vastatrix. Lineage (NCBI taxonomy): Eukaryota > Fungi > Basidiomycota > Pucciniomycetes > Pucciniales > Zaghouaniaceae > Hemileia > Hemileia vastatrix. Next base: position 27,721,927 of record JASXTE010000007.1, on the reverse strand, counting down.
TAATGCCCAACACTTATTAATGTTTCCCAAACTCAATAACAAATTTCTCATATGAAATATTAGCTTCAAATATAAGCAGTTTATCTATAGCTGATATTCAGCATGAGATTTTCTTTTTAGCTTTAGCTAAAATTAAACAAAAGGAGCAATCATGAATATGTGTATAAATGGTAACCATATGTTACTTAGATTATTTTGAGATTCACTCATCAGAATGGTTTAAGTATTAACAGAAATTGAGGTCATTGTTTTCTTGTATTTGAAACTAATTAGGAACTTGTTCTAAAAATATATTTGAATGTGCACCAGGTCAAAAGTTAGACGACTTTCAGTCAAGTGGTTGTTTAGTACCTGTGGTCTAACCTGAGTCTAACCTGTGTTGGAACTTTGGTGGGACAATTTTCATCATGACACATAGCTCATAGCTGAATCATTAGGACCAATTTGAATTCTTCATATAGTGCTGTTTGCATATTTTCCAACAGGAAATAGATCATACTTTGGTGTCTAAAAGGCATATATTGAATTCATAATGTATATTACAAAGGTGATTAATAGGCACCAGCTATACTACTTAATGACATTATACAGACAGTATCAGATAGAACACCACCAAAGCCACTTGGATTGAGAGCTCTTGAAGCATGTCTAATAATATCTTTATGAGTAATAATAACATTTTTAGACCATCTATTGTAGCATCAAAATGTTTTGAATCCTGCTTTTGAGAAAGGATTTTCAATTTTTTCTGAACAGCATCATACAATCCAACTAGAATAAAGATTAAATCTGGGAACCTCTTTAACTCCCACATTCTTAACACCGCTACAATCTTGTTGCCTTTTGATAATTTGATCTCAATATTCCCATTCCCTTGATGTTTTGAGTATAGTGAGAAGTATTTACCACCAAGGTTAAAGTATTGGAGATCAGTAATTTTAGATGGAAGAAATTCTAAAGAACCAGTCAATTTAACTTTTTCAAAAATATTTGAAAAACACTTTTTACCATCAATCTTGCTTAAATAATCCAGCCATAAAACATATTCTTCATGAAGTAGTTTAACAGTTGATTTTGAAGTATTTTTTTTCTATATCAAAAATATCTTTCATTTTGTTTTCAAATCAATTTTCATTCCTCTCAAGAAGATATTGATGCTTCCCAGTCAAGATAAACATTTTCATAAAGGTTTTGTCTATTTCATCTAAAATAAAAAAAATTAAAGTAAATAATTATGAGGAACAAAAAGAATATAGGAGCACATAATTTTTTTATTATTGTGTGAGATAGATCCCAACATTCCATTCATATGCTCATTAGCCCAAGCTGCTGATGATTGTGCTGTCCCAAATTGTTGCAAAAATTTAGGAAAATGTTGGGCTAAGTGGACATTAGGCTTGATGTCAATATGTGCCCAAAATTATTTAAGAAATTTTATCTACCCTTTCAGATGATCCTGAAGAGATACAATTTTTTCCTCATTTATTTCAAAGGAAATTAAAAGGTTGATTGTAGATACCAACAGGGAAAGAAACTATATCATTTTATTCTCTTGACATTCAGAAGTTTCTATATTCCAAACTGGGAATAAAGAAACCATGTAATAAAATTTGTTTAATAAGAGCCATTCAGCTGCCTTGAGATTTTTTCCAGTCTCCACTACATGATGTCACACACTGGTTAACCATGAGGGAATGAGTTTATGGCAAATAAATTTTTTAAAAATCATCAATTTGCTATGCCTCATACTTAAATCAGAAGTTAAATCATTTGGTCCTGCAGCTTATCCCAAATTGATTTTAGGTCTAAAACAGGCAGAGAATTCCTGAAATGTGGACTTCAAAGAAGATATCATTTTGGAAAAATTTATCTAATAATGAGTCAGTTTAGCTTACTTGAACTGTCTACATCAGAACTAGATTTTTCTTTAACTGAGCTGGGTACTACACCCAGTGGTTTAACACTTCTTGACAAGCCGACCATTTTTAGAGCTTCTTTGGATTTCTTTCAACCAATATCTTCATAAAATAATTTTTTTTGAAGTTTTTTCTCAGTAATGCTATGACTAAAAAATAATTACTTTTCTTTTCTACTTCTACATGAATCATGAGAAGAAGAATTTGAGGGTAAAGATGGTATTTTTAAAATTTTGATTAACATATCCTTGCATATGAACTCTGTCTTTGAGTGTGAACCTTTCTCCTATTCTTTACTGTAGTTTATTATTTTTTAAGACATTCATTGTTTTTTATTATTTTTATTGTGTATTTTTCATATAATCAGGCTTCTTCTTACTGTTTCAATTTTCTCCAACCAAATAATTTTCTCTCTACTCTTTTTATTTCTTCAATTTCTACCTCTAGTCATCTGCTTCCCTCTCAGCTACATCTGACAGTACTTGAACTGTGTGGGGATATTAAAGTCTTTTTTCTAGGTTCATTCATTTTCTCTTCTTTTTTATTTTCTTCTTATCCACTTAATTCTAACCACAGAAACTCATCATTGTGTCCCTTATAGTTTTATAACACACTTTTTTGTAGTTACTTGTTTTTGTAAGGTGCACAGTTTCTGATTGAACTGTGTTTAGGTATGTTTATTCTTGGAATTATATCCAAATATTTTTCTCTCTATCCCCCATATCCCTTCCATTTTCCCTCCTCTTCACTGCTTCCCCTTGGCTGCATCTGAAATTCTTTTCACTGTGTGGGGAAAATAGAGTCTTTTTTCCAGTTCTAGAACATGCTTTGTTGTAGCTACTTGTTGTTTTAAGGTGCACAGTTTCTTATTGACCTTATTTTGTCCTCTCTCTTTGATAAAAAATCTTCATTTAAGTCTTGTATAGGATGATAAGGTCTGATAGGAAATAAGAAATCAGGGGAAATGTGAAATATTTGATTTTTTGGATTGAATATATCTTGTACAGGACATCCCAAAGGAATTAATGGGTTATATTGTGGAAGAAAAATAAATATTTTGGAGAGTGACTCACATTCTTCAGATATAGTTACTTGTAAAGTAGACAGTCAGAAAATCTAAATATTAATTAGTAGGGGAAATTTAGTATCCTTTTGGGTTTATAATGTAGCTTCAACTCATATAGAGGGTGAATCCTGCCCTGGAAGCCAACTCCCAAAAGGAGCAACTAAATTTTTATAGTTTTGTGGGCCAAGTAGGTTATAAAGGATGTGGGAATGAGTAGGGAAAATTTAACCAATTTTAATATGAGGTGAATGTGACCTAACCCCAATAGTATTTTTTATATAAGAGAGATAAAGTGAAACAGTTTTCTCCACCAAAACTGGGGAGCTTCTGAAGTCAGATATGTGAGATCAAAGCAAGCCAATGTAGATGGGAGAGTTAGTATAAGATCATTCAATCTTAAATAGAAATAAATGTTGAGTGGAAAAAAGATAATTCAGGAAGAAATCAGAATTTACACAAGACTAGAAACATTTCTTGGCCAATTAAGTTACATTATCAGAATGATGAACAGATTTCCAATAGTGTGTATAGATTTTTCAAGCACTTAAGGTCTAGATAAAATACCAGAAAATATTTCAGCAGTTAATATTTACTGAATTAAACTTTTTACAGAGAGTAAAGTCACAAGAGGTGCACTTTACCACTAAAAATTTGAAAAATTAATGATTGGTTTATTGATGTATAATTTGAGCTCCACTTATTAAAAATATGAATTAAGGTTTTCTCCCAAATTCAAAGCATATATTAGTAATAATTACATAGTAAAAGAATACTGAAACTTTGAATTTTACAAGAGAAGAAACTAAATTTTGGCCTGGGGAGAAATTCTTATGGACTTGGAACTACATCCAGTACTTGTGAAATGCTTCTATTACCTATTATGGCTAAAAATATGCAGGACCCAGAGGCCCTTGTATATGCACTTACTTTTAAATTCCTGTTTTAAAACTAGGCACAAAGATGAGCTAAAATAACAGTGGATCCTAGCCAAGGTAAATAAAAAATCTGGTATTTCACATACCTTATAATTTTATGTGATGGCTGTTGATGAGCCAGAGCAAATGCTCAACTTCTTATAGTCAAAATATTGTTAGTAAATTTACTAGCTCAAGTCTATCTAAAAAAATAATGTATTTTTAATAAAAAATATTAAATTATATTTTTCCCCAGTATTTTTCTCAAAAAAATTGCAAAAAGTAAAACCAGATTTCAATTCACTTGATTTGAGCTCCAGTAAAAATTACACAATACATAAAAATATTCAACTTTATATATTTAAAAACAACTTCTGAAAATGGAATAGATGTACAGTCATGCCCTGGGGTGCCCCGCCCTACCCCCCTGCAGGCAGCCACTTGGCCCTGAACAAGCCTTTCAAAATACCTCTTAATCCACTTTATTGTTTCATTCTCACTTAGCATATTTTTATCATGTACTCTGAATTTTTGCATAAAATGAAATTTTCAAACAAATCAGTTGTAATTTTCAACAACATTTCAAATTGAATTTACTGAATCTCTCATTCAAGACAAAATTTATTTAGTATTAATGAAGCAATCACCAGCATATAGAAAGTAAACTTCATTTAATCTTTAAAAAAGTTACATGTTATGATGCTTATGTTATTGGAAACTCAAGTATTCTAATAGTGAATCATAAAATGATGCAAAATTCTGTATCATGTTTGGAGATTTTTACACCCACTCTACTTACTCTACTAATTGAAGCGGCAATGCAAAATTTTTCTTCACACTATTTAAGGAAAAGTAAAAATTTAAAGACTCTACAACAGGTAAAGTGAGGCAACATGTTTCTTTATGAAATTTATACATAACTACATAGACTTGAATGCTGCATGATTTCAATTTAAAATGAGTATCTTCCAATTTCAATTATGTAGAAAATTTTTGGAATCTTTTAATTTTTATGATTAGGCAAAATCTGTAAAAAAAAATGTGTAGATCTTTCGCATCTGAAACAGCCTTGCACCTGGCAAAATTTTTCCCCATTCATTGATCTTGAAGTAACTTTAATGCAGCAGATGCACTGAGATCTATATCACCCAATGCAGTACATTAATTTCATTTAATATCAAAAAGTGCTTATTGTGTATTTTATACATTTGGAAATAAACAGGGTATTTTTTCTTCATTTCATGGATATGATATTTCCTCATTTCGAATTCTCTATGCAGGCAAACATGAGGCAACATGTTGCCTCATGTTTTCCTACACATTCTCACTAAAGTAACAAAATACAGAATAGAATCTTAATTCTATGTTAGAATGAAAAAGTACATACATCATTTGCACCATCTCCTCATGACATGAGGCAGCACAAAGTCTCATGTCACCAGGACATGGTGCATTTGCAAAAGGATGAGGATATGCCACCTCATCTTATGCTTTGTGGAAAAAAATTTAGGTATGCGGAAGGGTGGTTTCTTACATGCATATATGAGGGGACATGTCGCCTCATATATGCATGTAAGAAAATGTCTTATTTTCTCACATTATAAAATATATGTATAAAAAAGGAATGTCATATTGGATACATGAGGCAACATGTTGCCTCATGTATCCAATATGAAGAGCATAGCAAAAAAAAGGGCAAAAGATGAGGCAACATTTCGCTTCATCTTTTGCTTGTTGGTCAGTGGTGAGTAGCACATGCGCTAGTGCAAAACATGAGGCAAAACTTCACCTCATGTTTTGCATTAGCACATGTCTACTGTTCCTACAAGTAGGCCATTGGGTGGAACTAAGTTATTGCAAAAAGAGGTGACATTTAGCCTCATGTTGCCTCGATATCTGGTGCACATGACCAGATAATCAGCCAACATGAGGCATAATGTTGCCCTATGTTGCATTATGTCAGTGGTCACATGTAACTTTACTTGCAAGCGCAGTAGGCATGGGCTAATGCAAAAAATGAGGTGCCATTTTGCCTTATTTTTTGCACTAGTACATGTGCTACTCACCACCAACCAACAAGCAAAAGATGAGGCGATATGTCGCCTCATCTTTTGACATTTTTTTTGCTATGCTGTTCATATTGGATATATGAGGCGACATGTCGCCTCATGTATCCAATATGATATTTTTTCTTATTCATGTATTCTATAATTTGAGGAAGTAAGAAAGTTGCTTAAATCATGTCACCTCATATATGCATTTTGGCAACAAAAACCACCAACAAATCACAGCCATTCCCAGCGTGATTGTCACCTGGTGTTTCACATTGGGTTTGTGTAAAATGTGCAAATTCCAATGCAAACACAACACACATTTTCAAAAGCCTTCGATCTTTGGAGCGTAAGTAAAAATTCAGCACTTCCCTCTCACCTTGACTAACTGGTAACTAGTTTTGGTCTGATACTTCAGAAAATCAAATTTCAAACCTACTTTCTTCTCTCCTTGATCTTATTATCTGCTTGCCTAATTAATAATTTACCTCTACTTATATTTAAGTATACTCATAAAAAGTTGTAAAAAATCCAAAAATCTCATATTTTATTGCTCAAAATGTGACATATATTTTTGAACGGGCCATCTTAGAATCACTAAAAATGGAAAATATATGTCTTCTTGTGAAAAGCTTAAGCATTTCAGAAGCAATGAAAAAAACATCAATTTACTGATTCAAACTTCTGATGAGGAGCCTACAACTAGCTCTGAAGCATTTTCCAAAGCCTCAGGATTGAGTCCTTAAGTATTTTGGAAGAGAGTGGTAGTGAGGTAGATGTGAAATCTCAAGTGGAAGTTACTGGGTCCACTTGCATTTCTTATGTCTAGCCCAATAAAAAGTTGTACTGTTCATCAAAGCAGGTTCTGAATATGTCCCAATATTTAAAAATTAGCTTGGGTTGATTCAGCAGTGCTCACTGGTGGTGGCTGAGTATCATCCATGATATCACCAAAAAAATTAACTGGAACAAGAACAATGTAAGTAAAATTAAATGCTTAAGTTAAAACAACAATCCTGCATCCATTTCCTCTCCCAAATTATTGCATGTGTTGCCTCAATAAATACTGGCAGATATCCTAGCAATATTCCTCTCACCCAACAACTCCTCTTTGTTTACCGCTTTAATTTCCCTTTCATTTCCCTCCTTTCTTTCCTCATCTCACTTGTACTTAATATTATATTTGTTGTTTCTTCCTTCACTCCTCCAGCTGGGTGGTTAAAATGAAATAAAAAAAAGTCAAAATAAAAGAGAATAATTTATTGGAAAATACTTTAAAATTGAGGGATAAATAAACTCTGGTAAATTTCCCAATAAACTTCCCCTCTCACAGTAGTACCTAGTCTTTGTGTCCTTTTTCTTTTCCTGCTCCTCTTGTCTTTTGCCCCCCTCACACTTTTTTACTTAAAATATTTTATCTACTGCTTTTTCATGCCACAAGTTGGGTGAGATTATATGAAATGACTAAAAAATGAGGAGGGAATGGTAGATTGATCAATGGACAAGGAATATGAGGCATTTGCACTGACACTCCAAATATTGGTGGTGTTTGCAAATTTGTGTTGTTTTTGCATTGGCATTTTCAGTGGCATTCTCACATTTTATGCTAACCCAATGTGAACCCCTGGGTGACAATCACACTGGGAACATCTGTTATTAGTTAGTGGTGTAATCTACCCTGTACAATTTTTATTCACTGTCATTTATAGGTCCAGAGTGGTATTTACTTCACTTGGTTATGTTCCCTCTATAATGATCTTGATGCCTCTGTCAATTGTCCTAGCCTTGAAATCTTTACAAAGATTATAACTCTTCTACCATCACAAAGTCACCAAGTCATTTTCAAATTTTCAAATTTTTTGCCAGAGTTCACTTTTAAAAAATGGTATAATGAAGAGGATTATATTATTTCATGTAGGAAAAGTGTAAATGAGTAAATTCATCCCACATATCCTTAAAAACAAAAGGTTATGATAGTTTTCAATTTGATTTCATTGATTTTTGTCTTGGTAAAGTCTATTATTCCAACCTGCAGAAAGAAAATCATGAAAAGGTATTTCATGGGCCTGGAATAAGTGGTGTAAGGGTAGTTTGCATGAAGGACTTCTTTCCAGGAAAAAAAGCTAATATAGCACCAAGGCTCAATTTTCAGAATTCACTCAAGATTAAATAAGATAGAAAGCTTTAACAATAAGCAGTGCAATATACTTTCTCTAATTTTCTTTTTGGTAAAGTGACATTCAGAGTTTTGGTCTGGCTTGTAAGTAATTTAAGCACTGAAATTCCTTCAAAGGTTACTTCTGATGTTACTTTATGATACCTGAAAAGCCACTTGACTGCAAGTTGTCTAACTTTTGACCTGGTGGTGTATCATGCTTAAAAAGTTTGAAATATGATTTTTGAAAATTGTGAGTTTCTTATATGAGATACCAAGCTTTAGTTTACATTGTTTCAAGTAAAATAGTATATTAGTATTAGAAATGGAAAGAAATGTACCATTATCTGATTTTAATTGTTTTATACTTATAGAATGATTAAATAACATTAAACATTATTTAAATCAAAAAGGTTTAAAAGATATTTAGAATTTTATAAAAATTCAACATTTATTAATCTTTGATTTGAAAACCAGCTAAAATGTACACTCGCTAGAAATAAGCAATCCCAATTTTAACATAATTTATCAATCCAAAAATAGTGAGTCAATAAACATAAAAATATATTTTATTTAAAAACCAAATATTTAGATTTAAAATATGATGTTTTAATGAAAATTGATTCAAAACTTAAATGCAATAAACTCTCTTAAAAAATTAAAAAAATAGAATATCAAAACAAGTAATTTCTGCAAAAAAACTACAAAATATTGCAGATAAAGCATAAGAATAAGTCATATTTTAAAAAAAATGATATATCAATATTTATTTTTGTTAAAAAAATCAAAAACATTGTTAAGCTTGTTTGTTAAAATAATATTAAAATCTACTAAACATTATCTAAAGGTGGCAAAATATGTCAAAAATATGTTAAATTTTGTGAGCCAAAAATCAACAATTTTGTATCATTACCTGTTGTGCTATGACTTTATTCCACCCTTTTTATCTGAATGTTCCAGAATTACTTTGCTATGATCACTATTTTTGAAGTTTAAATTTACAAATGTTCATTATATTTTATAATATGAAAAAAAACCCAAACTTTTATAACTTCAAAATAAGATTTTGAAACACCTTCTTTCAATAAATGATTAAGGAAATTTTCAGTTTATTTGAGTAATGATTTTAAGAATAACAAAAAATTTGAAATTCACAAGAACTTATTTCCAGGGACTATAATTATTTACTTGTGTAATGCATGTGCTACTTATCTATGATGTAAAACATCAGAAAAGTAAGTTATAGTTATAAATCTACAGACTATACAGTTTCTGGTATATATATCTTCAATAAATCTTTTAAACTTATCTTAACCTACATACCTCACAATAGAAAATCATTATATTAAAAAAGGAAAAAATTCTATGATAATATCATAAAGAATAATAACCGTGGATTGATATTCCATAAAACTGGCTAATAAAATTTTAAGATAACCTAAATCATTATTCTTTCATAAAAATATATACTTTTTTTCTTTGTAATTTATTCCAATTTTTTTTTTGAAAGTTGAATCTATATATCTGATGCCAAAACCACTATTAAGTTCCCTCTTAGACTTTTTAAGAATATATATATATATATATATATATATACATTATTTATCAAAAATTGAAATAAAAAATAAAAACATAATTTTATTTACCTTTAATTATTTAAATATAGAGTATTTTCAGAATGCATTGGGGCTACATGTGAAGGTTAGAAGATTTGAATATGGATTTATGAGTTTTTAGAAGGGAAAATATTGTAAAATTCTTTCATAAATATTTGTTTCATAGTTTCAAATGTTGAAATCTACAAACTAATGGGATTTAAAGTTATATTGAGATTTAAAATTTGTTTTTTACTCAAGAAAAATAAAATAAAATGATGATATCAAAATTGATATTAAGTTTAAACTTTTGATGTGCTCTATCTTTAATTTTATTGATAGTGCATTAAAAATATAATAATATTTTCTTCCTATATCACTTTTTACATAAAAGATAGTTTTATTATTTTATGCATTAAAGATTTATTATATAAAATTAACATCTATGTCAACTGTTTATGACTATTAATCTATATAATTAATTTTTTTAGGAGAAAAAATAAAATCATTATATACTGACTTTGATATTATTTAATTTAAAATAGTTTACAGGTTGATAATGAAGGGTGATTTCATTTTTGAATATGAATTATAGAAGTCTTATTTCGCCAATTTTAATTCTTTTTGAGCTCAAATGTATCCTCTACAACTTGTGTTAGAATAATAAGTATTTTTATTGAAATTTACATGAGAAATCATTGTCACACGGCTTGTGACACTCGAGGAAAAAGCAGCTCATTAAATAAATAATAAGAGGTTTTAAATCCATACTCGAAGCGCAGAAAGTAATTCTCCATAGCAACTGCAACTTTCCTTTGTGTACTCGCTATTCAACCGCGCTAGTCTAAACTCTAAATCTAAATTAGTCAATCTCTCAATAGTGTGTCTTAGTCTTTTTCTCAATAAGCAACGCACAGCGCAATAGTCAATGTAATAGTACATTAAAAGTTTTATGAAATGTCTAGGATTATTAAGGGGTAGTGAGCATGGATGGAATGGTTAGTGGAGGATTAAGGGGTTAACAGATGTTAGTATGGATTTTAATGGTCTGTGGTGTGTGGAATAGTGGATGGGTATGAGGTCAATGTGAGGAGGAGTAAAGGATATAAAAGGGGTTGGGTTTTTGGTTTGATATTCTTTAGAATTAAGTTATAAAACGTATTTATAGTTAATAGTGGTAAAAGTTTTAAGTTAAATCATTATTATTGTATCTTTTCTTATCTTCTCAGTAATCATTCCTAAATTCTAAAACCTTTGATTATTGAGTTTCCAACCCTTCGTGAGATCTTAAGAATTTTAACATTACCTTTGAATTATATTAGAATTCTTCTCGAACATAATTCGAAGCATTAGTTCTTCCTACGAGTCATCTTCAAATCACTTCCTCGAATCATTCCTCTGTGCTTCAAAGAAGTCTCTAAACTCCTGATCTCACTTACAGGAACATCCTCGACCTTGTGCGTAGGTCATCTGGTGACAATCATGCCTATTATTCAAAATCAAACTTGCTCTAATGGTATTTTTCAATCAATATTTCTATTCATATCAATAGAAACATTTAAGTTTGCTGATGTTTTAGTTTTTGATATTCCCAAGGTTTATATCTCAGGTGTACTATTCACGAAATTATTAAAAATACAATTTTTGAAATACATGATAAACATGAAAGTGAGGAGGCATTAAATTTAAAAAATAAATTCTAAATTCAGGATGGATAGTATTTTTTCTTTTTCACAAATGAACAATTTTTTGTTTCAATAAATCTAGAAAAAAATTTTTGTTGTAATCATACTTTATTAGATTTATTTTAATTTTACATACTATATTTTCAAGATTTGTGTTTAATATTTCCAGTGAAAGTTAATGTTAATGTGAAATTTAAGTTAGCCTGAAGAAATTTAATCAATAGGCATATTGGATATGTAAAATAATGTTTTGCTCCAATCTTGAATCATCCTGGGCTAAAACATATCTTGAATAAGGTTTTTGTGGGTCCATTTGGATTTAAGTAGGATTAAGTGAGGTTCAATAAAGGACATATAAAAGGCTAAATTCATTAATAGTGACTTTTATCTCAAAATAGTTATAAAATATGTTTCATTCTGGAATCAAGCTTCAATAAAGTTGACTTCAAACAGAGATAATTTCTAGAAGCACAACACCATATTTACAAAGGTGTATGATACCTTAAATATTTCTCATAATATAGCAAGGCAAGGAATCTACTAAATTCAAATTTGAAATGAGGATTTTTATTTTGAATTTGAAATTAAAAAATGGAATATTATTTTCCAATTTAAATATATATTAGTCATTTTACCAAAAGTTTTCAGTAATCAGATTGAATTTTGATGGTATTTTATTGTAGATTAATCTTTTTGAGCAGCCATTTACTCAAAATTACTTGTTTCTGTTCTGATATTCCATGTGAAATTCATTACCAATCTTTTTGAAAGTGAATAGTTGACATATTGGATATGCAAAAGCCTATGTTAGATCAAAGTGAGCTCAAAGGGTATTCAACTCATGATCAAATTAGGATTTTGCAAGATCAAATGGTGATCAATGTAGGTTTATCTTCAGCTAAATTTGTGACAAATCTCTGACTAAATGTAAGGCCAAAAAATTTCCTCAATGGTGATGATGTGTGCATAATTCAGGCATATATTTGTGGCTCAACAGAGTTTAAGCAAGGGGTATTGCTAGTAATACCCCCCCAGTTTTTCTGTGGAGATAGAATTGAAATATTCTTTCTATTCATTTAAAATATGCATCATTATTTATTTTAATTAAAATATAATCACTTTAAAAATATCTTTTTTTATGAGTATAATTCATAATACCTATTTTGTCTTATTACAAAATAATTATCATATGGTATTTATTAAATGAGCAACTAATATAATGATGAAAAATTGCCACTTCTACCTAATAATTTCAGTTCTTGCACAATATTATATTCTGAAATTTGACCTGAACCACATTTTTTGACATGAGAACACTTTTGAAAATCTATGGTGCTTATTCCCAGGTTGACATAGCAATCATCCCACCATATAGCATGGAAGCACACTGAAGCATTAATATTAAACTTAAAGAATTTTATGCTTTTTTGTCATGTTTTATCTTTAAAATTTTACTTCTAGTTTAAAGTTCAGTTTTTCATATGGAAAGTTCATTGAGTAGTAATTAATTATTTTAACTCATGAGATCACTCACCAAATGAAAATATTTTCATAGAATTTTAATGAGACAAATGATGAAAAGTTCTGGAATCTTATATATTTATTATGTTAACTAAATGTTGATTGCAAAACAACTTATTATTTGAAGAATAAAAAGAACAAATAAAAGTTCAATAATGAATTTCATTTTGATTTTAATCATTGACTTGAGTTTAAAAATTTCAAAAGCTGGATTAAAATCTACTATATTAAGAGATATCATTTTTCACAGACATATAATCAAATAATTTCTCAAATATTAGTGTTGGTTATAAGGAATTTATTAGAGTACTTCATTTATTCAGAGGTTGAGAAAACACATTGATAATTTTTTTTGTTTAGTTATATGTTGTTTAATGGTATTCTAGAAGTAAAAATATAAGAGATTTGATGGTTCAATATTATTTTTGGATAACTCAACTAAATTGAAAATAATTATATTGAATGAACAAAAAATATATAAATACATGAAATGAAGAATCAAGTCATATGGGTTAAAATTAAAAATCAAAGCTTCAACTTCTGGGTTAAAAGGAGTTTTCAACAAAAAGAGCCAAATATATAATTTAATATTTTTTCTCAAAAACTTAATTAACTCATTAGAAATTTTACAAGTAATAATCTTGAAATAAGTAATATGATTTTCAGTCTTTTTACTGATAAAGTGAGACTCAAAATCATCATTAAATTGTTTTTATTAAAAAATAATGTGGATTTATCAGATTCTTAAGCTCTCCAACTTTGTATTTTTTTATATTTTTTCATTAAAATCTCAATATTATTTCAGCATAATATCATTCATCCTTGGTTAAGAGCTCAATATGAGTTCAAAGTAAGGTTCAGTATCAGTTCATTATAGGCTCAGTCTGAGTTTCATCTGTGTACCTTCTAAGTTCATATTGAGGACTTTCTAGCAAGTCCCCTATAAATATTGTGTGGTGTTAGATTGAAAATCTAAGTAAAATTGGCTAAGTAATAACCATTTCATCCTAGCATGTGATTTTCACTAAGAAGTGCTATATCTCACTCAAATTTCAAGAAAAAATAATAATTTCAGGATATAGAAAGCTTCATATAATGAATCCGAATCTAATGAGCTACTCATTTTTAAAAAATCTAAGTCTAATTTGCTAATGTATAGCCATTTCAAGCTGAAATATGATTTTTGCTAAGAAGTGCTATATCTCACTCAAATTTCAAGCTACAATAATAACTTCAAGATATAGAAAGCTTCATATATTAATTCCAAATCCAATGAGATAATCAGATTTAGAGTATAAGTAACAATGGCTAAGCTTTAGCCACTTCAACATAACATGTGATTTTCACTAAGTGCCACATCTCACTAATTGTCATAAGTTGACCAATTTTGCTTTGATTTTTATACCCCTCAAAAAGGTTCCTCAAAGATTACTTCATGTGTTACTCTAAGGTTACTAAAAATGACTTGCCAACTAGTTGTCTTTTTTTCACCTTGCTCCAGTAGTGTAAAATATTTAAAATGGATAAAATTTGGTGATGAGTAGTGAGTATAGTGGCTTGGAATAAAAATTAAAGAAATGAGTAACCAAGAACTAGGCTAGTAAGTGATCAGCAAGTGGGAAGAAAATTCAAAAAAATGGAAGGGAGGGGAGTGACTTAATGACACAAAGTAAGGATCTGTAAGTAAAAACACTTATGTGTTCCCAAAATTTACAGAAATGAATAGTTAATGAGGCGTGATAATGCAATAGTGGATGATATGGCATCAATTATTTTTAAAGTATGCATACCAAATCAACTTACAGAGACAGTGATAGATGTCCTGATAAATGTTAGTGTGGTGTTAGGGTATTTAGATAGTCTCATATGGAAGATATTATGTAATACAAGTTGTTGCTGAATAAAATATGTATTTTATGTATGTCTAATAAGTTGTCTCCAGGAAATATTATGCAGGTATTTACTATAATTAGAATTTTATGTTGACACTAGGTAACAATATGCAGGTAGTTTCTATGATTAGAATTGTATGTTATCACCAGATAACTGCCCTTAAAAGGTGTAGAAAAATATTGATAGACTTTATTAATTTTGATATTATTTTCATAGAGCCAATATTATAATTCATATCCTATTAAATATTAGGAGAAAGAGTTAAGAATGGGTTATTATATTCTACACTTTTTAATAAGAAAAAAAAATATCATGTGCAAATGAGAATTTTGTTATCTTGAAAAAATCACAGAGCCAGATTAGAATGAATTAATACAAATTAAAAATAGGTGAAACCTATCTAAGTTATTCCAAACTGTTGACCAGAAAAATGAAATCCATAATGGAAATGAAACAAGTAGGATATCAGGAAAAAGGATTGAGGAGGAAATAGTATGATAGGAGCAAGAGGGAAATGATGGGACAGCAAGCCTGGCTGCTGATGACTGTAAAGGATAATCTTCTCAAAAAAATCATACAGCACTATATTAAAGGATTAACTTAATCATATAGTTATGGAGAATACAAAAAATAAAATTATAGTTTATCTACAGTGTATAAAATTTCTCATGATATTGGCATTCAGGACTCCAGAAGATAGGGGTTGTGTCCTACAATGATTAAGAAACAGAGGGTGATCTAATAATGATAATCTTTCAGGAGATGTATCAGATGATAATGAGAGTGAAAGTGATAAAATTGGAACCATTCTCAAAATGATGGTCCAAGAAGTATTTGACTTAAACTGATAGGACAGGGTGGAATTTTTTTTTCAAGTTTACTGGTGATGGTTTTAATAAACAACAATACTAATATAAGAATAGACCTTATAATACTTTTATTCTCATCTATTAACACTAGATATTTTCGATTTAGAAAAACTTGGGCTAAATAAATGAATGTAGAACATAAATAAGTAGGTAATAATATATATATGTATTCATGCACTAAAACTTTAATATGTGAGTTATTAATGTTTCATGTTTTTAAACTAAGCTTCCTGAAGGTATGCAGACACAAAAATTGAGTAATGATAATGAAGATGAGTAGCAAGAAGTTTTTAAATATTTAGGTGAAGGAAGGAGGCAAAAAATTTCATAACTCTAACAAATTTTATTCCTAAAAAACAACAAGCTGCACATGATTTTATCTTCAACAACTACATTTCCAATCTCTTTCTCTGAAAGAATAAAATATATGATTATATATCACTAATATGATTAAAGAAAATAAAGTAATCCATGATGAAAAATATGCCTACAGTTCAAGTTGTAAGTCACTCTGTTATGAATCAACAAATACCCCCCTAGAGCTCCCAAATTAAATTTTCTTAAAAGTTTATGGTGTAAAATCTAGAGAAATATTATCAGTAATTATCAAAAAAAAGCTCTCAGTACATTATTATTATTATTTTTCTCTTCATTTTATAGTATAATATTATATTATATCACCAAATAATAAAGGGGGGCTCTCTATTAAGCTTCCTCCAAATTGCATTTAATGTTTTTTTTACTAATTTATTTCTTATTTTATTTTATTTCATTTACCAGGAAATATGGGAGGGAGACTTTCTAGAAATTCTGCAACCTTGAAATCAAATTCATATCTAATTGAGTAAACATTGAGGTGGTGTTGAAACAATCATGAGGAAATATTGATTTTAATTTGAACACAATGTGAAATTAATTCAAAAATTTAGTGAAGAACAGTTGGTCATTAGAAAAACAAATTTTGATGCTTGACTTACTAGAATTTTTGTAGGAATATTGAAGTAAGTGAACGCCACTACCAAAATAAGTGGGCACATAAATAAGATTGTGAAAAATCATGTTTTTTGTTTAAAAATATAAAAATTGTTGTATAAGTTGAACTAAATCCCCTTTGCATGCTTTAACAAGATTTTTTACTAATCAATTTATAAAGGAATCTCCCAATAATATAAAAAGTTATTCAAAAAAAATTATTAAAATGATACTTTTCATCAAAATTTTATTAGTTAAAATTTCCTGAAGTATATATTTTCTCTCATTGTACAAGTATATATTCTTAAGTATTTCTCAAGCTTTAAAGAATTAGTAGAAGCTACACAGAGTTCAAAATTGATGGTAAAAATAATTTAGTTAATTTTACAATTCAAAAAATTAATATTTATATCATAACTTTAGATTTAAAAATATTTTATTCACCACAGAAAAAATGGGGGGGTATTGCTAGCAATACCCCTTGCTTGAACTCCGTTGAGACACAAATATATGCCTGAATTATGCACACATCATCACCATGTAGGAAATTTTTTGGCCTTACATTTGGTCAGAGATTTGTCACAAATTGAGCTCAAGATGAACCTACATTGATCACCGTTTGATCTTGAAAAATCCTAATTTGATCATGAGTTGAACTCCCTTTGATCTCACTTTGATCTAACATAAGCTTTTGCATATCCAATATGTCAACTATTCACTTTCAAAAAGATTTGTAATGAATTTCACATGGAATATTAGAACCGAAAGCAGTAATTTTGAGTAAATGGCTCATCAAAATGATTAATCTACAACAAAATACCATCAAAATTCAATCTGATTACTGAAAAATTTTAGTAAAATGACTAATAGATATTTAAATTGGAAAATAATATTCCATTTCTCAATATCAAATTCAAAATATAAATCCTTGTTTCAAATGTGAATTTCGTAGATTCCTTGCCTTCCTATATTATAAGTAATATTTGAGGTATTTTACACCTTTGTAAATATGGTGATGTGCTGCTAGAAATTATCTCTGTTTCAATTCAACTTTATTGAAGCTTGATTCCAGAATGAGACATATTTTATAACTATTTTGAGAAAAAAGTCACTAGTAATGAATTTAGCCTTTTATCTGTCCTTTATTAAACCTCACTTAATCATACTTAAATCCAAATTGACTCACAAAAATCTTATTTGGGATATTTTTTAGCCCAGGATGATTCAAGATTGGAGCAAAATATTATTTTAAATATCCAATATGCCTATTGATTAAATTTCTTTAAGCTTACTTAAAATTCACATTAACATTAACTTTCACAAGAAATATTAAACACAAATCTTGAAAATATAGTATTTAAAATCAAAATAAATATAATATAATATGCTTACAACAAAATTTTCTTTCTGGATTAATTGAAACAAAAAATTGATCATTTGTGAAAATAGAAAAAATACTATCCATCCTGAATTTAGAATTCATTTTTAAAAATTTAATGCCCCCTCACTTTCAAGTTTATCATGTATTTAAAAAATTATATTTTTAATAATTTTGTGAATAGTACACATGAGATATAAACTTAGGGATATCAAAAACTAAAACATCAGCAAATTGAAATGTTTTTTATTTTTATGAATGGAAATAATAATTGAAAAAAACCATTAGAGCAAGTTTGATTTTAAATAATAGGCATACTTTCTCATTTAAATTTCAATAAAAATAATTTTTATTCTTACATAAGTTGTGGTGGATACATTTGAGCTCAAAAAGAATTAAAATTGAAAAAATAAGACTTCTATAATTCATATTCAAAAATGAAATCACCCTTCATTATCTACCTGTAAACTATTTTAAATTAAATAATTTCAAAGTCTGTATATACTGATGTTTCTTCTAAAAATTTATTATATAGATTAATAGTCATAAACAGTTGACATAGATGTTAACTTTATATAAGCAATCTTTAATGCATAAAATGATAAAACTATCTTTTATGTAAAAAGTGATGAAGGAAAAAAATATTATTTAATTTTTGATGCACTATCAATAAAATTGAAGATAGAGCATATCAAAAGTTTAAACTTAATTTCAATTATGATTTCATCATTTTATATTATTTTACTTGAGTAGAAAACAGATTTTAAATCTCAATATAATTTTAAATCCCATTAGTTTGTAGATTTCAACATTTGAAACTATGAAATAAATATTTATGAAAGAATTTTACAATATTTCCCCTTCTAAAAACTCATAAATCCAACTTCAAATCTTCTAACCTTCACAAGTAACCACAATGCATTCTCAAAATACTCTATATTTAAATAATTAAAGGTAAATAAAATTATGTTTTTATTCTTTATTTCAATTTTTGATAAATAATATATATATATATATATTTAATTTCTTAAAAAGTCTAAGAGGGAACTTAATAGTTGTTTTGGCATTAGATATATAGATTCAACTTTCAAAAAATTTGTTTGGAATAAATTACAAAGACAAAAAGGATATATTTTGATGAAATAATACTGATTTAGGTTATCTTAAAATTTTATTAACCATTTTTATGGAATATCAATCCATGGTTATCATTCTTTATGATATTATCATAGAATTTTTTCCTTTTTTAATATAATGATTTTCTATTGTGTGGTATGTAGGTTAAGATAAGTTTAAAAGATTTATTGAAGATATATATACCAGAAACAGTATAATCTGTAGATTTATAACTATAACTTACTTTTCTGATGTTTTACATCATTGATAAGTAGCTCATGCATTACATAAGTAAATAATTATAGTCTCTGGAAATAATTCCTTGTGAATTTCAAATTTTTTGTAATTCTTAAAATCATTACTCAAATAAACTAAAAATTTCTTCAAATATTGATTGAAAGAAGGAGTTATAAAATCTTTTTTTGTAGTTATAAAAGATTGAGTTATTTTTCATATTATCAAGTATAATGAACATTTGTAAATTTTAACTTGAAAACTAGTGATCATAGCAAAGTAATACTTGAAGAATCAGATAAAAAGGCTGGAATAAAGTCATAGCACAACAGGAAATGATACAAAGTTATTGATTTTTGGCTCACAAAATTCAACATATTTTTAACATATTTTACCACCTTTAGATAATGTTTAGTGGATTTTAACATTATTATAACAAGCAAACTTAACAATGTTTTGATTTTTTTAACAAAAATAAATATTGTTAGATCATTTTTGTAAAAAATATGACTTATTTTTATGCTTTATCTACAATAGTTAGTAGTTTTTTTTGCAGAAATTACTTGTTTTGATATTCTATTTTTGAATTTTTTAAGAGAGTTCATTGCATTAAAGTTTTGTATTAATTTTTCATTAAAGCATCATATTTTAAATCTAGAGATTTGGTTTTGAAATAATATATATTTTTATGTTAATTGACTCATTATTTTTGGATTGATAAATTATGTTAAAATTGCGATTGCTTATTTCTAGTGAGTGTACATCATAGTTGGTTTTCAAATCAAAGATTAATAAATGGTGAAATTTTGTAAAATTCTAAATATCTTTTAAACCTTTTTGATTTAAATAATGTTTAATTTTATGTAATCATTCTATAAGTAGAACACAGTTAAAATCTGTTAATGGTACATTGCTTTCAATTTCTAATACTAAAATTCTATTCTACTTGAAACAATGTAAACTAAAGCTTGGTATCTCATAAGAAACTCACAATTTTCAAAAATCATATTTCCAACTTTTTAAACATGATACACATTAAAATATATTTTTAGAATAATTTCCTAATTAGTTTCAAATACTAGAAAATAATGACCTTAATTTATTTTAATAAAGTAACATATGGTTACCATTTATACACATATGCATGATTTCTCCTTTTGTTTAATTTTAGCTGAATCTAAAAAGTAAAATCACATGTTGAATATCATTTATAGATAAACTTCTTATATTAGAAGCTAATATTTCATATGATAAATTTGTTTTTGAGTTTGAAAAACATTAATAAGTGTTGGGTATTATAATTGAGCCATTTATTCAAGTAAATAAAAAAGGATGACCTTCTAAATATTTCATATATATATATATATAATAAAAATTAATAATATAGTAGCATTTAACCATGGTTTTATAATAATGTCATATAAAAAAGGGATTGAACTAAAAATTTCAGTAATGAAAATAAAAATAAGATAAGTCAATATTCTTGTTTATATTCTCATATTTTTGAAATGGCTTACTTAAGGGAGAAAATTATTTGGTTTTAGAGTACAAGAATTTCTAGATAAAAATCTTGACAATATAGTTTGACCCTCTCAAAAAGAAAATTCCTAAATTTTTACTATCACATTTTATATATTTGTTAAGTAATAGAAAATGGAGTTGTGTCTTTGACAATGAAGCTTTAGAAAATGAAATAAATGATTTAATTTTATAATATAATTTTTGAAACAATAAATTATGTATTCAAAAGAAATTATATATCTTACAATCAAGATAGCAGTATTAATTAAGCAATTCTAAAAACTTTGGAAAGTAAACAAGAAAAAAATAAATAGTAAGATGCATAAGTTATTTTTAGAATTTAAGGAAACTTAATAGCTCTACCTGTAAACTAGCCTTAAAACAGGTTTAGATTTAACATGTGGAAATTCATACATAGTACCCTTCCATCAGTAGAGCAGAGTAAAATTTATGTAGTTTTATTTTATAAATTTATAATAGTATTTTTATTTTTGGCTTTTTCATTAGTATAACTATATATTTTTTAATTTTTTGTTTTTCATAACATGAGTTCAAAGCTGCACATCACTACTTCAAGATGAAAATCCATATAATGTAATAAATGAATGATATATTATAATGAATTTTACTAGATACTTTTCAAAAATGGTGATTAAGAATTATTATTATAATTTTTTAAATTTTTATTATTATTTTATCTCTTGAAAGGAGATGGCCATATCTCAATTTAATTAGTTTTTCCTCAGAAAAATTTTTTCTTGATCTAAATAAAATTGCATCGCTATAAACTAGATGTTATTATCCAATTTTACCAATTTTTTTATCTTAACATAGTTGAGAGTATTTATAAATTAAAGTGTTTCCACATAGTCTTACTATTATCCCACCATTATTTTCACATTTAGATTTCATTATAACTGTAAAATAAGTTTTTCAATAATTTTAATAATACCTTAATATTTAATAATTTAGTTACATAGTAGATTTTTTATCCTTTTTTTTATATGAGGCTTATTATATAAACACCACTTTTAGATTTTTTCCATTTTGATGTCTGATAATTTAAATTTTCATTTAACTACCCAAATTATATCAAAAAAAATTCAAAAGTATATTTTTTTAATGTACTCTATTTGATAAACTTATCATTTCTTATAGGTTATTCTTCACTTATTTATTGTAATTAAATACCCACTCATTTATGTTCTTTTATTGTTGTTAATTACATACAGACAAAATAAGGATACTCTCATATTATATTGGAGTTTAAAATTAAAAAGTAAATACTAGTGGCTGGTATTAAATATGAAGTTGTTATAACTAAGTTGAACAATAATTAATGATTAAATGGAATTGTATATTACAAATTTTATTTAATGTATATAAAAATAACACTCAAGAAATATATATAAGATATATATATAACCATTGTATATCAAAAATGAAGTACTTATCAACATAATCTTTTTAAATGATTTTCAAATTTACTTAAAGAGACATTAATATTACCAATTCAAATTTTATATCAAATATAACAATATTATTATTTCATTTTTAATTATTTTACAAAAAATTTGAGTTACAAAGTAATTTAATTCAGTATTTAATGAATGTTTTTGAAAAATATTTTTAAAAATAGAAATAACCCCTCACAAAAAAAAATATAATTTTTTTTACTTACAATTTGCACCATATTTCTACCCTTAAAATATTGGTATTCTTTTAATAAAAATATTTTTTAAATTAATTTAAATTTTTTTTCATTATTCAATTACAAAATGTCAAATTTATAATTTATTTTACCTTACTAAAAAATTTAGTTGAAAATTTAATTTTGTATTTCTAAAAAATAAACTTAAATGTCAAAAATTAAAAAAACAAAATTATAAATATAATTTTGAGAAAGAGGTAGATTAAATTTATAATATTCATATAAAAAAATTTCATATATTTTATGGTGTTTGAATTTTAAATTTAATGTATTAAAAAATAATTATTAAATAACCAAGCCAAATGAAATCGGCTTGGGTTTTTGGTATCACTAGCACTTATTTTTTTTTCTTATACTCACATTTTTATTTTTTCATTTTTTTATTCTAGATTTCTCATTTTTTTTATGATTTTTGAGGTTTTTAAGACTAAAGTTGCTTTCAAACAACTTCAGTCTAACTTATCTCTCACTTTCCCACCAGATTGCACCTGGTAGGGAAAGTTGCTTCGATTTTAGAGACCAAAGTCCCTTGCAGGGACTTTGGTTTCTCTGTGTGCATTGCACAGCCAGAAAAAAACTGGCTGTGCAATGCACTGCATGCAGCACATGTAACGCGCATTGCTGCTGCAAGTAATGTGCATTGCATGCAGCGGAAATGGTTTTTTTCTGGCTGTGCAATGCACTGCATGCAGCACATGCAGCCTTCATTTCTGCTGCATGCAACACGCGTTTCTGCTGCATGCAGCGCGTATCGCATGTGCTGCCCATATATCATGCAGCTGACTTGATATCAGCTGCATGAGATATGGAAGCGATTGTGCAACACACGTTACTTGCAGCAGCAACGTGCGTTGCACACAATTTTGGCCACCTCCCAGCCTAGTAAAGTAGCTGGGAGGGTGGAAAACTTTACAGAAAGCAATCAAAGTTGCTTTTAGCGACTTTGATTGCTTGAAAGAGACACTTCCAGCCAGGTTTCCCCTGGCTGGAAGTACTAAACTGCAATGTAAGGGACCCAAGCCAATTTCAAAGGCTTGGGTCATAAATTAAGGTTTCTAAAAAGCAGCCAGTATAAATCTGGCTGCAATAAAAAGTAAATTTTTTAAATAAAATACATAAAAAAATAAAAATGTGTTCAAATAAAATATACAACACTCTTCAGCCGGTAAGAAACAGCCTTCCATTGTTATACATAGAAACAAAATCAAATGTTTTTTACAGCAACATTGGTCATGTTTCAATATTTTGAACCAAGTAAGATCAGGAAAAATGTCACGGCAAAAAAATTGCATAATTAAAAGTCTCCCAATTTAATATGGTGGGGAGGTTCATATTTTAGAAATAGGTGGTGCACATTATAGTTCCCTTTAAAAAAATTCAAAAATGAATTAATTTTGACGAAATGTAAATTTAAATGTGATGGGTGTATGTTTTTTAGCTACGTGAAACATGGTAGCTAGAATTATGTGGCGTCAATTTTTTTTAGATGTGAAATTCAGCGTTCCACAAATGTTCATCTGTACAAAATGCAACCAAGCAAATTCTAGCTGAAATTAGTATATGCATAGGAAAAAATGATCATGCTGTGTACAGTGCCTTAGCAACATCATTCTTGGAATTTAGATGAAGTTTATCATATGACTTGAAGAGCTGCATTTTTTTTGAAAATGAGATTAGTGAAAATTTATGATATCTACATCTGTTTGCCACCCAATTTCTTTTTCCTTTCTCTTTCTCACTTACCTTTTTCAAAAATTATTGATCATATTTTTGCTTTATCATTTTGAGTTATTGGTATAATTTTCTTGACCTTATCTGATTACCGGTAAGCAAATTTTTCTTGCTATCGCATTTCATATCATTTTGGTTTGTTACTCTTTTTTACACTTTTGACAAGTTAATCTAATGATTCTAATTCTGAATTTATTTTTATGTTATCTTTTACTGTAACCTTTTGATTCATTATAAAAAAATTCTTTTTCAGTTAACTTAAAGTTTTTTTATTTGTTTGTCAATTTACTTATCTTTATTCCTTATCAAAAATGTTCAATTTATTTATCTAACCATTTATTTTTTAAAACAGTGATTATAAAATAAACTTTATAATTAATTTTGATCAATCAGCTACAAATGGAAGAAGATTTTATAGAAATGCAAGTTCATCTTTTGCTTATCATTTTTCTATATTTCTTTAATACTTTCTCAACCATTATATTATTAATATGAAAAGTAAAACATCATCTCCTACTTGCTGAAAGCATACAGGATAATGTTTTGCTTTTCATAATAATAATTAGATTGTTTGTACTTTACCTTTAATTTATTGATTTTTAAGTTGTTTCAAAGTCTTGTACTTGCTGAAAGCATACAGGACAATGCTACAATTTAAAAATTAATAATTTATTGAAGTATAACTTTTTAAGTCAATATATTGGTCAGAGCAAGATTTTTCATTTTATATATGTGGATATGATAATTCTGTAAATTTTTTAATATTACTAGTGTATTGGAGTTATACTTTCATTATATTATTAATATTAAGTGTAGAGCCAAATCTTGTACTTGCTGAATGCATACAGGATAAAGCTATACTCTTTATATGTATAATTTAATAAAGTATACCTTTGAAACACTTTCTTAATATTTGAAATAAAGAAAAAGTATATAAATTTACTAATATGTAGATATGCTAACTTTTTGTATTTCTAATATTGAAGATATGATAAAGTTAAATGTATTATTGACTGATAATTGAAATTATGTTACTATTTTATAATTTTTGATTTTTTTCTATTTTAAATCAAAATTGAATTTTCTTAGGATTGAACCATCAATGAGTAACAACTTGAAAAAAAAATGGCCAGGGAAGAACTCTAACAATAGGTGGGCGAAAGACATTGCTACTGGAATGAAACTTTTAAACGCTCTTTGAATGGATACAAATGGGAAGAAGCCACATTTCTATGCATGATCTTATGCAAATAATATGACAGATTGCAATAATTATTACAATTTTTTTCCAGGATGTAGTATTTATAAACCAAAAGGTGTCTTAATGACTAATTTTCTTGTGCAGACTTTTGAAATTCATGAGCTCAAAGAACTAGATATGTTAGAAGCTACGGTGCAATGAATTAAGGATCTTTCTTACTGAAAACATGAAATGAAAAATAATGGTTATCATCAAGGAGCTGGTAGTTTTTGAAAAATGTTTGGTGGTGGCTTTATTTTAGATAGGAAGAAATCTTTATATATTTGTAAGTATCACTTTTTTTAATTTAAATACTGAATTTTTGAATGCTTTTCTTTGCAGATGAATACACTGATGATATTGTACAAACAGATGAATATAAAAAATGAATGAAGAGGATTGCAATGTACTTTGAATATTTTTTTAAAAAAATATCATATGTAAAGTACAACGAGGCAACTAATCTTTGTGCAAAACTTGGTATTCCTGGATTTTCAAAAGTTTCCAGTGAAGAAGAGGGTGTACCATTTGCTAGTAATTTAACTTGGACATCTGGAGCAAATGGTAATGGGTTCTCCATTGAGGTTCATCTCGATTAGGATGCAAGTGAGTATACTTTAGGAATATTTTTTCCTAAAGATACAGAAAACAATACCATTCATATGAAGTATTATAAAACCTAACCACGACAAACAGGTGGAGAACTTATGTTTCCTGAAATTCAAAGTAAAATAAACTTTTAAGCAACTAATGGAATAACAGTGACATTATGGCCTGCCAATCAACTAAGGAATTTTACATCAAGATGTCACAAAATTCCTGGCTTCACTAGGATAGGTTCTTCTATTCAAATCAGCACTAGACTTTTCATGCTATAGAAAAGCTTAATGTTTTTGATATTGATATTTCAGAGTACTTGGAAATTAAAGAAGAAAAAGATAGGTATAAATATTTGATTAGTGCTTTGAGAGTTTTTTTGAAAAGAGATGACTTAATAGAGGAAGAAATAAATTAAGAAAAGTATTATTTATCTAATGTTAAGACAAATCTAAAAAATATAGATATTTAAATATTAAAAATTTATATTATATATACACAACTTAATGCAAAATTAAACATGATAAATACTGGGAGTAGCTGTAACATTTTCAGTTTTGATAATTATAGTATTATCTATTTTTTTTATTTGTGAAATAAAATAATTTTTTTTCATAATATTATAAGAAAATTTGATTTACTTTTGAGGAAATATATAAGTTGTGAAATTTTTAAATGTCATTTTTATAAAATTGGTAGAAAAGTTTCCAAAATAAAAAAACTATAATAAAGAATTTGAAATATATTAGCCATAAAAATGTGCTTTTAATGCTACCAAATTAACTGTATAGTATTTTAGGTCAAACAGGCTTATTAATAAAAAAGTTAATAATAAAGAGTTGATGAAAGAATTTTGAATCAATAATAGATTAAATTGTATTTTTTTAAGAATTTACTCATTTAATTATTTAAATTGTTCTACTTCTGATTCAAAATGTTACACTCAATGAAAATATTTGTAATAATTAATATATTATATAATATTATAGGTAAAGTAACAAAACTAGAGCAGTTATCATATTTTTATATATACAATAAAATATTTAAGAATTTAATACAAGTATTTGAAATCATATAAGTATATTTTAAAATATTTGTTATTGCTGGACTTACAATAATTTTTTTTAATAATTAATTTAGAAAATCATGTCAAAGGTTACTTAATAAATTTCAAAGATGTTCACATTTTTGATGTATTTGAAGGAAATTAACTTGAATTATACAAGATAAATCATATAGACAGAACTTTATCTATTTAAATTTTGGAATATTAATTTATTGAAAGTCTATGTTTCGCAAAAAAAGGTGATACTGGCTGAATGGAGCTCCAGTGATTAAGAAAATCTGCAGAAATAGCCCTAGCAATTCCCGGAGGACTTGGGGTATCAAATTTTAAAGGAAATAAATCACACTTGCCTATAAAAGGCTTTATTAATGTTAAAATATAGTTATTTAAATTTTTCCAAATTATTTCTTCCATCAAATGATTTTTTTTTCATGTAAATTATGAAACTTAACTTCTGATATTACCTCCAAGAAATCAGCTTCTGAAGCCAATCTATGATCTTGAGAGCTCAGAAATAAACCAAAGACACCATCGATTATATAGAATGTGAAAGATTTATATTGGTGGTGGGAGTATTCAGAATTTATTATGTTTAGTGCAGCCTTTTGTTTCTGTCTCATTATAGTCAGTTCAGTATTTTTGTTTTTCTCACTTGATTGTTGAGCTTTGCTAGTCTTGCCACTTGATATTGTTGCAGCACAATATTTTGATTTAAGAATGATAATTGACATAATTATATCAATGATAATATTGCTGATTTGAAGAAGAGTTGACATTGATATATCAAGGGTTTGAAGTGCAGTGGGACCAACTTCTAAGCCATCAGCAATTGGACTCTTCAGATTTGAAAGGTGAGCTAGAAGCTGAAGACCACGTTCAATTGGACAATCTGAGTTAATTTTTTGATGTGATGGAAGCTGGCTGAATTCATGTGCGGTCAGATAAAGTGAAGATGATATAAGAGATACCCATGAAGAACGGCAGTGGTCACTTGGGATCATTAATCTCATGAGAATTCAGATAAGATTGGATTCAGGGTGATCCGTTTTCTTTGTTGAGGAAAGAATTTCAGTATTTAAACCATCAGGATCACATAAATCTTCCATTTTTTTGAAATCAATATTATCGAGTACCCATAGCTGTGAGCTATCAATCTCTAAAAAAATATTTGCTACAAAAAGAAAAAAAATAAGTAAAAGAACAAAATTCAAGACTAAAAATTATGGTAACTTACATAACTCAGTAAGTTTTGAAAGCCAATCTTCTCCACAAGATTTTTCCCAATGAAAAGTAAACATTGGAATATTTAACATGGGTTCTTGGGAAGAAGTAGAAGAGCGTAATTCGAGGAGAGTAACAATTTCCAACCACCACCTGAGGACTTTTGCCGTGCTGATTCTACCTTTATAAAAATTATGAATTTTACAGAATTCCTCCTGAAAAACAGAGTCTTTTAGAACTGAGGGTGAAAAAGTTAGAAGTTTTTTCGATATCTTGATTGGAGTTGATTTCATTGGTAGAGAAGCTTTCAAAGTAGGTAATTTAGGAGGTGATGGGTATTGCTTCTTAGAAATGAAGGAATTCGGTGATGAGCTGTTTGAATCATCATCTTTATCAAACATATTGTCATGTCTTGAAGAACATTTTAAATTTTGCTTTTTTTGATGAACAAGCATAGCTTCATATTCTGACAGTTCATCATCGCTATTTTCATCGCTCTTTTCATCACCTTCATCAGGGAGAGGGCGTTTATGGATGGAACATTCTACAGCAGGTGAGTTTCTGGTACAAAATATCAAAAGAAAGATAAAAAGTACAATATGTAAGCAATAAAAGAGATATATGATAGAATTTTAAAGATAAAAGAATAACAATAAAAAAAGGAAACAAGAATATACTCATTATCAAAGCCTTTGCTTTTTTTGAGACTTATTATTTGATACATCGGAAAATTCATTAGCAGAAGCCGGTTTAATACGTCAAACAAAAGAGGAGCCTTGGGATAATCTCTTTTTCTTGGAGCGGATAACAGGTGTTTCAAGATTTTCCTTAGAAGTTGAAGCATGATTTAAATCTGATGGTTCATCTGTCTCATCATCATCCCTAATTACAATGATTTCATCATGACAAATCATACCCTCCTCGTAAGCTACAAATATATATGAAGAAAAAAAAATACTAATAATCTTATCTACTAATTCAAAAGGAGACAAAAAAGGTGAAGAACATACATTTTTTATGGCTTTTCACATATTGGAGTAAGTCATTACAAGGGTTAGGTAAATATGAAGGAGAAGGATTATTGTTAAGGATCTTGACAAGTTCTTCTGTTTTATCTCTAGCCAATTCAAGTAAAATGTGATACTGAACTCTCGTTATTTCCTGCCTCTCATTTCTAAGTACAGGAGGGTTAGGTGCCATGCCATGTGGCAGACAAGGTGCAAGCTCAAAAGCTTCAAAGCAAGTATCAATCAGAGAGTGGGATGAAACACATTCGGGTGCAGGAAAATCAATTTTTTGAAAAAAAAAGATATAGAAGTTAAGTGAAATATATAAATTAAGAGAGAGGAACATGATATACATACAAAGTGGAGGTGTAGGATTTTGTATACTAGACATATTGATTAATGAATATTAAAAAAAAGTATTCAATATCAAAAAATTATGATGAAATATAATGAATAATTATAAGAAACTCTATTCTAGAAAATTGAAGTTGATAATTTAATAGGATAAAAAATTGAATAAGATTAAAATTAAAGTGTGGATGAAAGAAAAAGAAAAAATAAAGTGGGGTATTTTATATTATTTGAGCTTTTTTTAACATGTATTATTCATAGTGGGGTAAACTGACTAACATGCTAAATCACAATCTGTTTATATTGAAGCTAAATTCGATGTAGCTAACAGAAAATACTAGTAATTCTTTGGGGACTTTTAGTGTGAAAAACAAATAATAACAAATGTATATTACATATTCAAATTGCCACGGGTAAATACATAATTTTTTTAATTAGAATTTACTCTAAACAATGGAGATACACTTAATTAGTATATTATATGAAAAAAAAGGATAATACTTTATGAATATTTGTTAAATTTACTTTCAGATGACAATGCAAGATTCACATATATACTGATATGCCTCATCAAACAAGAAATGAATCATAAATATAAAGTTGGTAACATTTAAATTTAAGATAAGAATTTGTTTTTTAAGTGACAGGAGGAGTGTCAGGCTAGGTTGTGGGCACTGTGACCAAACCATTGATAAACTTGGATACAACAAAGGGAAAAAAATTGAATAGTATTATTTTACAATATATCTTACACTACGCAATATAGGGGGTGGACTTGCTAGCAAGTCCTCAACCTGAACTCAGATGGAACTCAGATGGAACTCAGACTGAACTCAGACTGAACCCATACTGAACTCTACTTGAACACCCACCTAAAACTGTTCTGCTGAGTGGTGTTCATCCCTGATTGTATGGTTCCTTTATCAATAGCTCAATGTGTGTTCAATCTATGGTGAGTTTGGGTCCAAGGTTGCGGACTTGCTAGCAAGTCCGCCCCCCATATTGTGTGGTGTTAGTCTGCACAAGATATTGCATTGTTGTCCCTAACTATACCAATTTTGTTACTTTTCAAAAGTTATAGGACTACTAAGTTAATAAAATATTATTATGAATCACCCAATGAAATACCTTAAGCAACATTTAAAATTATTAAAATAATAATATTCAGTTTGAGATTTGGATTAGCTAATTTTTCATAACTTACCACTGTTTTGATTAATATAATAAAACTTGAAAAAAATTGTTGAGATAACCTAGAAATGGGTGCAAGAAAATGATGAAACATATGACTTGAAACTTAACTCATACACTATTGATAAACTTCATGGATCCTGATTGATTTCTATCAAAATTAATTTTGAGACTGGAATATTGAATTTTAGCTATGACCAAGTACTGTAAGTGCCATGGTTTGTATTCAATATATTGGCGTTGAAATTAATTTTGATAGGAATCAACAAGTATCATATGGCACCATGCATGAAACCCTGACAGAAACCACCAAATTTATGAGGCAATGAACCTCATAATTTCGATCGAAATTAATGTAGACCCCTGCATATTAAATACAAGCCATTTCACATGGACTACACAGACATAGATAACATTCAACAGGCATGGCTTAAAATTAATTTTGATCAAAATTAACCAAGGCATTAAAACATCAATTTTTATATGGTGTACTTGATCAAACCAGTTAATCTAACTGCTTAGCTTACCTATACCTATAGGAATTTTATGCATAGTCCATGTCCATATTAATTTCTATCGAAATTAATGTTGACTAATACATAATGAATACATGCTATGCCACTTACACTTGCCAGGCATAGCTACCATTAAATATGCCAGTATCAAAAATTAATTTCGATCGAAATTAATGAGCATGATAATCATGAATTTCTGGAGTCAACTGCTTATTTTTATGCATGGTGCCTTGCCAATATTAAATTCGATCGAAATTACATTTGATACTGGCATAGTGCATGTAGCTATGCCTGGAAAGTGTAAGTGGCATAGTGTGTATTCATTATGTATTGGTCAACATTAATTTCAATCGAATTTAATATTGACATTTGCATATTTAACCCAAGCCAGCAAACAACCCAAAAGATTCTTCATAAAACTGCCCATTAATTTTGATCGAAATTAAGGCTGACCATATACATATTGAATGGTAGTTATATCTGGTCTGAGTAAGCGGAGATTACCTATATTCAATATGTATTGGACAACATTAATTTTGATCAAAATTAATGAGCATTTTGATGATTAACTTTTTCTGTCAGTAAGTTGTTTCAATGCATAATGGCATGCCAACATTAATTTTGATCAAAATTAATGTTGAAGTGATATAATGCTTTTTTGCATGACATTTAAAGGACAGCAAGTATTTTTAAGTATTGAAATATACTATACATGTTGAGGGTAAATATAAAATTTACATATCCATATTAATTTCTATAAAAATTAATGTTGACCAATACATAATAAATAGTAAATATGCCTGGCTAGTGTAAGTGGCATAGCTTTTTTTCAATCTGCACTTGGCAACATTAATTTCGATCGAAATTAAGGTTCATGATTATCATCAATTTATGCAGTCAGTTGCTTACTGTTATGCATGGTAACATGTCAACATTAATTTTTATAAAAATTGAATTTGACATGCCACCAAGCATTTTTCTGTAAAATGAAAAGTAGGGCCCTCTATTCTTAAGTAAACACATTAAAATGCATATTGAGAATGTATATATGATTTACACATTAATATTAATTTCAATCAAAATTAATGTTGACCAACAAACATTGAACTCAAGCTTTACAACTTACACACACCAGATATAACTACCATTCAATATGTATATGGTCAACACTAATTTTGATCAAAATTAATGAGCAGTTTTATGAAGAATTTTTTGTGTCGTTTGCTGGTTTGGGTTCAATATGCAAATGTCAATATTAAATTCTATTGAAATTAATGTTGACCAATACATAATGAATAGACACTATGCCACTTACACTTTCCAGGAACAGACACTGTGCAATATGCCAGTATCAAAAGTAATTTGGATCGAAATTAATGTTGGCAAGGCACCATGCATAAAAATAAGCAGTTGACTCCAGAAATTCATAATTATCATGCTCATTAATTTCGATCGAAATTAATTTTTGATACTGGCATATTTAATGGTAGCTATGCCTGGCAAGTATAAGTGGCATAACGTGTATTCACTATGTATTGGTCAACATTAAATTTGATTGAAATTAATATGGATACATAAATGTGACATAAAGAGGTATGTACCATCAATTTGTTGAAAGTACATTTTTATATCTCATGCATTATTTGTTTTTCTTAAATAAAATGTTACTCTCTCTCAATATCACTTTATAACATTTACCAAGCTGCTTTTAAAAAAAACAGAATACATAAAATTCAATGTAAGATAGCTATATTACACAGAAGATCACCGTTATACCTAAGAAATGATGATGTTGATGCTCTATTAATTGATTCCTGAATCTTTACCAGATCAATATCAGCTCCAGCCCCAAGTGACTCACGTTAATTCACAGATAATCCTTGTAAAAATTTTGCTGAATAGCAATTCTTGGGGAGGTATTTGGGAACATTGAATATACCATTTTGTGCAACTGTCCTTTCTGATGACCAAAAATATGTTTTTAATGCTGATATTCTTTGAGCTGGTGTATGGGCTATGTCCTGAATCATCTAATCCATTTTTTTAAACAAATCATTGAGTTCATGATTTCTCCATCCAGGAATAGCTCAGATAGGTGCAGTTGGGGCTGGTGCTGGGCTTTCCTCAATATCAGAGATGCACCTAGTATCATGAAAAAGCACAACAAAACTTGGAACATCACTGCAGAGATCTCTTGCTAACTTGTAGCGTGCACTAGCAATCTGAATTCCAACTAAATCAGCTTCATAATAACAAAAAGAAAATTAAAATAAAGAACTTACCTTGGTCCGATAACGTTTTACTTGTGCCCTTGCCCTCTTTTTGATCTTTTCTCTTGCTACCCTTTCCTCTTCTTGCCCAAACAACCTTATCATCTCCTTCCCCTTATTAACTACCCATTGCTCAATAACACATTGAGTGAACTGAAGCTTTGACTGATCGATTGTATTCAAGGTGGTGAGCCACCTAGTACAGTGGTTGCATACTATGCTTCCCATGACTTGATTCCAAGTTGATTCCAAAAAATCACGGCAAGTCAAATCAAAGGCAAATTTCCAAAAACCTTTTTCTTGCAATTCACGCTCTAAGTTTCTTTTGACAGAAAGTGGGATCGGTGCTCCTCCTTTTAGTCCTCGAGGCTCAGGTGCTGGAAAAAATTCGGGTAGTCGAATTTTGGATCGCAAGAAGGCTATAGAATTGGTTATCAGAAATTGTTGATCAGCTGCAGAATTGGCACGGTTAGAAGATTGGACTTGGGTTAGGACAGTTTGAATTGGCTCCAAGCTTTCCAATTTTCAATCTCCAAAGGTGTTGGGCTCGCAGGATATTTTGATATTTGTGTTGGTCCCCCAAGACAATACTTCAGAAAGTGGTAAATATTTCTATTTATACTGTCCAAGCTCCTGGGAACATCATTCCTTCTAACTAAGCCTCTTACAGCCCTTAACCCCCATTCTTGTTCATGAGACTCTTCTGAATTGAGTCTGTGGTAATCACTGATACCCATAATGATTGAGGGATTCACTAACAATTCAAATAAGTTAATTAAATTGGCTATTTTTCAATAAAAGAATACACTACAAATTTGACTTACCAGCTCCACTTGTGCTTACTCCTTGGTTAGGCTGACCAGATGATGATTGGTCTCCAAAAAATTCCCTCAATACTTCACTAGCCCAATCTCTTCCTAGCTGATAAGCTTGCTGATCAGCACTTTAAGGAGCAGAAGGATGATTGGGATTAAAATTTCTCGGTTCTGAATGAGACTCTTGGCCTGGATTGGGATTAGGTGGTGGGTTAAGATTAGGCGGTACTGTTTGAGATGCATCTGGATGTGGATCAGCAGCAGGTGGTGGTGGAGTATTTCCAGTATTAGTATGTTGAGGTAGAAAAAAATCGGAATCATTTGGGTCAACAGACATCCCTTCAAAATTATCATCCATAATGAACTGTAATAAAATAAAATAAAATAAAAATTATCAGTTGTTAAAATTTATACCTATCAAAGCTAAAGTAAAAAAAGATACTATGTATATAGTCTTGTTAATGTGTATGTTCTCTTGTCAAAAAATAAAGTGAATAATATATAGCTATCAGCTAAAGTTGGAAGGTCAAACTATTTATAGTAGATGAATGAGCAAGAAGATCATTCATTAAGTAAAATTTTTTTCATATTTCTCATTATCATGATATTTTTTCTTTCATTCTTACATTTAAGATAAAAATGACTCATTGAAAGCATGGGTTCTCTCGCAATAAAAGCAACCACAGTAATTGTTCACTGATTTATGATAAGGTAAGTTGGATGCATTGCATTTTTAATCGAGCATTGAATTATTTCTTTCACCATTTACAAACATCACCAATCCTACAAATTTCCCCAATGCCAAATTAACACAAAGATGTTTGTCAACAGAAAATAAATTTGATTAATTTTTTCACTCACTACTGTCTGCAGTCCAATGGCAGTGAAAACCTTGTCTTTGATTCCAAACATTCCTTTTTTGTGCTCGACAGTAGCTGCACGTCCAATTATTGCATCTTTCTTAATCACAATTTGAGTTGCTTTGGCTACTCTTACTAACTGACAATGCACTTGTGGGAAAAGCTCATAGGGATCCTTTGATGTTTTTTCTGGATGGAGCTCCTTGAAAGGACTTACTATTAAATAGATTTGATCATTCTCTACCTTTGACCTAAAAAGATCATCAATTTGCCCAAACTGGCTATCTTTTCCATAGTAGAATTCAATTGTGAATTAGCAATGTGTTGATGGTAACTAGTAAACCTTTTTCCATGTATCAATATGCTTGCTACATTTTCAACTACCCGATCCCCACTTTTCTCTGATGGTGTCAATGCCCGTCTTGAAGTTTATTTTCCCATTTGTGCCCTTACCCATTTAGTAAATAATTCCATACTTAGATGGATCCATTTGTTTTGTCTATCTAGATCAATATGGATTTTTTTAGTCTAACATTGATCATTATCTTCAGATTCATTAAGATCTAATACCCTAGACTTCCGAAACCAATGTTTGAGCATTGTTAGCGGTATCTCTCCTGTGGTAAATATTAATAAATTAGCATAGCTGAGTTTTTAAATCATTGCTTACAAACATTACATACTTGGATGGTGATTGTTTGGAATTTCAGATAATATATGATTCACCCGCTCTCCAGACCAAGTAGCTGTACCTGTTGGTGGGCCAAGAAGCTTTATCATTTCAGGATAATGTTGAGTTATATGCAGATTTGGCTTTGCATTAATATTCTTCCAACCCTCTTCCAGGCACTCACGATACTCTAACAGAAATTGATCTAGATATTTAAGCTCATTAGTCTGTATATTTTTTAATGTCAAAAAATTGGTGATCGAGCATAATGTTACAAGTGACTTGAGAAGATAATATTTTCTTATTT
The DNA here is from genome assembly GCA_030280995.1 of Hemileia vastatrix. Classification (NCBI taxonomy): domain Eukaryota; kingdom Fungi; phylum Basidiomycota; class Pucciniomycetes; order Pucciniales; family Zaghouaniaceae; genus Hemileia; species Hemileia vastatrix. Next base: position 27,685,489 of record JASXTE010000007.1, on the reverse strand, counting down.
TTTCAGCTGAGGAAGCTGAATATTCAGATTCTTTAAATTTTTCAAACCAAAGGGGTATAAGTGACAAAGGGAAGTAGAGATTATACAGCATGTTCCATTCTGCTGCCTTGAGGGATCCTGCCTTTTTAGATCCTACTGATTTTGGAACTCATGTTAGCGAGGAAGGTCTTCTTACTTGATCAATCATCTTCCATACAACCTGTAGCTCTTCTTCTGTGATTCGTGGATTACTACTACATTCATTTTCTTTCTCCTTACCTTTCCTTTTATTTTATTCATCTCTAGCTGTCTCATTTGATGAGTGAGATCCTTCACTCTGTGATATGCTAATGCTCCTTTGCCTTAAGTTATACAATGAATTCCTACTGTCACTGCTGTAAGACTGTATTGAGGCCAAATCGCTATATGGAGGAATAAATTTGGAGCTGGATGACCTACTCTGGCTTCTTGATCGATTTGTTCCCAATCCTTCATTATCTAGTCCATGATGACTTGATGACTGTCTTGAACTCGTACGTCTTTGCTGCTTGTGCTGTCTCGTGTGTCCTGTATCATAATCATAATTATTTGTGGTGCTTAAGCTACTTCTACATTTTTTCAAAGGTTTGTGCAGTGAAGTATCAGAAAAGAAATTGTCATCTTCTTCTCTTACATGCCAATTTTTATCCTTTTCCAGCTTTCTTTCTAGATCTTTTGCTGCATTTTGGATTTGAAAATAGCTTAGACTGTGATCTTTTAGGTTGCCAAGCATATGTGAATGCATAACATCAATTGAGCAATATTTAGTTGGACGCAAATATTCAAGGTTATTCAGATCACTCCATTGTACCCCATGATTCTGAACAATTGATACACGCTCCCAATAAGAAATAGAAATTTTCGACTTTGTTGCCCAGCATATATGATCCTCATGATTCCGTAATGAAAAATTTCCCACATTCTTTTCACTAATTTCATCTATAGAGATATTATAGAAAGAGCAGAAAATTTTTGCAGAGTGACTCGAAAAGCCATCCAATTTTTGTATTGCAGGAATGTCACCTATCAAAGAGAACAATGCAACTCTTAATTTCTGGCCTTGTGGATAAAGATGTGTCTTTTCAATCAATATACCATCCCATAGAGTTTGTAGATCATTAAAAAGTAGTTTTAGAATGTGATTAAGCTGTTCACTTGTGGGTTCTGTTGGTCTAGTTATAATAGCATACAGAAAAAGATTTTCCATTTTGTATGTATTTTCTTGAGGTAGGTTCATACACACCACCATAATATTTCCTACAGACTTCTGATGACCTCCAACCCTATTGCCACCAGGCCTAAACCAGTCGACATATAAAGTAAACATTAAGTTTCCTGAAGTTATCATATATTCATCATCATTGCTATCCAGAGCTGGAGTGGTAATGGGAAAGTTTTTTCAAATTGAACCATCACAAACATCCTTCATCAAATCACACTCTACATGTTCTGCCACAGGGGTTTTCTTCTCAATCAGAAGCTCAAATTTGAACAGTTTGATCTTTTTCTTAAGCCATTCAATAAAATAATGGTGATGAAATGTTTTAAGAGATAAATATTTTACATGTTCTTGATGTTCCTCCATCAAATACAGCCTTTCATCACATTTAACTGCAATTTGTCCTGCTCCAAAAGTTTTTAAATAGCACTTTGATTATGAAAGAAACGGTTGATTTCAACATAGTATAGATGTTTGAGATTCAGAGTTATACTCATAAAGAGAAAAGCATTTAGGACAGCATGTTTTAGTGAAAAATGATTGATTGAGCTTTAATCGACTAAAAACTGTATCTATTGAGCGTGGGATCAGGCAGACAATTCTATCAGAATCCAGTATTCCACTATCACTTAGAAGTTTGAGCTTCTTAATTTTTTCATCCAAAAATTGAGTAAAATTTTCTTTGCTCAAATGATGAATCAGAGAAAGCTTTTCTGCCTTCCACATAATTATTTGGCTATACCATTCCCCAAGATTTGAGTTTCTAGAGACTGTTGAAGATATTTCTGCCCCAAATAGCAACTGTTCCTATGTAATAAATCATTGAAACATAATAAAGACTTTTATTCTCAAATTGAACTATAGATATACAGCTTACTGGTTCCGTGGAGCGGGAACTTCCAATGTTAAGTGAATTGTTGGAAGAAATAACCATCTTGGCCTTCCTATTTCTTTCCTCTTGATGTTTTGCGTAAGAATTAGAGCTTTTGAAAGCCATACCAACTTCAAAGGACGCAGAAGAAGTTTGATACTTTCTATTGACACATCCAAGATCTTGACATTTACATACATGAAAAAATGGAGGCATTGTAATTGTGATAATTGTAGGAATAAGTTAGCTATTGGAAGTTACTGATTGAAGGTACTCCTTTTTTTGAAAGGCACTAGCTAATATAAGCTACATTTTTTTATCAAAAGAATATGATGGAATATGTGTTGAAATTATTTAAGTTTAAATGTTTAATTTTTAATCAGATAATTTATATATTAATTAAAAGTTATGCAGTCTACTTTATTTGTATTCTGTATAATCTCTGCATTTGTACAACAATGCAAGCATGTTTATCAGAATATTGTCTATCATTGAAAAAATTCTATTGTACGCACAAGCATCTTTATCATTTTTCTATCAAATGCCTTCTGAGTTATATCTAACTACCCTATAATTATTTGATTTTGATAAAAATTCATAGTTATGGACTATAAGAAAAGTAATCCATATTTTTAACATAATTATTTAAAAAATTACCCCAAAAATCAAAGTTAAACCCAAAAATAAGGTTAATATTTTGTAAAAAACAATCACAAACATATTTCTTTCACTTTAAAAATTGCTCTGTACTAGGTAGAATTTTCCATAAAGAAAAAATCAAAAATACTCAAATAATAGATGCTACAAAAGTGTAAACCTTAAAGCATTACAAAAAAGCTGAAACCTTGTATAAATTTTCATACATAAATGTGATGAAGTGACACTCTAGTCTATTTATTCAGGTTGAACAAAAATTACTCAATGGAATATGTATTACTATCATATTGGACCAAAAATAATTTTTTGGTGATCAAAAAATGAACATAGCCTAACATTTATCAAATTATTTTTGTGGAAGAATTTTTTGAAAAGAAAAAAAAATCCGTTTCTCAAATGAGTCTGATTTTATTGCATAATCATTCTCATCATTTTATACCATTCCTTTTGAGTTCAAATTGCATATAAAAATATAATTTATGCATATTATAATGCCATAAAGTTGAAATATTTCTTATTCTTAATTTTTGTGATATTTCTCCTTAAATAAACTTTGATCATAAAGTTTTGGAGCTCAACAATTTATCCTTCCTCTTTGTTTAATTTAATTGAAAACTTTCTTAATCTAATTTTTTATGAACCCTAGTAGCTTTTACTTTCCTCATGGAAACCTGCCCACAAACACACGAACACTTAATAGAATTTTTAATGAGACTTTGCCTCCATTCAATTCTCACTTTTGTAGATCTACACACAAATTTTGTCGTTCACTTTTGGATATGTCACCAGAATCAAATGGATGGAAACAAAACCCTACTGATGAGCAATTAGACAAACTTTCATCATTCGACATGAATTCTTGCTACACTGCCTTTGAACTACCTCATCCAGAATCAAATTCAGCGGTTTCGGAAAAGTTTACACCAATTTTCCGTGAACCTTTTATTGAGCACCTTCGCATGTGCAGTTTCCCAGGATTAACTTTCGCTTGGAACCTAGATTGGTTTGACAAATGGAACCAGGTCTTGGCAAATATTCTCATTAAACACTGGGACAATGCCTTAAAAACCAATAATTTGATTGCATATCCAATGGACTCAACTCAAATTAGCTTCTCAAATCAAATGGGAGTTCTTCACCATTGGGTTTTAGGTCATTTTAATAAATTAAGACTTGGGAAGGATTCTCATATCTCTCAAGAAATAATCAAAGTGAGAAAGCATAAATATAGAATAAAAAAAAGTATGAAAATCCCCTTTTTTTCAACCGTTTTTATTTATGACCTTTATTTCAAATAACAAAGATTCTTAGAATTCAGTTAAGCAAACTAAAATTCTTAAACAACTTCCACATTGCGAAACTTATCACAACCTTTTCAAAATCATCAAGTGTTGTTCAGACACCAAAATTGATAATTATGGATTGTTTAAACGTATCTTAATGCAAAGGAGGTCTGAAGATCTTTCTAAAGTTGCACAATATCTTGACCAACAACACTTTGATATTCAAGATACTTCAACCTACTCTGGAAGTGTGCTAAAGGACTTAGCCTTGTACAAAAGAATCAGTTTGGTTTCAACATTATCCCCTAACCTTAATTCATCTCATGTCCCCCGGGATTTGCCAAATGACGTTTATTCTCCCTTATATCTTGCATCTCTAAATCCTCAACAACTCAGACTTTTAAATCCTCAAAATCCCATAAATTTACCTGCTCTCCTTGAAATTCTTTCTTCCTCTAATGTGATTGATTGACAAACTCCCTTAATAATAGGTTTGCACACTCATACTCCTCAGTTCCAATGTTTTGGACACTTAGCCTTGAAAACAAAAACATAATTTTAATGATTACTATTATCATTAAAATTTATAGAAATGAAATTTGGCTTACATTTTTAGCTCCATTTTTTTCCTTTGAATCTTATACATGCTGAATTCTATACTTCCTTGTACAAAATAATTCAAAACATTTACTTCATTTTGCTGCCCCATTCTATACAGCCGATCAACAGCCTGCTTCTCAACTTCTGGATTCCAATTGGCTCCTATTTCCACATTGAACATATAAAAAATTTAATATTTTTGTTCTTAATATGAAATAAAAGACATTGAGCTCACCATAATATATACATTTTGAGCACACCTGAGATCTATACCCACTCCTGCAGCCTGAATCGTTCCAACCAAAACTTGGCAATTTTTATTAAAATGGAATTCATGCATATTTTTGTCTTGCTTTGTCCTGCTGAGTTCACCCGTAAGCTGGGTATACCTAATATTGTGGTCATCTAAAGCCATTTTTATTCTATTTTGAAATATTAGAAAATTGTTTTTAATAAGCCAACACAATTTTGTAAAACAATTCATTATAGAATCACTTACATCTGCAAAAAGTCTGCAAAGTTGGAGAATATAACAGCTTTTGGAAAATTTATACCCCTTTCACCAGACAAAAAGTTTTTTAAGTGGCCTATAAGATGACAAATCTTTGCGGAATGCTGCCAGGTGAAATCAAAAGTTGGAGTTTCATCCAGATTTTCGTAGATTTGATGGTTGCAGAATTTTCTTAAAATCATCAGCTCTCTTAGAAACTCAGATGAGTCCCAAGGGATGTCAGTGCTTCTGGAGGGCCCATATTGCTCAGTGAATCCTTCTTGAAGCACATCAAGTTTAGACCTCCATGGATCTGCTAATTGAACCGATATCCCCCTTTGAATCTTTTTTGGAAGAACAAAATTGAATCGTTTGTTCTACGTAGGCTTATGACTTTCATTAAGTGATTTATTGATTTTATAGAATTAGCCTTTCCTTTTTGCAAACCTGGAAAAAGGAAATTCTCCCATAACCAGTCTTCTTGCTACTTTTCGATTCTAAGATAAAATATGAGACTTTGAAGGTCAGTGGGCCTGTTCTGAAGTGGAGTTCCAGTCAAGCATAGTCAGTGTTGGGATTCCAAGTCAAATATTTTTTGAGCCCTCTGCGAGTAAGGATTTTTAATGTAACTAAAAGAATATTTATAAAAATTGATTATAAAAATTAACTTTTAAGTTTTAGATAAAGAAATGGGAACTAACTGAGCTTCATCTAAAACAACTCTATACCAAAAGAGCTTCTGAGTCACCGGTATCTTTTTTTGGCTTTGATTTTTTGACATTGTTGGGCTAGCTGTTTCATAGGTCATTAAAACAATAGCAGTGTCCTGTAGCTCATTGACGTTAGTATTTTGACAATCCTTCCGATAAAGAACCTTGAAAGGAAGCGCATTATCTTCAAAGTGCACACTTATTTCATTGATCCATTTCGATAGCGTTACCAGGGGGCATATAATCAGTGTGGCTGAACTCCAATTAATACCTTCTTGATTTTTCAATACCTGGAATTGTCTTGCTTCACTTTGAGTTGCACTTATAAGAGAAAGAGTTGAAAGCGTCTTTCCCAAACCCATATCATCAGCAAGTATTGACCCGTTCCCTTCAGGGGTTAATTGATTGTTAGGAAACTGATCTTTATAGTCATCGAATCCAGTTCTAAGCCAATGGTTGTCCTGGTGCCTCCACATGATATCCAACTTTTCCTTTAACATTCGTTCATTGTCAATCATAAAATTTATTGCTTGAAGTTGATGTGTTTTGAGAACTGTTTTGATTTCTCGGATAAGTTAATCAGCTTTCCCTCTTGAGTACTCTGAGATATTTGGAAAGAGCCTTCAAAAATTACATGCTGGATATTAAAAAAGATAGTGGAGTTGTAGTTCAGGATCAGACATAAATCGATTTGAGCAGAAGAAAATGCTTCTTTAGCAAGACTGATTAGTGTACTTGAAGAAAAGAGGCATCCCCAAAGTTGATACTGATTACCAAAAACTGGAACCAAGTAAGCATGAAAATAGAATGGCTTCATAGGATTCAAGGCACTTCTTTGGTTTAAATGGTGAGATCCAGACCCAATTTCACCCAATAGTGGTCCAATGTGCTGACTCTGCACTTGAGAAAGATTACCGACAAGGGTTGGTTTTCTTTCTTCGAATAGTTTAAAAATATGAACATTAAAATGGCCTCGCTGTAAGATTGTGGGGGTTGGTGAGTTTTGAAATCTTGAAATTACATTCATATAAATTTGATCAATTGTTATTGAGAACTGTCCAACACATCTGAGACTTGAAATATTAAGTAAGAATAGTATCTGAAGATAGTGGTTGTTAAAAGGATGAATTGAACCAAAAAATGAATAATCATTTTTGAATAAAATGACAAAATAACTTTTTAGCATATGCTATGCTAAGCTCATAATTCTTTCACATGTATTATTATTATCTTTTTAATAAATATTGGAAGTAAATCAATGATAACTGAAATGAATAATATGGCTTAAAAATAAATCTTGAGCCTATAGAGTAAATTTTGGCTTGTGGAAGAAGAAAAATTTTCTCAATAAAAATGTGCTTTATTGTTACATTATAATCACAAAATAGAATAATTTCACTCTTATTACACTTATTTATGTTTCTGTCTAATAGTAAAATGCTTTAGATGTCAGTTCAAAATCCAAATTGAAACTACTACCTAGAGCGATGTCTTGATACTAACATACTTTTTGTAAGTCTTTGGACAGACACTTATGGTGATCTCAATAATATTAAAATTGATTTGAATTTTATGTTTTATCAAATATCTATGTAGTCTAGTGTAATAATTGAGATACTATAGTTAAACTTTCTGTTACCAACTTGGCAAGAAAATATCTGTAGATTTTTTTAGACCAAATATCAAATTTTGCTTTCCACAAGATGGGAAAGTGAATATTATGATATGTTAAGTGATATGTTCAAGCTTTGCTCAATCTGTGCTCAGCTGAAGATCAAAATAATCACCAAGATCCAAGAGACCTGTGATTAAACTGGGTTGAATCTAGGTCTAACCAATTACCAAATCTTTCTCCAATTAATTTAAATCTGGTTTCACAATGAATTCCGAACAGCTTCCCAACAGCTTTCCAACCACTTCCCAACATTTTTAAATGAGGGGTATTGCTAGCAATACCCCCCCAAAATTTCTGTGGTGAATTATGTTAAAAATATGGATTACTTTTCTTAAAGTCCATTTTTTTAGTAAAATAAAATAATTATAGAGTAGTTAGATATAACTCAGAAGGCATTTGATAGAAAAATAATTAAGATTCTTGTGTGTAAAATAGAATTTTTTCTATGATAGAAAATATTCCCATAAACATGCATGCATTGTTGTACAAATGAAGAGAGTATGCAGAATACAAATAAAGTAGACTGCATAGCTTTTAATTAATATATAATTTATCTGATTAAAAAGTAAACATTTAAACTACTATATCAAATTTTGCTTTCCACAAGATGGAAAAGTGAATATTATGATATGTAAAGTGATATGTTCAAGCTTTGCTCAATCTGTGCTCAGCTCAAAATCAAAGTAATCACCAAGCTCCAAGAAACATGTGATTTATTTCTGTTGAACCTAGGTCTAACTGATTACCAAATCTTTGTCCAATTAATTTAAATCTGGTTTCACAATGAACTCCCAACAGCCTTCCAACAGCTTTCCAACCACTTCCCAACATTTTTAAATGAGGGGTATTGCTAGCAATACCCCCCCAAATATTCTGTGGTGATTGTCACTATTTTTTCAAAAAAAAATTTACCATTACCTTCATTATAGAAAAAAAATAAGTGTCAAATTTCAACAGGAATAAAATATATGGCTAAAAAGTTTTGCACAATAGTAATAAGTTTTTTTTGTTTTGTTCAATTTCATTTTCAAATCTCTATAATTTATTATATATTTATATTATTTATTCTCTTTAAAATTTATCCTTCCTAATACTTCCCTTCCCTCTTTTGTGCTTCACATATGGTTCCCCTCACATATTCTCTCATTCTCTTAAATTTAGTACTACTCTCCCCAGTCCTCTCCCCTTACCACCCCTTATATTCCCCTTCTCCACCCCTCTCCCTACCACCTTACCTCACCTAAATCAATTTGTTACACATATCACCCCTTTTTATCCCTTATTCACCCTTATATATCTCATATCTTTATGAATAAAATTAACTGATCTCCTTCTCACCCCTCTTCCTCTATATGGAAAAAAGGGGTGAATTGACAAGCAAATGAGGTTGGGTGAGCAGCAAATGGATCAAGATGATTTCGAGGTTGAATGGTTGGGATGAGGAAGAAGAAGGTTGGATATGGAAGGGAGATGTTTAGGATATCTTAAAAATGGCTTGGTGGGTTAAAGGGTGGAAAGGAAATGTTGAGGTGGGGTGAGGTAGAGAGGATTGAGAATGGGGTGAGAATAGATGAGGAGTGAAGCAAGAGTAGTGTTATGGGGTGAACATTAAAAGAGGAGGGGAGGGGAATGGTGAGGAGTATAGAAACTTACTCATGAATGTTCAATACTACAGTAAATGACTTGGGATGTATATCAAAAGAAGAGATATGGGAATGAAGTCAGAAGGAATACAAAGGCAGAGAAAGAAATGTATAGAACTTGAAAGGATGTGAAAAAAGGTGGAAAAAAACTGAAAGTGGACTCTATCTTTTGGCCAAAGAACAGAGTTCTCCCTGTCTGATTTCAGCACTCATTTTCCATAATCAAAAACAACATGTAAAATTGGCTTATTACTATTCTTACCCCTAAACACATAAAAGCTATTGGTTTATTCAATGTTTGTAATAAGTACCAAAAATGGAGACTTAAGATCTACAGAAGTGTAAAAACTAGCCATTAAATACTATTTTGACTTTTTACAAAGTCTTTTACAGAATGTTTATTAAGAATATACATACAATAGGAAACCAATAAAATGAGTAAAATGTTTAAACAAGTTGGAAAAAGTAGAAAAGCCTATATTTAAATTTTGAGCTAATGGAATTTTTTTCTTATTAGATGAATGTATAGATCTTTTAATTTAGTTTGGAACAATTTTAGTGAGATGTATAATATTTTTAAATTCAAAAATTAAGTTTAAATAAATATTTAAAATAAACGCATTGTGATTTATAGTAAACCTTTTGCTTTATTTTATGCTCTATGATTACTGTACATGAAATAATAATTAGTCATGATAACCAAAAATTTAATAAAATGAGAATTTTAGCTTCCTCAATATATTTTCTATAATATATTAAATAAAAGAAATAACTTTTTGAGTCCTTTTTTTACAAAAGTTTTTTCATTTCAATGACTATCTACATTTTCCAAAAAAAAAATATCTTAATTTTTTGTGGAACTTAGATTGAACTCACAATGAGATCTTGTTTTGGACTTTGGTTCAAGCTAAGTAAAACTGTGAGAAAATTTATAATTTTTTAAAATTTTTATCAAATATATTTAAATGTAAACATAAGTATATTATTATCTCAAAACAATTTATATTAAATATTTAAATTTCTGGAAACAAATACAAATAATGAATCATTTTGGAGAAATTTTTTATTAAAAATATTTGGATGTTAATTTTCTAATATTATGAAATTATTCTTTTTTATTCATTAAAGATTAAGAAGATAACTAAAAATTATTTTAATACAACAATAATATATAAAAAAGGTATCAGATCTTCTTTTAAGATTCATACTAACTCAAAAAAAAAATTTGTTCATTTTAAGTTCAAATTATATAGATCCTTAAAAGCCTCACATTTTTTTTCTTGATTTTCATATGTAAATAAAAGGGAAATCTCATAGGGTAAAAATGGTATCTTTTTAAAAACTTAAATAAATATATTTCAAATAAATATATATTTTTGTAAAAACTAAAAGTTCAACATTAAGTTTCTGTTTTAAATGTGTACTAATGAGTTGAAATATTCTCTATGTGAATTCATTTTTTTAATATATTCATTCTTGTCAGCCAGGCTATTCCAGGAGTCCAGTAAATGATATGTAACTTATAAGACCTGAAAGAGGGGGTAAGAATTGTATTTAATGTATATAAATTAATATTTTATTGCATAATAAAATTATATAAGTATTTTATTACATATAAGTGTTATATTAATTTTATTGGTTATATAAATTTTTTATACATTTAAATTTAACATAATATATTATATTCTACAAATAATGGCTCATTTTTTAAGTAGTTAATAATTATAAATTTATATTTAATTAATTAAAAACATATATTATAATTATAAGTGTAAAATTTACTTATAATATAATTAAATTAATTATTTATATTTATATATTAAATATCATTTTTTATAATATTAAACAATAAATAATGACACTTCTTTTGACCTATAATTGTTTCAGGAAAAAATAATTAATACTGAATTGAAATAAATTACATATTTGTTGCGTCAGAATATTTTTGTTTCACTTAAAAATCCTTAAATCAGACTGTACCATCTGTTTTGAATGATTTTTCTCATAGTTCCTATGTTCCAGGCTTGTTTAGTTATTGACTATTTTTACTTACTAATTTGGGAATTAATGGCAGGAAAATTGGATTCTTAATTGGGGTTTTTAATTATTTGTTTCATATTTTTCTCTACATTGTTATTTTTCACTTACTCTTTGATATACTTGTTTTATCCTATTATAATTATTGTATTTACAAATATAGTGGCGCTTCAGAGGACCCATTGCCTATGAAAGGGCCTTGGATAATCCCCTGTAGCCTCATCACTTACTATACACTCAACAATTTAAAGATAATTTTATTAAGTTTATTATTATTTTTATTAGTATTATAATCTAATTAAAAATTCTAAATAAAAATTTAAAGGTTGCCTTAAGTCTGATAGGAATTATAGTGGTTGCCGCGCAGAACTCTTACTTAAATAATATTAATATTAAATAAACCCTCAATTTGTTCATCTCTCAACTCACTCGTCGTTGCTTCATTTTAAATAAATTATTTCTTTTATTACTTTTATCTTTCTATTTACCTTTAGTACCTTTTCCTATTTGTTTCTCTTCTTTTTTGCTCCTTTTCTTTCCCTCTTCTAGACAACTGACCAACAACTGAGGGCCTTTCCAAACGACGACGACAATCGAGCCTGGCGACGAACGACAAACGCACGAACCACCTAGAAAAAACAAAACTTTTGCCGCAACCGTGTTTCAAACTTGGGTTCTATTTCTTAGTTTTATATTATATTAATTCATATATTATTTTGAAGTGATTTTTCAATCACTATAGTAAGTTCACCTTTGCACCTCTCACTCATATTACTATATTTTTACTGAAATAACAGTGATTGTGGCTTAATTGCTGATTCACTGAGTGTAAGTGTTCAATTATTAAAATTTTTTTTTCCTAGTTGACCATTATAGAGTGTTAAATCCTCTTAGTCCTAGATGAATTGACATTTTTATTAATACAAATTGAATTATTAAATTAATTTTATTATTATTATTAATTATTGTTAATTATGGTTGACTTAAAAGTACTTTGTGCTTAGTCCCAAATATATTGCCATATTTAATATTGGTAATTAATTAGTTGAATTAACTTGATTGTTTATTCCCAATTTAACCATGAAATCCGTTTTTTAATTAATTTTTTTATAATTATTACTTTATATTAAAATTTTTTTTTTTTATAATTTAATTAATAAAAATTTTTTTTATATTTGGAGTAATTATTAACTAACTTTTATTATTTTTTTTAAAAAGTTAATTAATCTTCCCACTATTATGTCCAACAATTTGGCTGAAAAATGGACAACATGCAAGTGGATGAAATTGAAATTGACTATGATGCTGATACTGTGAGTTCTTCTAAAGTTGGACATAAAAAATCTTATGCTAACACAAAAAATTCACATAATTCAGGATGTGGAAATGACAGGAAATGTAAACAAACCAAACCCCCTTCCCCCAGCACAACAGAAGGAAGTAAAGCCTCTAGTACCTCAAGAAGGTCTTCCAAAAGGATTCAAAATAAAAACGCTTCCTCTGCCACAACAAATCAGCAACCTGTCCAGTCATATAAAAGAGTTGAAGACAGAAAATATGACATACAAAGAAAAAGTAGACACCTTGTGGGATCAGGTTCAAGAACTCAGGAACCAGATCCAGGACAAGGCCCCTCCTCAGTTGCCTCCCAATCAGCCTCAGTTTCAGGCTCAACCTTCACAGCCACCCAGCTCAACCATCCAAAATCCAAATATTATGGAAGTAGAGCAATGGAAGTGGGATTGTCTAATGAGTCGCTACCAACAGAATGTGCAACACCCTCCTCATCATCAGCCTGGCCCATCCAGAACACCCAATTTCCATCCACCTCCTCATCCCTACCAACAAGGCAGGAGAAAGAAGGCCCAAGCACAATCCCAAACCCAGTCTCAGGGGAAGCTTCCTCCTCTGCCATGGTAATATTATTGAACATGGTGAAAGAACAGTTAAACCTGTTAAAAGAAAGCTTCCTGTAACTAGTAGCCCTATTGATGTAATTAGAAAATTTTCATTTGATGAACCTTTACATTTAACTTCTACTTCTCTAATTAATCCTTCTCTTGCAATTAAAAATGATTCTGTTCCCCCTGAAATCTATACCTTAATTGAAAGAACTTCTGAGGAAATATTGAAAGATAACCTTGATTTTAATGTTGTGAAAGACAAACATTTGAGAGATGTGTTAATCGATGAAAATGATAGATTAAAGAATTTACACTTGCAATGTAAAGTGAGTTCTTCTGTACAAGATACAGATTATTTAAAACTCAAAGAAACCTTGAATATTGTTCTTAGTCAACAAAAACAAATAAGAAGTGACCATAGAGCTATCTCAGATAGAAATATCAGTCTACATAAGACCTTGAGTGAATTGAAACCCCTTATTGAAGAAAATTATTCATTAAAAAATGAAATAAAATCTCTGCAAAATGAGTTTAAAAATCTAAGAAATTATTTCCATGCACTAAGTACCAAACACTCAGTTTCTGAGGACAGAAATGTTCTATCTCTTGCAAAAGTAAATGACCAGATGTCTGAAATTCCAAGAATAAGAAACTATGTGTCTGACCTGCAGGAAAAGTTCTCAACCTTAACCATCAATAATGAATTAAATGAGATTGCTGTCAATAAGCTGCATAAAAATAAAGAAAAAAACCTGAGCAAAGTTCATCCTTTCTTCCTCATATATCAACCATAAAAGAAACTGACAATGAGTCTGTAAGATCTTTTGCTACTAGCAAAAAATCTTGTGATGGTCATGCACCAGCTTTTTCAGTAAAAAATGAAATTTCTGAACACCTGGCTAAACTTCAGGAATTATTAATAATGAATAATTCATACCAAAAAGTGGACCATCCCAGTAGTCAGAAAAATTGGCCTAAGTTAGACCAATATCCTACCTTTGATGGTGATTCTTTCTCTGATTGGCAACACTTTATCCAAAGAATTGATAATTTAAAAAGATCTTATAAACTACCTGATGAGGAAATTGTTTCTAAGCTAATTTCTTTATTTTCCAATGTAGCCTTGATGTGGTAAGAATCTGTTCTTTTAGATAACAATCATTATACATGGAATGATTGGAAATCCTTGATTAAGAATCATTTTGGTGGTTCAAAATCCAGGTTAGCTCAACAGAGACTGTATGAGAATACTAGATATATATCCTCCTCTGTTGAAAATCCCATTGTTTTTCTGATGAAAATAACTAAAATCCTTAGAGCAATTCATCCAAAGATGGATTATGATATTTGGAGAGATAAAATCTTGTATAAATTAACAAATTCTCTTAGGGATTTGATTGTGGCTAGAACTGAGCATGTAAGGGAAAATTCTTCTTTCATTAATATCTGTAATGAGGTACTTCTCAACCATAAATATGAACCAAAGGATTACCTTGGTAAATCTTATAATGATCAGAATAAACCTTCTACAAAGCTCCCAGAGAAATCTAGTAAACCCTCTGCCCCAGTTGCACCTAAAAAATATGCAACAAATACTTGTTATAAATATAGCAAACCATGGCAGAAGGGTCATGTTTGTGACAAGAAAATTCATCTTGTTGAACAAAATGAAGACACTGATGAAGTTGAACTTGATGTCAATAATTCTTCCAGTGACTGTGAAAGTAATATCTCCTATGACAATGAATCTGTTAAAGATGTTTTAATGTTGGAACATGATGTCCATTATTTAAATAATATATCTGAAGATTGTGTATTGAATTTATCTTCAGTAGAAAATTCTGAGATAATTAAAGATATTACTAACAATTCTATTCCTATATCCCCTTTAAAGGCACCTGTTATCATTAATGGTAAAAATGTTGATGTAGTTCTTGATTCTGGTGCTGGAGGAAGTGTAGTGTCTGAAAAAGCTTTAGCTTCAGTGGATAAGGAATATTTGAGTAAACTATTGCCTATAACTTCTGAAAAATGGAGAGGGTATGGTTCTACCTTATTTCCTATTGGCAAATACAAAACCTCTGTATTCTTCAAATATAATGGTGGTTTTGTCAGAGCTATTTGAGAGTTTGTTGTCATGAAAAATGATAATTTGAGAAATTGGTTTATTATGGAAAATGATATTTTAACCATGTTTGGTGTGAAACTGGACCCAGAAAATAATTTCTTTACCTTAGGAATGAATGGAAAAAGAAAATTCAAAATTTCCTCTCCTAAAAATTCTGGGCATTTGTTGAAATCTTGTAACTCACTGATCCAGTGTAAAGGTAGAACAACAACTGAAATGGATGATTTATTACATGAAATAAATACTGCTTCTTTGGTGATCAGTTGACTAGTGAACAAAAAGATTCTATTGTTGCCTCTATTACCTCTTTCCCTATGGCTTTTGCTCATGGTTCTCATGTCTTGAGAATTGTTCAGGAAGAGATGAAAATTACCTTATCCTGTAACTTGAGTGATATTCCTCCTAGTATTAAGAAAAAACCATATCCTGCTTCTCCAACAAAAAGAAAGGATATTGAAGATAATATTGAAACATTATTAAAAATGAATATCAATGAGAAAGTGGATGTCGCCCCCAAATATTGTGTCATCTCCCCAGTCTTGATTTCTTATGAAAAAGATAAAGCTAGATTATGTGGAGATTACAGAACTTTAAACACTTATACTGTTGATGATATTTATCCTTTACCCAGAATTAATTCAATACATGCTACCTTGCAAGGTGCAAAATTTATTAGTTTTCTGAATGGTAATAAAGGTTATCATCAAGTTCCAGTTGAGAAAAATTCTCAAAATTTTTTGCTTATTGCTACTCATATGGGAATATATAAGTAGGTTAGGATGACATTTGGCCCTAAAAATGCTCCTTCAGTTTTCCAGAAAGTTATGGATAACACTTTCCATCAAGAAATTATTGAAGGTTGGCTCATGGTCTATATTGATGATATTATTGTTTTTTCTAAAACTTTTAATGAACATATGATTCACTTGAATAGAATTTTTTAAAAAATGGATGAAATCAATATGACTTATCTTTAAAAAAGTGTAAATTTGGTTTTCAATCTTTGAAAGTCCTTAGCCATGTTGTGTCAGGCTTACAAATTTGTGTACACCATAACAAAGTTGCTCCCATTCAAAATGTGAAAGCACCAACTTCTGTAAGAGAAATCCAAAGTTTTTTGGGTATGTGTGGCTATTATAGACAATATAGCAAAAATTATCATGTCATAGCCTTGCCTCTTACAAAACTGACCAGAAAAGATGTTGCTTTTCTCTGAAATAATGACTGTCAAAAAGCTTTTGATACATTAAAAATTTACTTAATGACAGCCCCTATATTGGCTCTTCCAGATTTTAACAAACCATTTGTCCTATATACAGATGCTAGCTTTATTGGTCTGGGTGCTGCCCTTCACCAGAAGCAAATTATTAATGATAAATCCTCAGAGGTTTTAATTTGTTATATTTCAAGAACCTTAAGAAATAGTGAATTGAAATATGGTGCCACTCAATTGGAGTGCTTAGCAGTTGTTTGGGCTCTTGAGAAGCTTCATTACTATTTGGATGACCAAAAATTTGAGTTGGTAACAGACTGTAGTGCTGTGAAGTCCCTCTTAAACCTAAAGACACCTAACAGACATATGTTCAGGTGGCAACTTGCTGTTCAAGAATACAGAGGACGGATGACAATTATCCATAGAGCTGGAAATTTTTACTCCAATGTTGATATGCTCTCCAGATTTCCTCTGCCAAATAATGACTCAAATCCTGCTTATGTACCTGAAGATGATACTGTTCATATCCATGGTATATTTATAGTTGATATGGAAGAGGAGTTATTACAATTAATACTGGATTCATATGATAAGGATTCTGATTTAAATAAATTGGTTAATATCTTAAATGATCCTAATAATGTTTCAATTCAAGCATTAATAAAAACTCTTCCTGCAAAGTATCAAAATGCTTTAAATAAAGGAAAGTTCTCTATTGAAGATGGTTATATATATTATAAAAGGAAGCTTACTAATGTAATTGTAATTCCTCCTGCAATGAAAGAAACTATCCTCAAACTTTGTCATGGTGACATATTAGCTGGTCATTTTGATCCTGAAAAAACATTGATTAGAAATAAAAACACTGCATGGTGGGCTAATATGTCTGAAGACACATAATTATATGTTGAATCTTGTGATTCCTGCCAAAAATCTAAAAGGTTAACAGGTAAGAGAGCAGGGTTATTCTAACATATTGAAGCACCTAGTGCTCCCTAGCAAATCATTAATATGGATTTTGTCACTGGTCTTCCTGTTGCAGGTAAAGACAGCTTTAACTCTTGTTGGGTAATAGTGGATAGATTCACAAAAATGTGCAAATTTATTCCAACCCACAAGGATGTATCCACCAAAGAATTAGCTTTCTTATGTTGGTCTTACATGTTTAATATTATTGGTTTTCCAAAAGCCATTATCTCTGATAGGGATCCAAAATTTACTTCTGAGTTTTGGACCTCCTTGATGGATATTTGTGGCTGTGAGTTAAAATTGTCTACAGCTCACCATCCTCAGACTGATGGTCTAGTTGAGAGAATGATTCAAACTCTGGAAGATATGATTAGAAGGTATTGTGCCTTTGGTTTAGAATATAAAGACAACGACAGATTTACTCATGATTGGGTCACTCTTTTGCCTGGTCTTGAATTTGCATATAATAGCACTGTTCATTCTGTCACTGAGAAAAAGCCTTTTTAGCTTTTGTTAGGTTATGTCCCCAACACTCCTGCTCAGATTCTCAATAATAAATTACCTAAGTTGGAGCTACACCCTGGTGTAAGATCTTTCATGCAAATGCAACAGCTATGCAGAAAACATGCTCAGAGCTGTATTGATAAAGCATTTGAATATGAAAAGAAAAGATGGGATAAATCCCATAAAGAATACACATTTAACAAGGGTGATGAAGTGTTGATCTCTACTGTCCATTTCAATTTACAAGGTAACCACAAATTAAAAGATCCTTTTTTAGGACCATTTGTTGTTAAAAGAATGGTTGGTGATAATGCAGTAGAAGTTGTATTGTATTCTCCATATGATAGGAAACATCCTGTTTTTCCCATTTCTTTGCTTAAACCTTATACTTCCAACAGTGACTTATTTCCCAAAAGAAGGGGAAGACCTAAGAAAAACCCTCAGGAAGTCACAGAAACAGCAGAAATTGATAAAATTCTCAATGATAGAATTATCACTTCTGAAAGAGGTACTGAATATTTATTGAGATATAAGAACAAATCATCTGAACATGATGCATGGATACCTGGCAAGGAAATTTCAAATCTGCCTACTCTGTTGAAAAAGTACAAAAAGAAAAAATCTTAGCATTTTTTTTATTGTTTTTTTTTAGAGTGAGGGAGTGTCAGCCAGGCTATTCCAGGAGTCCAGTAAATGATATGTAACTTATAAAACCTGAAAGAGGGGGTAAGAATTGTATTTAATGTATATAAATTAATATTTTATTGCATAATAAAATTATATAAGTATTTTATTACATATAAGTGTTATATTAATTTTATTGGTTATATAAATTTTTTATACATTTAAATTTAACATAATATATTATATTCTACAAATAATGGCGCATTTTTTAAGTATTTAATAATTATAAATTTATATTTAATTAATTAAAAACATATATTATAATTATAAGTGTAAAATTTACTTATAATATAATTAAATTAATTATTTATATTTATATATTAAATATCATTTTTTATAATATTAAACAATAAATAATGACACTTCTTTTGACCTATAATTGTTTCAGGAAAAAATAATTAATACTGAATTGAAATAAATTACATATTTGTTGCGTCAGAATATTTTTGTTTCACTTAAAAATCCTTAAATCAGACTGTACCATCTGTTTTGAATGATTTTTCTCATAGTTCCTATGTTCCAGGCTTGTTTAGTTAT
This sequence comes from Hemileia vastatrix, assembly GCA_030280995.1. Lineage (NCBI taxonomy): Eukaryota > Fungi > Basidiomycota > Pucciniomycetes > Pucciniales > Zaghouaniaceae > Hemileia > Hemileia vastatrix. The sequence goes on along the minus strand of JASXTE010000007.1, from coordinate 27,666,347 downwards.
TGACTATTTTTACTTACTAATTTGGGAATTAATGGCAGGAAAATTGGATTCTTAATTGGGGTTTTTAATTATTTGTTTCATATTTTTCTCTACATTGTTATGTTTCACTTACTCTTTGATATACTTGTTTTATCCTATTATAATTATTGTATTTACAAATATAGAGGTGCTTCAGAGGACCCATTGCCTATAAAAGGGCCTTGGATAATCCCCTGTAGCCTCATCACTTACTATACACTCAACAATTTAAAACTAATTTTATTACGTTTATTATTATTTTTATTAGTATTATAATTTAATTAAAAATTCTAAAGAAAAATTTAAAGGTTGCCTTAAGTCTGATAGGAATTATAGTGGTTGCCGCGCAGAACTCTTACTTAAATAATATCAATATAAATAAACTCTCAATTTGTTCATCTCTCAACTCACTCGTCGTTGCTTCATTTTAAATAAATTATTTCTTTTATTACTTTTATCTTTCTATTTACCTTTAGTACCTTTTCCTATTTGTTTCTCTTCTTTTTTGCTCCTTTTCTTTCCCTCTTCTAGACAGCTGACTGACAATTCTAGTATTTATTATTTATAAGGCAAATTACAAGAAGATTTATAAAATCTTCTTTTTATATATAATATCAAAGGGATTTTACTTTAAATAATTAGAAATTTAATAGCAGAATAATATAATTTTTACCTATCAGTGTGAATATTGTTTTTCTAATAAATGATTGATAAATTGTTAACTTATAGATTCTATTTAAGAAGTATGTGTAAATTTCAGTTGTGAATTAACCTGTCAAAAACTTTTTTCCAAAGACTAAAAAAGAAACCTGAAAATTTTTACTTAATTTTTTCATCAACAACATAGAATTTAAATATTCTGTCTATTCATTTAAAATATGCATCATTATTTATTTTAATTAAAATATAATCACTTTAAAACTAGCTTTTTTATATGAGTATAACTCAAAATACCTATTGTGTCTTTTTTAAATAATAGTTATAATATGGTAGTTATTCAATGAGAAACTAATATAATGAAGAAAAATTACCACTTCTACCTATTAAGTTCAGCTCTTGCACAATAATTTACTCTGAAATTTGACCTGAACAACATTTTTTGACATGAGACCACTTTTGAAAATCTATGGTGCTTATTCCTAGGTGGACATAGCAATTATCCCACCATATAGAATGGAAGCACACTTAAGCATTAATATTAAATTTAAAGAGTTTTATGCTTTTTTGTTGTATTTTATCTTTAAAATTTTACTCCTAGCTTGAATTTTGGTTTTTCATATGGAAAATTCATTGAGTAGTGATTAATTATTTTAAATCATGAAATCACTCACCAACTGAAAATATTTTCATAGAATTTTAATGAACTAAATGATGAAAAGTTCTGGAATCTCATATATTTATTATGTTAACTAAATGCTGATTGCAAAACTACTTAGTATTTGAAGAATAAACAAAACAAATTAAAGTTCAAAAATGAACTTCCTTTTGATTTTAATCATTGACTTGCATTTGAAAATTTCAAAAGCCAGATTTAAATCTACAATTATAAGAGATATACTTTTTTAAAGAATTATAATCAAATAATTTCTCAAATATTAGTTTTGAGTATAAGGAATTTATTAGAGTACTTCATTTAGTTAGAGATTGAGAAAACACATTGATAATTCTTTTTGTTTAGTTATATGTGGTATAATGGTATTCTAGAAGTAAAAATATAAGAGATTTGATGGTTCAATATTTTTTTTGATAACTCAACTGAATTGAAAATATTTATATTGAATGAACAAAAAAATATAAAAATACATGAAATAAAGAATCAGGACATATGGATTAAAATTAAAAACCAAATCTTCAAATTCTGGGTTAAAAAGAGTTTTCAACAAAAAGAGCCACATATATAATTTTATATTTTTTCTCAAAAAGTTAATTCACTCATTAGAAATCTTAGAAGTAATATATTTTTAATAATTACTATGATTTTCAGTATTTTCACTAATAAAGTGAGATTAAAAATTAGAATTATATTGTGTTTTACTAAAAAATAATGTAGATTTATCAGATTCTTAAGCTCCCCAACTTTGTATTTCTATTAATTTTTCATTAAAATCTCAATATTATTTCAGCAAATTATCATTCATCTTTGGTTAAGAGATCAATATGAATTCAAACTAAAGTACAGTATCAGTTCATTATAAGTTCAGTCTGAGTTCCATCTGTGTTCCATTTATATTCAAGTTGAGGACTTGCTAGCAAGTCCCCCCCAAAATATTGTGTGGTGATTGTATATTACTTTACTTGGTAAGAGCTTACCACAGAAAATGCATGTTGGGGGACTTTTTAGCCATTACCCTTGATCATAAATCATTTGAGAACCAGTTCATTGATTAAGAAATACCAATTTAAACTTAGTTTTTCACAAAGACATATACAGGAAAATAAATGTCTGAGAAGTCTCCCACTGTGTCCCATTAGGTTAAAATCAGGGCTTTAAAGAAGTTAAAGAAGATACTATCCTGAAATTAAACCCCATTTTTACTCTGATCATCTATTTTAACCTTCAAACAACTTAGTGGTGAGTTTTTTTTTTACCATACATTATTTTTTGTCTTGTAAAAAAATTAGGTTATAATTAGAGAAACAGGGGTTTTCTATAATTTTTATTCCAGTGAAACTCTTTTTTCCCTTATAAATCCTCTCTAATAACTATCTCAATACTTTAAATATATTTTTGATAGCTTTAATAACTTTTAGTTCTCCCTTAAAACTCTAAAGGTCAGTGAAATGTTAATTGATATTGACATTTCCCACTTGAATTCTCATCTCTTACCACAAAAATTTTGATTCTAATTTTTTATCAATAAAATATTACACATTATAATCACATATATTTTTTTGAATTCAAATTTTGAAGTGAGATAATGTATAAATTCAAGTGAGGGAAGAAGCAGCAGTGCCACTAGGTAAATTAAGTTAACTAGCTCTCAATGCACTGGTGGAATGTAATTTTTTGAAAAAAACTAGTTTTAAGATTTTTATAGTATTAAGATAGATAGTGTCAGGCTGAGGTCAAGTACAAAGACATGAACTAGCTTGAATGGTCAGTTTTCTAGAAGATTTTAATTGTCCTATATGAATACTGTAGTACAAATCCAATAAGTATTAAAATATTACTCAATATAAGGGTTTCAGTAATTCTAATCTCACTAATTATATATGGCTTACAATCTTTATAGTTGGTAGAAAAATAGATTTAATAAATTCAGATAATATTCAAAGACTTTATAAATACTACTTATATGTATTGTAATTGTATTGGTTATATGTTTAAATTGTAATGATAAAGAATGAAGAAAATAAGACCAAAAACCTCCTCCTTTTATACACAATTACTTCCCCAATGACCCCTATAATTTACCAGCTCAATACACAGTTAATGACACCTCATTCTAGCTAATAGACATGTTCAGAACCATAAAGAGTGACTAGTAACATAAGTAGAATGATATCACCCGCCAAAATCCTGTAGTAATAAAGATAATCCATCAAAAATAAAGAATAAGCAAAAAAGAGAGTATATGCATATTATACATTAATATAAAAGGCAAAAACGGGAAAATTAAGACTAATTAATACTAAATAATAAGTAGTATTAACTGTAGAAATTCTGGGGCTAATCATGACATTATACTACGTGAAATCCCCATTTAAAAATAACCAAAATTGACTGAGAAACCACCAAAATACCCAAAAAAGGGCATGAGATGTGGGGTAACTACATGCAGTCCTTGGAAGGTGCTTGCATGGATAAATCCTTGAATAATTTAGGCAAATTTAAGCGTGGTAGTTAATTAAATCTCCAAGAATGAGGTTATTAATGAAATTAGTGCATATAAAGAGGGTCAATGGATCTATAATTAAGCTAGGACACTAAATAAGCGCCTTTCGCCTATTTTAGTGTGTTTCCCCACAGTGAGCATAGAATGTGGGGTAATTATAGTGTTAAAAAAAACTTTGTTAAAAATGAATCTATTCACACAGGAAAAATTCAGGCACTATGTAGCCAGTACACAGAAGCCATTTCTGGCATAAAAAATACCAAATTTGAAAAGTGTTATTTTTATGCATTTGATTAGCCAAATAAATAGTACTAATTAAAAAAAATTTATCTATCAAAGGGCATTTTTAATATTATTAAATTTATAGCACATATAATCAACTTTTAAGTGATTTAAAGCGCATTTCTTGTTTTTTACATAAAACAATGAAAATAACAGCTTTAAGTCTACTTAAAAATTATGTAGCCTTAAATTTAAGGTTCTTAAGATTACTCTAACATATAACAACTTAATATTAAGTGCATAAGACTTATAAAAGGTGGATATATGCGTGTATATAAGGTGTTATAATGGCATATTTTGTATATTATCATAATTTTACTTATGTATACTATTTGTGTACTCTAATTTATTGATCCCATGTATAGTCCATGTGTTTAACATAACTTATAAGTAACGTTTACTCAGTTCTGGGAATATCCAGGCTGAAACTTGCCCACCCAAAAAAAAAATAAAAAATTATAAGTTATACACTTTTTTTATTTTATATTATTTTTCAGGTATTCAGAAAATTTTGTAGCATAAAAGATTAATTCTTTAAAGAAATAAAACATAAAAAAATATTATGAGTACTGGTTTTTTAACCTCTCAGCTGGCTTAAAAGTAATTTATTTCTGTTTAAATGCTTTAAGAAGGGAGGATAGATTTGAAATTTCTTTTTCATGTATCCATTTATCAAATTCATTTGATTTCCCCTTAAATCTTAATAAATACTCAGTTTGTTTCTCTTTAGTAAGAATTATTTTCTTGGGTATTTTTTCAATCTCTGTCTTTTCCACAATTTCTTCAGGTTGCTTTTTAGGCCTTCCTCCTCTTTTTGGAAATAAGTCAGGATTATTTGCATGGTAAGGTTTCAATAATGAGATAGGGAAAACTGGGTGTTTCCTCTTATATGGGGAATATAATATGACTTCCACAGAATTATTACAAACCATTTTGCTTACTACAAAAGGTCCTACAAAGGGATCTTTTAATTTAACGTTAACTTGTAACTTAAAATGAAGTGTTGAAATTAGGACTTCATCTCCTTTTTTGAATTCAAATACTTTATGAGATTTATCCCACCTTTTCTTTTCATATTCAAATGCTTTTTGGATGCAATCCTCTGCATTATTTCTACACATTTTTTGCATATGAATAAAGGATTTAGTACCAGGGTGTATATCTAACCCTGGTAATTTATTTAAATGATTCACTGGGGTATTTGGTAAATATCCCAGCCAGAGTTCAAATGGTTTTTTCTCTGTTACAGAATGAGTTGTGCTATTATAAGAAAATTTAAGGCCAGGAATTATTGTTACCCAGTCATGTGTAAATTTTTCATTGTCTTTGTATTCTAATTCAAATGAAAAATATCTTCTGATCATATCTTCTAGAGTCTGTATCATTCTCTCAGCTAGCCCATCTGTTTGTGGATGGTGTGCTGTAGACAGTTTTAATTTACAACTTGATACTTCCATCAATTATGTCCAGAACTCTGAAGTAAATTTAGGGTCTCTGTCAGAGATTATGGCTTTGAGGAACCCAGCAGTATTCATCATTTGAGTCCACCATATTAATTACAAGTCTTTTTCAAATACCTCTTAATGGGTAGGGATAAATTTACACATTTTTTTTAGTCTATCCACAATTACCCAGCAAGAATTTAAACATTCTTATCCTGCTAATGGCAAGTGTCAAGGTGTGCTTTTGGTCTAGAAGATTTGGTATGAAGTTTTATGAGGACTTTAAGGGTTAAAATGGTTTCTCAACAATTTGGTATGTATTTCTCAATCAAAGATGATTTTACTCAATGATAAGAGGTAAATTTAAAATATCAATATAAGCTATAGATTATATTTACGTCCTTGTAAATACTAAAGATATAAAATATAAGAGATAAGTGTTGTATTGTAGTTGTGATAATAAAGTAAGGTAATAATGGAATGATTAAAAAACAACATAAAGAGAGGCCTTATATAGGCAAAGGAGGGACAAGGCACAGAAATCAAATTATGAAAATAGTAGTATGAGAGAGAGAAAAAGAATATTCCAGAAGGAGTATTTTCAAATAATAAAGTTGTTCTAAAAAGAAGGCGTCAAAAAGATGTATTTACAGAGTATGTCAGAAATACATCAATTTATTTAATATTTACTGTAGAAGTCAATTCTAAATAAGAAATTTGAATTTTTTGTATATATTTAATATTATTTGAATAATAAAATCTTATTTTAATTTAAAATCTATTTTTTAATATAAATCTTTATTTCTTCCAACCTGTCAAATGAGCACGGTGTTAGAGAAAAAATATATGGGACAATTTTATATTTTAATTTTAATTATTCATTTAATTTTATCATTCTGTAATTAGTTAATTTATTATAAGTAATTTTAATGTAACTAATTTATAATTAAATAATAATTAAAATGATAAGGTGTGGCTTCATCCAGTAAATAATTAATTATTTCACTGGGTAAGTCTAGTAGCCTGGCTGACACTCCCTCACTCTAAAAAAAACAATAAAAAAATGCTATGATTTTTTCTTTTTATACTTTTTTAGTAGATTAGGGAGATTAGATATCTCCTTCCCACGTATCCAAGAATCATATTCAGATGATTTATTCTTGAATCTCAATAAGTATTCTGTACCTTTTTCAGCAGTGACTATTCTGTCATTTATAATTTTTCAATTTCTGCTGTTTCATTGATTTCATTTGGGTTTTTCTTTGGTCTACCCCTCCTTTTTGGAAATAAATCACTATTGGATGTGTAAGGTTTCAAAAGAGATATTGGAAAAACAGGATGTTTTCTGTCATATGGGAAATACAGAATAACTTCAACTGCATTATCTCAAATCATTCTTCTAACAAAAAATGGACCAACAAATGGATCTTTCAATTTTTTATTACCTTGTAAGTTGAAGTGGACTGTAGAAATCAACACTTCATCACCCTTTTTAAAAGTGTATTCTTTATGGGATTTGTCCCATCTTTTCTTCTCATATTCAAATGATTTTTCAATACATTTTTGAGCATGATTTTTACATAGTTGTTGCATTTGAAGAAAAGATTTTACACCAGGATGTATATCCAATTTAGGTATTTTGTTATTGAGAATTTGGGCAGTAGTATTAGGAACATATCCAAGCCAGAGCTCAAAAGGCTTTCTTTGAGTAACAGAATGAACAGTGCTATTATAAGCAAATTCCAACCCAGGAAGTAAGGTAACCCAATCGTGAGTAAATCTGTCATTATCTTTATACTCAAGGCCAAAGGCACAATATCTTCTTATCATTTCCTCTAAAGTCTGAATCATTCTTTCAGCTAAACCATCAGTCTGAGGGTGATGGGAAGTAGAAAGTTTCAGATCACAACCACAAAAATCCATCAGAGACATCCAAAATTCACAAGTAAATTTAGGGTCTCTGTCAGAGATTATGGCTTTAGGAAAACCAGCAATATTAAACATATGACACCACCATAAGGAAGCTAATTCTTTGGTGGAAACATCCTTGTGGGTAGAGATAAATTTACACATTTTTGTGAATCTGTCCACAATAACCCAACAAGAGTTATAACTGTCTTTACCAGAAATAGGTAATCCTGTTACAAAATCCATGTTTATTTTTTGCCATGGAGCATCAGGAGGTTCAATATGTTTCATTAATCCTGCTCTTCTACCATTTAATCTTTTTAATTTTTGGCAAGAATCACAAGATTCAACATATAATTTTGTGTCTTCAGACATATTAGCCCACCAAGAAGTGTTCTTAATTCTGATCATTGTTTTGTCAAGATCAAAATGTCCAGCTAATATGTCATCATGACAAATTTTCAAGATGATTTCTTTCATAGAAAGAGGAATAACAATAACATTACTCAACTTTTTTCTATAATATAGATATCCTTCATCAATTGAAAATTTACCTTTTTCCAAAGCTTTTTGGTACTTTGGTGGAAGGGTTTTAATTAATGCTTTTATTGAAGCATTTATGGATCATTTAATATGGTGCATAACTTTTGCAAATCAGTGTCCTTATCATATGATTCCAGAATAAGCTGTAATAGCTCTTCCTCCATATCAACCACATATATCCCATGAATATGAATAATTTCATCCTCAGGATCATAAGCAGGATTAGAGTCATCATTTGGTAAAGGTAACCTTGATAACATATCCAAATTTGAGTGAACAATACCAGCCCTATGAATAATTGTCATTCTCCCTCTTTACTCTTGAACAGCCAGCTGCCATCTGAACATATGTCTGTTAGGTGTTTTCAAGTTTAAAAGGGATTTAACTACACTTCAGTCAGTGACAAGTTCAAATTTCTGGTCATCTAGGTAATAATGAAGCTTTTCTAGAGCCCATACTACAGCTAAACACTCTAATTGAGTAGCACCATATTTCAATTCACTATTTCTCAAGGTTCATGAAATATAACAAATTACTACTTCTGAAACTTAATCATTTATCACTTGTTTTTGATGGAGGGCGGCACCAAGACCAATGAAACTGGCATCAGTGTACAAAACAAATGGTTGATTAAAGTCAGGTAAAGCAAGAATTGGTGCTGACATTAAACAGTGTTTCATAGTGTCAAAAGCTCTTTGTATTTCACTATTCCAGACAAAAGCAACATCCTTTCTAGTTAATTGGGTAAGAGGTAAAGCTATGACTTGTTAATTTTTAATATACTGTCTATAGTATCCACACATTCCCAAAAAACTTTGGAGCTCTCTCACTGTTGTAGGAGCTTTCACCTGTTGTATGGCTGCCACTTTGTTCTGGTCAACACATATCTGTAAGCCTGAAACAACATGACCAAGAACTTTTAAAGAATGGAAACCAAATTTAAATTTCTTCAAAGCAAGTGTCATATTTATTTCATCCATTTTCTGGAATACTTTACACAGGTGTTTAAGATGGTCCTCAAATGTTTTTGAGAATATAATGATATCATCAATATAAACCATCTGCAATCCTATAATTATCTCTTGATGGAATGTGTTATCCATTACTTTTTGGAAAACTGAAGGAGCATTTTTAGGGCCAAATGGCATCCTAATATACTTATAAATACCCATATGAGTGGCAATCATCAGAAAGTTCTGAGAATTTTACTCAACAGGTACCTGGTGATATCCTTTATTACCATCCAAAAAGCTGATATATTTAGCACCCTGTAAAGTAGCATGTATAGAGCTGATTCTAGGTAAAGGGTAGATATCACAAACAGTATAAGTGTTTAGTGCTCTATGATCACCACATAACCTGGCTTTATCTTTCTCATAAGAAGTTATGACAGGTGAGATAACACAATATTTAGGTGTTTCAACTACCTTTTCAATAATATTCATTTTTAAAAAGGTAGAGATATTGTCTTCAATATCTTTTCCCTTTGTGGGAGAAGCAGGATAAGGCTTCTTCTTTAAACTAGGTGGTATATCAGTTAATGGTCAAGACAATGAAAGTTTCATTTCCTCTTTAACTAATCCCAGTTCATGTGACCCATGAGAAAAGGCCATAGGATAAGAATTTATCAAGTTATTGATGGAATCTTTATCCTCACCAGAAAGTTGTTCTCCAAAAGAAGCATTGTCAATTTCAGACATAAGGGCATGCATTTCTTTTTTAGATCTTCCTTTATATTGAACCACAGAATTACATGTGTTCAATTCTGGTTTTAATAATTTTTTAGGGGAGGAAATCTTAAATTTTCTCTTCCCATTCATCTCCATTGTGAAACATTGGTTTGAAGGATCCAATTTAATGCCATACTTGGTTAAAATATCATTCCCTATAATAAACCAATTGCTCAAGTTATCATTTTTCATGACAACAAAATCACAAATAGCTCTTACAAAACCATGGTTATATTTAAAAAACACTGTGGCTTTGTATTTACCAATGGGGGACAAAACAGAGCCATACCCTCTCCAATTTTCAGAAATGATAGGCATCAGTTTAGATTTATAGTCTTGATCTACTTAAGCAAGTGCTCTTTCAGATACTACACTTCCTCCAGCTCCAGAATCCAGAACAACTTCAATGCTGGTTCCATTGATCAACACTGGTGCCTTGAGAGGGGCAATAATAATTGAGCTATCCTCAATGTTCTTTATGATCTCAGCATCTTAAACTGTAGATAAATCATTGTTATTAATATCAATAGTATTTAAATAATGGATATCCTCTTCCAGAATCAAGATTTCATGTTGAGATTCATATGAAATATTGCTGGCACAATCACTTGATGTATCATCCAGTACCACTGTGTCATCAGCATGTTCCTCTTTTTGTTCTACAAGATTTATCTTCTTGTCACAAACATGGCCTTTCTGCCAAGGCTTTTTGCACTTGTAGCAAGTGTTTGTTGCATACTTCTTTGGTGCAACAGGGGCAGAAGGTTTACCAACCATTTCCAGAGGTTTCTGTTGGTAAGTGGAGGGTTTCTCCAAAGGGGTCCTAGGAATGAATCTTCTGGCATCATACTTATTGTTTAGAAGTATCTCATTGCAAGTATTAATGAAAGAAGAGGTTTCTTTGGAGAACTCAGTCCTAGCCACTATCAAGTCTCTCAGAGACATTGGTAATTTATAGAGGATCCTGTCCTTCCATAAATCAAACTCCATATTTGGGTCCATTGCCCTTAAGATTTTTACAAGTTTCATTAAAAACTCAATAGTTTTATCAGTAGAAGAGCTATATCTAGTTTCCTCATACTGCCTTTGTTGAGCCATTCTGAACTTGGAGCCACCAAATTGTGCTTTAATTAATTTCTTCCAATCCTCCCATGAGTAGTTGTTCCCATCCAGGAGAACAGATTCATACCACATCAGGGCAACATTGGTGAACAAAGAAATTAACTTGGACACAATTTGCTCATCTGGGAGTTTGTAAGAATTTTTTAAGTTGTCAATTCTGAAAATAAATTGTTGCCAATCAGAGGAAGAATCACCATCAAATGTTGGGTACTGGTCAAGTTTTGGCCAATTCTTTTGATTTGAAGGAGTCTCCTTAGTACTAGCTTGTTTCTGAGTAAGAATCAGCTGTAATTTCTCTAATTGGGCTGAAATCTCATTGTTTAATCCTTCTGTTGCAGATCCTGGTGCATCATCAGTTTTTGATGGAAACTCAGTGTTATCAACAGGTATTTCTGAAGCTATTTTTACTTTAGATGAACTAGCCGCAGGTACTATTTGAGCATCCTGAACTATATGTTCCTTCACAGAAATGTCAGAATATTTTTGGTCATTTAACAAAGAGTTCAATTTTTCTTCAATGGTTGTTAGTCTTGTTTTCATTCTTGGAAGACTAGATAAACTCTCATTGATAGTTGCAAAAGATAATTGATTTTTATGTTGAAAAGATGACAAATGGTCATTCAATCTTTTCAGATTTATCTTATCTATCGCTACCTCCTGGCAACAGGCGGATACAGTATCTTTTAGTTTAGACAAATCATTTTTTATATTTTGCCATAAAGCAACTTTCTTTTCATGGGTTGCTTTGTAATGAGACAATTCATCAGAGACTCTCTGTGCTTCACTTCTTAATGCTTGATAACCCTGATCAGTTAACAAACTATTATATCTCTGAGTCAATTGCATATTGTTCATTATATGATTTTGCTTGGCAATAATATCTCTCAAGTGCTCATCATTAATTCTTGCTACATCTGGAGTGTTTCTTAATAAGGAAACTGAGTAACTTTCCAGACTCTCATAGAACTCAGGGTCAAGAGTTTCATCAATCACAGCCATATCAGGATTAATCATTGAGGTAGCAATTAAAAGTAATGGATTAGATACATGAGATATCTGTCTACTATTCCCAGCCTCTATAGGTCTCAAAGTTTTATCCTCCCTTCCAGATTTACCTGAAGGAACAGAGTCAGCCACAAGAAAAGGCACTTGAGAATCAATAGAGGGACGTACCAGGGTTTGCTGTGTATCACCATATTGGGCTTCCTTCTTCTTTTGCCTCCTTGATAAGGGTGGGGAGGAGTGGGGTTGACCTGGGTGGGCCTTGATAGACCTACCTGAGGTAACTGATGCTGGTTTTGAGCCAAGTAGTCCCACTGAGTGTTTAGCCAGTCCCACTGCCACTTGGACACTTCAACCTTCTCTTGGGACTGGGGAGCCAATTGTTGTTGATCCCTGGGAGGAAGAGATTTCTTCTTCTCTTGGAGAAAAGCATCTGTTCTTCTCATCTTTTCTTCCAAGGCATCTACCCTTACCTTTAGTCTCAAGCTTTCTGTCCTTAACTCCTTTATGTGAGTAGACAGATTCTTTACCTGCTGAGAAAGTGGCATCTTTTTTATCCTGAAGCCTTTTGGAAGCTCTTCTGGTGGGTTTATCATAGGCTTCTGATCCTGAGTTGTGTCCACTAGGATTTCTACTTCTTCCATCTCTACATCCTGTTTGCGGCAAGGATTTATTAGTTTGAGAAATTTTTCTTGTTAAAGGAGAACTTACAGAAGTAGGCTCATCATAATCAATCAAGTCTAGTTCTTCTTCATGTGCAGCAAAACCACTTTGGTCAGTCATTTTAAGATTCTACTGAAATGAAGAAAAGAGACAATAAGATTAATTAGTCTTTATTTTTATTTTTATTTAACAGAAATAAAATAAAAATAATAATAATAAATCTTTTTAGGATAAAAATCAACTTAAATAAAATTAATTTATTAATAAAAAAAATTTAAAACCTGGATTATAATATAATCAAGTGTAGAAATAAATTAAAATTTTTATTAATAATTTTTAATTATTTATTTTCAGGATTTAAATCAACTAATTTATTACCAGGACTTATTGTCAACTGAAATAATCAAATATGAAACTTTATAAATTTAACAAAATTTTATTAAACTGATAACTTAACTACCAGGACTTAATGTCAACTGAAGTAATTAAATATAAATTTTTTATATAAAATTTTATTAAACTGATCACTTAACTACCAGGACTTAATGTCAACTGAAGTAATTAAATATGAGTTTTATTAATTAAATAAAATTTATTGAACTACCAGGACTCAAAGTCAACTGAAGTAATTAAATATAAATTATTTATTAATTAAAAAAAATATTATTGTCAGGACAATTTGTCAACTGGAACAATTAAAATTTAAATTAATCAGGACAAATGTCAACTGAAAAATTATAATAATTAATATTAAAATATAATTATTTTATTACTTCTGGGACTAAAAACACTTATTGCTCTATTATGGTCAACTAGGAAAAATAAAAAAAAAATATAATAATAAAAATAAATTCCAAATTACCAGACACCTCCCCCTGCAAAATGAGCAAATTAATGCCACTTACAAAGTGCTGAGTAAAAGGAAATACGAAGCAAATGAAGAGTAAAGAGTAACCCACAAATAGTAATAACAATAATTACCACAATATATACGACGTTTAGTCAGTATATGAACCTAAGTTTTGGAGAGCGGTTCGATTCCCGTTCGCAGCAAAAACTTTTGTCACGTGACGTATGACGTTCGTCATTTTCTCGCCTTCTCTCGTCCTTTACAGGTACTTTTACACCAATGGTCCCTTCGATTACGCCTCAATTAACGTTGCGCCGTCGATATTCCTGGAAAGGCCCCCAATTGTCAAGGTGTGCTTTTGGTCTAGAAGATTTGGTATGAAGTTTTATGAGGACTTTAAGGGTTAAAATGGTTTCTCAACAATTTGGTACGTATTTCTCAATCAAAGATGATTTTACTCAATGATAAGAGGTAAATTTAAAATATCAATATAAGCTATAGATTAGATTTACGTCCTTGTAAATACTAAAGATATAAAATATAAGAGATAAGTGTTGTATTGTAGCTGTGATAATAAAGTAAGGTAATAATGGAATGATTAAAAAACAACATAAAGAGAGGCCTTATATAGGCAAAGGAGGGACAAGGCACAGAAATCAAATTATGAAAATAGTAGTATGAGAGAGAGAAAAAGAATATTCCAGAAGGAGTATTTTCAAATAATAAAGTTGTTCTAAAAAGAAGGCGTCAAAAAGATGTATTTACAGAGTATGTCAGAAATGCATCAATTTATTTAATATTTACTGTAGAAGTCAATTCTAAATAAGAAATTTTAATTTTTTGTATATATTTAATATTATTTGAATAATAAAATCTTATTTTAATTTAAAATCTATTTTTTAATATAAATCTTTATTTCTTCCAACCTGTCAAATGAGCACGGTGTTAGATAAAAAATATAAGGGACAATTTTATATTTTAATTTTAATTATTCATTTAATTTTATCATTCTGTAATTAGTTAATTTATTATAAGTAATTTTAATGTAACTAATTTATAATTAAATAATAATTAAAATGATAAGGTGCGGCTTCATCCAGTAAATAATTAATTATTTCACAGGGTAAGTCTAGTAGCCTGGCTGACAGTAAGCCAGTGTCAAAGTCCATGTTTATAATTTTACATGGAACTTTTTTTTGCTCTATTTGTTGTAACAACCAAGCTATCTTCTAATTCAATATTTTAGATTTCTGACAAGATTCACATGTTTCAATGTATTTTTGTACATCTTCTTTCATTTTTATCCACCAGGATGTATTTTTAACTCTGGTTAATATTTTGTTAAAATCAAATTGACCAGCTATGATTTCATCATGACAAGTACTCAACATTAACTCTTTCATAGAAGGTGGTATAGCTATTACATTACTTAGATTTTTTCTGTAATATATATATCCATCTTCAATTGACATTTTACCTTTTTCCAACCCAATTCTATACTTTGGAGTTAAGGTTTTAATTAATGCACTCATGGAGGAATTAGTTGTATCATTTAAAATGGTAGATAATTTATCCAAATCTTTATCAGATGAATAATTTTTCAATATAGTTTGCATAAACTCTTCCTCTAGATCCACTATATAAATCCCAAATATATGTATAACCTCATTTTCAGGTACCTAAGCTGGGTTGTCAGCATCATTTGGAAAAGGACTTCTGGATAATGAATCCACATTAGAATGCATTGTTCCTGCTCTATGAGTGATTTTAATTCTTTCTCTGCACTCTTGTACAGCTATTTGCCATCTAAAAATGTGCCTATTAGGTTTTTTCATGTTTAGTAATGATTTAACTGCACTGCAATCTGTTATTAATTCAAACTTCTGGTCATCCAGATAGTAATGAAGTTTCTTCAAGGCCAAAATAATTGCTAAACATTCCAGTTGGGTGGCACCATAGCTTAATTCTGTCTTTCTAAAGGTTCTAGATATATAACAGATAACTACTTCAGATAATTTTCCATTTATTATCTGTTTTCTATGTAAGGAAGCACCTAACCCTATGAAGCTTGCATCAGTGTACAAGATAAAAGGTAGGTTAACATCTGGCAGTCCCAATATTGGAGCTGACATGAAACACTCCTTCAATTTATAAAAGGCATGTTGTCTTTCATTATTCCAAACAAAAGCTTCACTTTTTGTGATTAATGTTGTTAAAGGGGCTGCAATTAATTGGTAGTTTTTATATACTTCCTATAATATCCACACATAGCTAAAAAGCTTTGAAAATCTTTCACATTCTAAGGTATACTGATGTTTTTTATTGCTGCCACTTTGTTCTGGTCAACACAAATTTGTAATCCAGATATGACATGTGCAAGTACTTTCAAGGATTAAAACCCAAACTTAAATTTATTCATTGTGATTGCCATACTAATCTCATCCATCTTTTTAAATACTCTTTTCATGTGAATTTAATGTTCATCATATTTTTTTGAGAACATTATGATTTAATCAATATAAACTAAAAGCCATCCTTCAATTATTTCCTGATTAAAAATACTATCCATCAATTTTTGGAAGACTGAAGGCTAATTTTTTTGGCCAAAAGGCATTCTCACATAATTATATATCCCCATGTGTGTGGTTATGAGTAAGAAATTCTGAGAATTCTTTTCCACAGGAATCCGGTGGTAAACTTTGTTTCCATCCAGACAGGAAATATATTTTGCTCCTTGTAAGGTAGCATGGATAGAAGCTATCCTTGGTGGAGGGTAAATATCATCCATGGTAAATGTATTCAGAGCTCTGTAATCACTACATAATCTTGCCTTATCTTTTTCATAAGAGATTAAAACTGGTGAAATAACATAATACTTAGGTGTTGTGTCTACTTTTTCAACAATACCCATTTCTAACAACATTTTAATGTTGTCTTAAATTTCTTTCCTTTTTGCAGGAGAAGCTGGGTAAGGTTTCTTTTTCAAGATGCCAGGAATATTATCCAGATAACAACTTAAAGAGATTTTCATCTCATGGTCTTTGACCAATCCTAGTTCATTTGAACCATGAGCAAATACCATAGGATAAGATTTCATCAATCTCAAAATATTGTTTTCTTCAATTTTTGAGAGTTGAGGACTGAAAGAGGCTTTTTGGATTTCATTTTTTAATTCTACCACTTCAGAGGTGGTTCTTCCACCTTGAAGTTGTTATTCTTTAGAAGCAATGGAATAAAATGAGTTTTCAGAGAAAATCTTGAATTTTCTTTTCCCATTTACACCTATAGTGAAGCAACTATTTTCAGGATCTAGTTTGATGCTAAATTTGGTCAATAATTCATTGCCAATAATTAACCAATCAATACAATTATTATTATCCATTACCACAAATTCACACACTGCTCTTACATATCCATGATGATATTTAAAGAATATAGCTGTTTTGTATTTTCCAATTGGATTTAATACTGAACCAACACCCCTCCAGTTCTTTGTCTGTACAGGTTCTAGTTTTTCCTTATACTTACTATCTAGTTTCATTAAAGTATTAATAGAAACTACACTACCTGCAGCCCCAGTGTCAAGAATGGCATTCATTTCTTTTCCACATATAATAACAGGTGCTCTAATAGGTGTTATTTTTTAAGTGTCATGAGATACATCTTTGATAATTTCAGATTCTTCAATGGAAGTTAAAGATGTATCTATACGAGGTATTGCATCATTCAGGAACATAATATCCTGTTCTAATACATATATCTCATTTTCATCATCACTGTAAGAAATGTTACTTTTACAATCCTCACTAGATTCCTCCTTTTCATCTTTTTGATTACTTTGTTCATAATCTTGTGAGTTTTCAATAACATTTATTCTTTTCTTATAAGTATGAGCTTTAGCCCAAGGTTCATTACATTAGTAGCAAGTGTTATTTTCTTCTCTTTTAGGGACAAGGGGAGCTGAAGGTTTTTTCTTCTCCACTGGTATCCTATTGGAAGTAGGTTTTACTATCTCAAAACTTTGCTTGTAATTATTATACCTGGTTTTATATTTGTGGTTCAATAATATTTCATTGCATATATTAATAAACCCAGAAGTTTCTCTGATGGTTTCAGTTCTAGCTACAATAATGTCTCTGACCGATATAGGCAATTTATATATTATTTTTTCTTTCCACTCATCATAATCCATTTTTGGATCCATGGCTTTCATGATTTTTATTAAATTCATTAAAAATACCATGGTTTTATCTCCATCATTTGGATTATATCTGGCTTTCTCATACAATCTTTGTTGAGTGATTCTAAATTTTGGGCCACCAAATTGCCTTTCAATTAGTGCCTTCCATTCATTACAGGAGTAGTTAATTCCCTCAATCAATACAGATTCAAACCATAATAAGGCCACATCTGTAAATAAAAATATCAATTTTGATGTAATTTATTCATCAGGTAATTTGTATGAAAATTTTAAGTTATCAATTCTTTGAATAAATTGTTACCAATCAGATTTCAAATCCCCATCAAAAGAAGGGTACTGAACTAACTTAGGCCAGTCCTTTTGGCTATTTTTTCTTTGCTAACATGAGGAATATTGAGTAATTCACTTACTTTAGAAAGATGATCATTTATTTCATCTTTTACTGATTTTATATTCTCAGAGCCCATGACACTATGTTCAGGTTCAATCATTGGTTTATTATAAGAGTGTTTCATAAAAACTGGTACTCTTTCCACATAAGAGGTATTATTTTTTACTTTATCAGTATTTTTCAATATGTTAGCAATTTCAATTTCTACTATTTGTAACCTATCTTTTATTACAGGTACCTGAGTTAAGCTATCATTTACATTTGAAAAAGACAATTTTACACATCCCTCTATGGTAGCCATAATATTCTGAGAATGTTCCAATTTATTTTCTAAATTTTTAATCTCAGAGTTTAATATTTTGTTTTCATTGCTTAATTCATTTTTTGAATTCTCAATAATTTTTAACCTATTGGCTGTTGTACTCAATGATTTTGTGAGGTTTAATAATACACTTTCTTTATTATTGTTTGAATCTCTAGAGAATTCTTCCAATTTTTCAATTTTTAATAATAATTTACTAATTATTTATGATTCCATTGTATTTTATTTTAGAAAATATTCAATTCTTTCTGTGTCCGATTCAGAAGACTCATTATCAGGTTCAAGATTTAATTTATTTGGTTCCATTTTTATATTAATAGCATTATCCTGGTTGTCAATAAAACTATCTATAATGTCATCATTTAAAGACAAGTTTAACATGTTATTTTCAAATGAATAATTTTTTAAATCCTTATCAATTATATCCATTAACTCCCTATCAATTTCATAACCTATAAGTAATGCATTTTTAGGATTATATAATTGATCTTGAGAAGATGGATGACTCACCAAGGTCTTATTTTTGTTAAAAATTCAATTATTTAACTTTTTTTTTGAAAATAACAATTTGAATCATTAAATTAATTTTGATTCTTCGTTCACAGTTTCAATGTCCAGTAGTTTGGCTAACAGCATGGATAACCTACATATGGATTAGATTGAAGTGGATGGTGACACTGAATCTGAAGGTTCTTCTAAATTAACTTACAAAAATTATTCAGGTGAAAAAAAACCTTCAGGACATGGAAATGGCAGGAGAAGTGGCAAAACCCCCTCACCAAACACCTCTGAAAGAAGTAAAACCTGTAATAAATCAGGAAAATCAACTCAAATGTATAAAAATAAAAAAGATACCACTGACTCAACAAGTAAAAAACCTGTCCAGTCACATCAAAGAGCTGATAGAAGAAATTATGAAGTACAAGGCAAGAGTAGACACACCTTGGAAGCAGATGCAGGAATTATTAAATCCCAAACAGGATCAAACTCTCCATTTCCCAGCCTCCCAGCCTCAGACTCAACCTCAGCCCAATCAGGTACCCAGCTCCTTCACGCAAAATCAAAGCACTCTGCAGGTGGAGCAGTGGAAATGGGATTACTTGATGAGCCATTACCAACAGAATTTTCAGCAACCAGCATCTTAACACTCTGGCCCATCCAGGAAACCAACCTACCATTCATCTCCTCAGCCCATCCTTATCAGGGAGGCAGAAAAAAGAAGGCACAGGGGAAGTTTCCTCCCATGCCATGGTAAGTAATTTGTTTGATAAACATGTTGGTATGTATAATAACAAATCTTCTTCAGGTATTATTGTGGATCCTGGTGAAAGAACAGTTAAACCCTTTAAAAAACAACTTACTTAAATGAGTAGCCCCAATAATGTAATTAGCAAATTATTATTTGATGAACTTTTACATTTGACTTCTACTTCTTTAATTAATCCTTCTCTTGCAATTAAGAATGATTCTGTTTCCCCTGAAGTCTATACTTTAATTGAGAAAACTTCTGAAGAAATATTGAAAGATAACCTTGATTTTAATGTTGTAAAAGACAAAAGTTTGAGAAGTGTGTTAATACATGAGAGTGATAGATTAAATAATTTGTCCTTGCATTGTAATGTAAGTTCTTCTGTACAAGATACAGCTTATTTTAAAATTAAAGAAACCTTGAATATTGTACTTAGCCAACAAAAACAAATAAGGAGTGACCATAGATCTATCTCAGATAGGAATATCAATCTACATAAAAACTTGATTTAACTGAAACCCCTTATTGAGGAAATTATTCATTAAAAAGTCAAATTAAATCTCTACAAAATGAGTTTAAAAAAGCTAAAAAATGATTTCCATGCACTGAATGCCAAACACACAGTTTCTGAGGACAGAAATGTTTTATCTCTTGCAAAAGTAAAGACCAGATGTCTGAATTTCAAAGGATAAGAAACTTTGTGGCTTACCTGAAGGAAAAATTTTCAAACTTTACCATCAATAATTATGGTATAAATGAGAATGCTGTCCATAAGCTGCATTAAAATAAAAGAAAAGAACCTAAACAGATTTCCTCTTTTCTTCCTCATATTTCAACCATTAAACAAACTGACAATGAGTCTGTAAAATTTTTTTTTACTAGCAAAAAATCTTGTGATGGTCATGTACCAGCTGTTTCTGTAAATAATGATATTTCTGAAAACCTGGCAAGACTTCAGGAATTATTAATGATAAATAGTTCAAACCATAGAATGGACCAACCCAGTAGTCAGAAAAATTGGCCTAAATTGGACCAATATCCTACCTTTGATGGTGATTCTTCATCTGATTGGCAACACTTTATCCAAAGAATTGATAATTTAAAGAGATCTTATTAACTACCTGATGAGGAAATTGTTTCTAAGCTAATTTCTTTATTTTCCAATGTAGCCTTGATGTGGTATGAATCTGTTATTTTAGATAACAATCATTATACATGGAATGATTGGAAATCCTTGATTTAGAATCAGATTGGTTTTCAAAATTCAGTTTGGCTCAGCAACGACTGTATGAGAATACTAAATATGTACCCTCCTCTGTTGAAAAACCCATTGTTTTTCTTATGAAAGTAACAAAAATTCTGAGAGCAATTGATACAAAGATGGATTATGATATTTGGAGAGATAAAATCTTGTATAAATTACCAAATTCTCTTAGAGATTTAATTGTAGCTAGAACTGAGCATGTAAGGGAAAATTCTTCTTTCATTAATATATGTAATGAAGCACTGCTCAACCATAGATATGAACCAAAGAATTACCTTGGAAGATCTTATCATGATCAAAAAAAACCCTCTACAAATCCCCCAGAAAAACCTGGTAAACCCTCTGCCCCAGTTGCACCTAAAAAATATGCAACAAGTACTTCTTATAAATGTAACAAATTATGACAAAAGGGTCATTTTTGTGACAAGAAAATTCATCTTGTTGAACAAAATGAAGACACTTATGAAGCTGCAATTTATATCAATAATTCATCTAGTGACTGTGAAAGTAATATCTCCTATGACAATGAATCTGTTAAAGATGTTTTAATGTTGGAACAGGATGTCCATTATTTAGATAATATATCTGAATAATGTGTATTGGATTTATCTTCAGCGGAAAATTCTGAAATAATTAAAGATATTACTAACAATTCTATAGCCATATCTCCTTTGAAGGCACCTGTTATCATTAATGGTAAAAATGTTGATGTAGTTCTTGACTCATGTGCTGGAGGAAGTGTAGTGTCTGAAAGAGCCTTAGCTTCAGTAGATAAGGATTATTTGGGTAAATTGTTACCTATGGCTTCTGAAAAAAGGAGTGGTTATGGTTCTTCCTTGTGTCCCATTGGAAAATACAAAACCTCTTTATTCTTCAAATATAGTGGTAGTTTTGTCAGAGCTATTTGTGAATTTTTTGTCATTAAAAATGATAATTTAACCACTTGGTTTATTATGGGTAATGATATTTTGACCATGTTTGGTGTGAAATTGGACTCAGCAAATAATTTCTTCACCTTGGGATTGAATGGCAAAAGAAAATTCAATATTTCCTCCTCTAGAAAACCTTCTGGGCATCTGTTAAATCTTGTAACTCACTGATCCAGTGTAAAGGTAGACCAACAACTGAAATGGATGATTTATTAAATGAAATAAATACTGCTTCTTTTGGTGATCAGTTAACTAGTGAAAAAAAGGATTCTATAATTGCCTCTATTACCTCTTTCCCTATGGCTTTTGCTCATGGTTCTCATGTCTTAGGAAGTGTTCAGGAAGAACTTAAAATTACCTTATCCTGTAATTTGAGTGATATTCCTCCTAGTATTAAGAAAAAACCATATCCTGCTTCTCCAACAAAAAGAAAGGATATTGAAGATAATATTGCCACATTATTAGAAATGAATATCATTGAGAAAGTGGATGTCACCCCCAAATATTGTGTCATCTCCCCAGTCTTAATTTCCTATGAAAAAGATAAGGCTAGATTATGTGGAGATTACAGAACATTAAACACTTATACTGTTGATGATATTTATCCTTTACCCAGAATTAATTCAATACATGCTACCTTGCAAGGTGCCAAATTTATTAGTTGTCTGGATGGTAATAAAGGTTATCATCATTTTCCAGTTGAGGAAAATTCTCAAAAATTTTTACTTATTGCTACTCATATGGGAATATATAAGAATGTTAGAATGTCATTTGGCCCTAAAATTGCACCTCAGTTTTCCAAAAAGTCATGAATAACACTTTCCATCAGGAAATAATTGAAGGATGGCTTATGGTGTATATTGATGATATCATAGTTTTTTATAAAACTTTTGATAAACATATGGTTCATTTAAATAGGGTTTTCCAAAAAATGGATGAAATCAATATGACCTTGTCCTTGAAAAAGTGGAAATTTGGTTTTCAATTTTTGAAAATCCTTGGCCATGTTGTGTCAGGCCTACAAATTTGTGTAGACCACAACAAAGTTGCTGCAATTCAAAATGTGAAAGTACCAAGTTCTGTAAGAGAAATCCAAAGTTTTTTGGGTATGTGTGCCTATTATAGACAATATATTAAAAATTATCAGGTCATAGCCTTGAATATACCAAACTAACTTGGAAAGATGTTGCATTCATCTGGAATATTGACTGTCAAAAAGCTTTTGATACATTGAAATGTTGCTTAATGAAAGCCCCTATCTTAGCTCTTCCAGATTTTTACAAACCATTTGTCCTGTATACAAATGCTAGCTTTGTTGGTCTGGGTGCTTCCCACCACCAGAAACAAATCATTAATGATAAATCCTCAGAGGTTTTAATTTGTTATATTTCAAGAACCTTGAGAAATAGTTAATTGAAATATGGTGCCACTCAATTAGAGTTCTTAGAAGTTGTTTAGGCTCTTGAGAAGCTTCATTACTATCTAGATGACCAAAAGTTTGAATTGGTAACTGACTGTAGTGCTGTGAAGTCCCTCTTAACCTGAAAACACCTAATAGACATATGTTCAGGTGGCAACTTTCTGTTCAAGAATACAGAGGACAGATGAAAATTATCCATAGGGCTGGAAATGTTCACTCCAATGTTGATATGCTGTCAGCCAGGCTATTCCAGGAGTCCAGTAAATGATATATAAATTATAAAACCTTAAAGAGTGGGTAAAACTTGTATTTAATGAATATAACTTAATATTTTATTGCATAATGAAATTATATAAGAATTTTATTATATACAAATGTTACATTAAATTTATTGGTTATATATATTTTTATATACAATTAAATTGAGCATAATATAATATATTCTACAAATAATGGCGCATTTTTATGTATTTAATAATTATAAATTTATATTTAATTAATTGAAAAACATATATTATAATTACAAGTGAAAAATTGATTTATAATATATTTAAATTAATTACTTAAATTTATATATTAAATAATACCTCTCATATGATACTAAACAATAATTAATGACGCTTCTTTTGGTCCTTAATTGTGTTAGAAAAAACAAATAAATTAATTTGGACTAAATTGAGATTAATTACTTGTTTTGTTGCGTCAAATTATTTTTTGTTTCACTTAAAATGTCCTTTAATCAGAATGTACCATCTGTTTGGAATTATATTTCTCATAGTTCCTATGTTTCCAATCTTGTTTAGTTATTCACTATTGTCACTTACTGATTTGGGAATTAATGGCGGGGAAATTGGATTCTTGATTGGGCTTTTAATTATTTGTTTCATGTTTTTCTCTATATTGTTATGTTTCATTTATTCTTTTGATATGTTTGTTTTATTCCATTCTAATCATTGTATTTACAAATATAGTAGCGCTTCAGAGGACCCATTGCCTATAAAAGGGCCTTGGATAATCCCCTGTAGCCTTATCACTTATTATACACTCAACAAATTAAATACTATTTTACTACGTTTATATTTTTTTTATTAGTAATACAATTCTAATTAAAAGTCTATATAACAAATTAAAGGTTGCCTTAAGTCTGATAGTAATTATATTGTTTGCCGCGCAGAACTCTTACTTAAATAATAATAATATTTATAAAACCAATTTGTTGTCACTTCTCAGATCACTCATCATTGCCTTCTCTCAAATAATATAAATAATTTTAATTGTTTTTATTTCTTTATTTCTAAAACTATTATCTCCTTCTTGTCCTCCTCTCTTTTCTTCCCTTTTCTCTTATATCTTCTAGACGACTGACCGACATATGCTGTCCAGATTTCCTCTTCCAAATAATGACTTCAATCCTGCTTATGTACCTGAATATGATACTGTTCATATCCATGGTATATTTATAGTTGATATGGAAGAAGAGTTATTACAATTAATACTGGAATCATATGATAAGGACTCTGATTTAAATAAATTTGTTACTGTCAGCCAAAATATCCTTAGGACTGAGTATTTCTTATGCTTAAAATAAGATAACCTTAACTAGATTAAGTTTATATCTTAAAAATAAGGTTAAAATAATAATATATATTATTTTATTATATATATATATATAATTATTATTCTATTATATAATTTATAATAGTTTAAATAGCTTATCCATGGCCTAATAATACTTATTAAGGTGTTAATGGAGTCATAATATACTTATCTTAAGTGATATGAAGTAATTATTGACATACATAAGCTTATATGTATACATAAGACTCATATTCAGTGAAATATGCAGTATATTATGTATATTCAGGTATATAAGTGGGTTTTAGCCCCTTAATAGCCTATAACCTTTGTTTTTCTGCTTATTTTAGGTCATATGGACGAAATCAGTGGACTCACAACGCCTACAGAAGCATAGACACCTATATCAGGCGCATACACCCAGTTTGGACAACTCAAATTACTTCCTTGGATGGTTATTCACGGATTTATGGGTTAGAAGGATGTTTCTGGGTTAATGTGGATTCTTGGGGATGTTATTGGGGGCTTGGACATTTTATTTGTTTCCTTTATATGCTTTTAGTTTCATTAAATCTCTTTTTGATCATTTATTTTACCTGTTTCTTTATGGTATCCGCTTTTATCTGGGTTTTCTATTTATGGTATGACTCTGTGTTATTATTAATAGTGATGGAGGGTCCTTACTGGAGGTCTGGGTGTTGAAACTGCTTGAAGTGGAAGCCATGGGGAGGTGATGGGCCCTCACAGTGCTGTAATTGCCGGGGATAGCAGTGACATCATCTGGATTGAAGGTCTGTGCACTCCAGTTGATTTGGGTATAAGTAAGGAGGGATTTTGACGGTTTATTATCATCATTCAATTACTACACTTCAAACAAACACTACAATACAATTATTAGCATTCAGAAATATATTATAAAGCCCTTATAAATTGATATTATCTTTATAAAAGCTATAACTATATTTTATTCTTCTATTTTCCACCACTAGCACGCATTTAAATCCAAGTATTGTGAGTTTTATTTGAGTATAACTATTCTATTAGTCTTCCCCTGAGGTTTAATCACTAAATAATTTATTAATAAGTAGTAGGACCATAAAATAACACTATTATATCATACTCATATACTAGACTATACTGACAATTGGGGGTCTTTCCTTATATTTTACTTATTATTTAGTATAAGCCTTGGGACATGATTTTTACCTTAGTACAGCTCAAAATTAACCAAATATTTGGGTCTGCTGCATATTAGTGGGTCATAATAACTCATTTATTTCTGAAAAGAACCCTTAAAATAATTGTACTAATTTTTTATCATAAAAATTAGATATTTACAGTAGTAACTGTACCCAATATAAACCCAATTTCACTTGGTATTTGGACACCAATATAACACCCAATTAAATTGGTATTTGGCTAAAGCTTGGTAAGCTAATTATTCACCCTTATAGAGGTCTAGTTAAACTTATTATTATATTTTTAAACAGATTTTTTCGAATTTTTCTTATATTTTATTTAAATAAATAAAGATATAAATTCAGGGTAAGCTCCATTGCTTTTTTATTAGTAATATAATTGCTAATATCTTTTGTCTACTGATTCCATAGAGTTTTTCCTTTTGTAGACGTAAAATATTGTTATTCTGAACAATATGAGTGCTCCCCAGGATAGTGTAAGTGAACAGCCTGCTTATAATACCAGGTCTAAAGCTAACAAAAACTTTCCAGGACATCACCATGGAGGGACAACAGTACCCCCACCCAGAAAGCATGAGTATAGAGGAAAAGGATGCCCTCTTAAAAAAGATAACTATAAAAAAGACGTCTCCTCCTGTTCAGGATCAACTGTCCCACCTGGCCAAACAGGTTCTGAAGTTGGAGGAATCAAAATCTCTCATGTTCAAAGAAGTAGAGCAGTTGCAAAACAATTGCAAGGTAAGGTTTCAGCAGATGAATCAGGCAATGGCAGAATTAAAGGGAGGCCAGCCCAGTCAATCAAATCAGCAACCCCCTACCCAAGGAGGGTCCACTCACTCCCAGGAGAAAATCCTGGTAGACAAATGGAAATGGGACTGGTTTCACCAACAGTGGACAAGCCACAGTTGCAACAGGGATCCACCCCCTCATCTGACTTTCTCAGCTCACCCTTACAAAGGAAAAAAGCGCCAAAAATCAGGACTGGAAACCATCCCTTGGTAAGTAACTTACCCTCTCAGATTAGACATAATACTAATAATTACAATATAGGTAATTCTATTGATGTTAAATCTGTACAAAAAATAGAGGAGGATTTAAGAAATTTAGGTTTTAGAGTAGATACACCTGACTTGTCTTTTGTGCACAATAACAGTACTATATACAATGATAATACAGTTAATCCTCAGTTGCAACCACCTACTAGTGAGATGAGAAGTTCACAGGAGAGTGAGAGAATTGAAAAGGAGGACATGGAATATTATAACAATAATCCAACTGTCCATAGAATTGTTTCAGCATTGTGGAATAGAATGACTGATTGTGAGGAACAGACAGTTAAGCTCACTAGTGATACAATTTCATCCTTAACATTGAACATTTCTCAATTAGAAACACGTAATAAAGAATTAGAGAAAGAACATTTGTCTCTAACTCTTAAATATGATTCATTGAGTAATAAATATAATGACCTTTCAAACAAATTTTGTGAGTTAGAAAAATTATATGAAACACACTTATTAAAGACTGAATCAAGAACAAAGTTATCTTTTGCACAGACAAATCAAAGTGTCTCTGAGCTGCTACAAAGATTAACTAAAGTTAAGATTGAAACAGCCAATCTACTGATGAACCAGGATAATCATAAGTATAATCAATATAATAATAATCCTTTCATTGGCAAAAGTGAATCTCATTCCTTCCCTGTACCACCACAATTAAAACCATCTGGTGGTAGTGTCAAATCTGAAAATATAAGTCACAAATCCGTGCAGGAAGAAATACAAGACCATTTATCAAAATTGAATGAGTTGTTGAATTTACCTAAGATTAGTGAGATAAAATCCAATCAGAAGAACTGGCCTAAGATAGATCAGTACCCAACTTATGATGGGGAAGCCAGCTCTGATTGGCAGAATTTTATTCAAAGAATTGACAACTTGAAATTCTCATATAAGTTACCAGATGAAGAGATAACATCAAAATTAATTTCTTTATTTAAGGATGTTGCTTTATTATGGTTTGAAGCTGTCTTAAGTGAGGGTAGAGACTACTCTTGGGCTGAATGGAACCAACTTATTGAAAAACAATTTGGAGGTTCTAAATTCAGGCTTACTCAGCAGAGACTGTATGAGAAGACTAGGTATAATCCGTTGAATGGTGACAAACCTATGGTATTTTTAATGAATTTAAACAAAATATTAAAAGCCATTGAGCCTCATATGGATTTTAACTTATGTAAAGATAAGATAATATACAAATTACCTATATCTGTCAGAGACATTGTTGTAGCTAGAATATTAAATGTTACTGAATATTCTGACTTTATTAATATTTGCAATGAAATATTATTAAACCATAAGTATGAATCAAGGTATTCCACTTATAAGCAAAATGTTGAACCTGTAAAAACTCAGAATTCAAAAACACTTCAGGAGAAGCAGAAAAAACCTGCTGCACCTGTAGTACCTAAAAAGTATGAAACAAATACTTGTTATAAGTGTAACAAACCTTGGGTAAAAGGTCACAAATGTGAGAAAAACATAAATATTGTTGAAAATCAACGTGAATCTGAAACTGAAACTGAAAAAAGTAAAGAATCAAGTGATTATGACAGCAATATCTCACATAGTGATGAAAATGAAGTCTGTATGTTGGAAGATGATTTGTCCATCTTTGAAAATCCAATATTAAATATGGACTCAAATGAATCTTTAATGAATTTTGAGGATGCTGAAATCATTAAGGATATACAAGCTGATAACTTTAGAATGACACCTATCACGGTTCCAGCTATCATTTCTGGTGAAAATGTTAATATAGTATTGGACACAGGAGCTGCTGGTTCAGTTGTTTCCACTAATACATTACAGAAAATTGATAGTGAATATAAGTTTAAGCTTGAACCACTTCAGAATAAAAATTGGAGAGGTTTTGGATCAGTACTACACCCCATTGGTAAATACAAAGCTGCTGTTTTCTTTAAACACCAACATGCTTATGTAAGGGTAACTTGTGACTTTGTAGTAATGGATAATACTAATTGTAGTAACTGTTTTATCATTGGAAATGATATTCTGACTAAATTTGGTGTAAAATTAGACCCTGCTAATAACAATTTTACAATTGGCATGAATGGTAAAAGGAAATTTAAAATAAATTCTTTTAACACAGTCTTACACATTGAGTCAGTAACAAATTCCCCGTCTAAAGGAAGAGAATCCAATGAGATGGAACTTCTGGAAACAGAAATTTCAAAAGCATCATTTGGCACTCAGATAAGTGAAACTGAGAAAGATAATATTTTGGAATTAATTAAAGCTTTTCCAATGGCTTTTGCACATGGTACAAATGAACTTGGCCTTGTAAAAGATCATGAAATGAAAATTATTTTAACCTGTGATATGGATAATATTCCTGCTAGTCTTAAAAAGAAACCATACCCTGCTTCACCAATGAAGAGGAAAGACATAGAGGATAATATTAAGATGTTATTAAAAATGAACATTCTTGAGAAGGTTGAAACTACACCAAAATATTGTGTAATATCACCAGTGCTGATTTCTTATGAACAAGATAAAGCAAGACTGTGCGGTGATTATAGAGCATTAAATACATTTACAATAGATGATATTTATCCCTTGCCAAGGATTGCCTCTATACATGCTACCCTTAAAGGTGCTAAATATATAAGTTGCCTAGATGGAAATAAAGGGTACCATCAAATTCCTGTTGAAAAGAATTCACAGAACTTTTTGTTGATAACAACACACATGGGAATTTATAAGTATTTCAGAATGCCATTTGGACCAAAAAATGCTCCATCAGTATTTCAAAAGTTAATGGATATAACATTCCATAATGAAATGATTGAGGGATGGTTAATGGTATATATTGATGAAATCATAGTGTTCTCTAAAACTTTTGATGAACACTTAATCCATTTAAGGAAAGTATTTCAGAAAATGGATGAAATAAAAATGACCCTTGCATTGAAAAAATGTAAATTTGGGTTTGAATCTTTAAAATTGCTTGGTCATATTGTATCTGGCTTACAAATATGTGTAGACCAAAATAAAGTGGCTGCAATAAAAAATATTGGCATTCCTTAAAATGTGAAGGATGTACAATCTTTTCTTGGAATGTGTGGTTATTATAGACAATATATAAAAAACTACCAATCAATTGCTGCACAACTGACCACACTGATAAAGAAATCAGAAGCTTTCGTTTGGAATAATGAAAGACAACAAGCTATCAATAAGTTGAAGGAATGTTTAATGAAAGCTCCTATCTTGGGATTACCAGAATTCCAATTACCTTTTGTATTATATACAGATGTAAGTTTTATTGGACTGGGTGCTGCTTTACATCAAAAACAACTTATTGAAGGTAAAATGTCAGAAGTAGTAATCTGCTATATTTCACGTACTCTGAGAAGTGGTGAATTAAAATATGGTGCTACTCAACTTGAATGTTTGGCAGTAGTATGGGCTCTTGATAAGCTACATTATTACCTTGAAGACCTAAAATTTGAGTTAATCACTGACTGTAGTGCAGTTAAGTCACTCTTAAACATGAAAACTCCTAATAGACACATGTTTAGATGGCAATTAGCTGTACAAGAATACAGAGGACGGATGACTATTACACATAGAGCAGGAACCTTGCACTCTAATGTAGATCTGTTATCTAGAGTACCTCTGCCTAATAATGATGATAATCCTGCTTATGTTCCTGAGTCAGAGATTATTAACATTTATGGCATTTATATTGTAGATCTTGAGGATGAATTTATGCAATCAATTCTTGATAATTATAATTCAGATCCTGACTTAAGTAAATTAACTACAATATTAAATTATCCATCTAATGCTTCAATGATTGTTTTAGTAAAAACATTACCAATTAAGTATAAAGAGGCATTAGAGAAAGGAAAATTTTCCATTGAGGATGGTTTTATATATTACAGGAAAAAATTAAGTAATGTAATTGTAATTCCACCTTCAATGAAGGAGTTAATGTTAAGTATATGTCATGATGATATATTAGCAGGTCATTTTGACTACCATAAAACATTAACCAGAGTAAAAAACACAGCTTGGTGGATTAACATGTCTGAGGATGTTCAGAAATATGTTGAAACATGTGATTCTTGTCAAAAATCTAAAAGATTAACAGGAAAAAGAGCTGGTTTATTACAACAAATTGAGCAACCAAAAGCTCCATGGGAAATCATTAACATGGACTTTGTAACAGGTTTGCCAATAGCAGGGCATAAGAGTTATAACTCCTGCTGGGTAATTGTAGATAGATTTACAAAAATGTGTAAATTTATTCCTACCCACAAAGAGGTTTCTGCGAAGGACTTGGCTTTTTTATTGTGGACACAAATGTTAAATACAGCAGGTTTTCCCAAAGCAATAGTTTCTGACAGAGATCCTAAATTTACTTCTGAGTTCTGGACGTCACTTATGGATGTTTCAGGGTGTCAATTAAAACTTTCTACAGCACACCATCCACAAACTGATGGGCTATCAGAAAGAATGATAAAAACCTTAGAAGATATGATAAGAAGATACTGTGCTTTTAGTCTTAATTTTAAAGACAATGACAAATTCACGCATGATTGGGTAAACCTTATCCCAGGTTTAGAATTTGCATATAATAGTACAGTACATTCTGTCACTGGCAAAAAGCCATTTGAGTTATGGTTGGGTTATGTACCTAATACCCCTGCTAAAACTCTTAATAAGTTACCTAGATTGGATATTCATCCAGGTACTAAATCTTTTCTTCAGATGCAGGAACTATGCAGAAAACATGCTCAAGAATGTATAAATAAGGCTTTTGAGTATGAAAAGAAAAGATGGGATAAAGCCCATAAAGAACAAATGTTCAAAGAGGGTGATGAAGTCCTTATTTCAACGCTACATTTCAATTTAAATGGTAATGTTAAATTGAAGGATCCATTCATTGGACCATTTGTAGTTAAAAAGATGGTTGGTAATAATGCTGTTGAGGTTATTCTATATGCACCTTATGATAGAAAACATCCAGTATTTCCTATTTCTCTTATAAAACCATACCATTCTAATGATACTGCTCTATTTCCAAGAAGATCAGGAAGACATAAATAGCAACCTGAAGAAATAGTGGAAAAAGCAGAAATTGAAAAGATACTTAAAAAGAGACACCTTACTAAAGAAAAGGGAGTTGAGTATCTATTAAGATTTAAAAATAAATCAAGTGAATATGACCAGTGGATTCCAGAAAATGAAATATCATATCTTAAAAATCTCTTGAAAAAATTTAAATCTAAATAATACTGTTCATTCAGTATATTTATTATAAAAATTATTTTTTATTTTTATTATTTCACTCTTTAAGTTTAATTAAAATGTCTTAACATTTTTTTTATTGTTTTTTTTGGGGTGAGGGAGTGTCAGCCTAAATATCCTTAGGACTGAGTATTTATTATGCTTAAAATAAGATAACCTTAACTAGATTAAGTTTATATCTTAAAAATAAGGTTAAAATAATAATATATATTATTTTATTATATATATATATATAATTATTATTCTATTATATAATTTATAATAGTTTAAATAGCTTATCCATGGCCTAATAATACTTATTAAGGTGTTAATGGAGTCATAATATACTTATCTTAAGTGATATGAAGTAATTATTGACATACATAAGCTTATATGTATACATAAGACTCATATTCAGTGAAATATGCAGTATATTATGTATATTCAGGTATATAAGTGGGTTTTAGCCCCTTAATAGCCTATAACCTTTGTTTTTCTGCTTATTTTAGGTCATATGGACGAAATCAGTGGACTCACAACGCCTACAGAAGCATAGACACCTATATCAGGCGCATACACCCAGTTTGGACAACTCAAATTACTTCCTTGGATGGTTATTCACGGATTTATGGGTTAGAAGGATGTTTCTGGGTTAATGTGGATTCTTGGGGATGTTATTGGGGGCTTGGACATTTTATTTGTTTCCTTTATATGCTTTTAGTTTCATTAAATCTCTTTTTGATCATTTATTTTACCTGTTTCTTTATGGTATCCGCTTTTATCTGGGTTTTCTATTTATGGTATGACTCTGTGTTATTATTAATAGTGATGGAGGGTCCTTACTGGAGGTCTGGGTGTTGAAACTGCTTGAAGTGGACCCCATGGGGAGGTGATGGGCCCTCACAGTGCTGTAATTTCCGGGGATAGCAGTGACATCATCTGGATTGAAGGTCTGTGCACTCCAGTGGATTTGGGTATAAGTAAGGAGGGATTTTGACGGTTTATTATCATCATTCAATTACTACACTTCAAACAAACACTACAATACAATTATTAGCATTCAGAAATATATTATAAAGCCCTTATAAATTGATATTATCTTTATAAAAGCTATAACTATATTTTATTCTTCTATTTTTCACCACTAGCACGCATTTAAATCCAAGTATTGTGAGTTTTATTTGAGTATAACTATTCTATTAGTCTTCCCCTGAGGTTTAATCACTAAATCATTTATTAATAAGTAGTAGGACCATAAAATAACACTATTATATCATACTCATATACTAGACTATACTGACAGTTACTATCTTAAATGATCCTATGAATGCTTCAATTCAAGAATTGATTAAAAATTTTCATGAAAAGTATATAAATTCTTTGATTAAAGGAAAGTTTTCTATTGAAGATGGTTATATATATTATAGAAGAAATCTTACTAATGTAATTGTAATTCCTCCTTCTATGAAAGAAATTATCCTAAAACTTTGTCATGATGACATATTAGCTGGTCATTTTGATCTTGAAAAAACATTGATTAGAATCAAAAACACTACTTGATGGGCTAATATGTCTTAAGATACAAAATTATATTTTGAATCTTGTGATTCCTGCCAGAAATCTAAAAGTTTGACAGGTAAAAGAGCAGGGTTATTATAACATGGTGAAGCACCTGATGCTCCTTGGCAAATAATTAACATGGATTTTGTCACTGGTCTTCCTATAACAGGTAAAGACAGTTATAACTCTTGTTGGGTAATAGTAGATAAATTCACAAAAATGTGCAAATTTATTCCTACCCACAAAGATTTATCCACAAAAGAATTAGCTTTCTTATGGTGGTCTTACATGTTTAATATTTTTTGTTTTCAAAAAGCCATTATCTCTGATAGAGATCCAAAATTTACTTCTGAGTTTTGGACCTCTTTGATGGATATTTGTGGCTGTGAGTTAAAATTGTCTACAGCTCACCATACTCAGACTGATGGTCTAGCTGAGAGAATGATTCAAACTCTGGAAGATATGATTAGAAGGTATTGTGCCTTTGGATTAGAATATAAAGACAATGACAGATTTACTCATGACTGGGTCACTCTATTGCCTGGTCATGAATTTTCATATAATAGCACTGTTCATTCTGTCACTGTGAAAAAGCCTTTTGATCTTTGGTTAGGATATGTCCCAAACACTCCTGCTCAGATTCTCAATAATAAATTGCCTAAGTTGGAACTACACCATGGTGTAAAATATTTTATGCAAATGCAACATCTATCCAGAAAACATGTTCAAAGCTTTATTGATAAAGCATTTGAATATGAAAGGAAAAGATGGTATAAATCCCATAAAGAATACACATTTAACAAGGGTGATGAAGTGTTGATATCTACTGTTCATTTCTAGTTACAAGGTAACAACAAATTAAAATATCCTTTTGTAGGACCATTTGTTGTTAAAAGAATGGTTGGAGATAATGCAGTAGAAGTTGTATTGTATTCTCCATATGATAGGAAACATCCTGTTTTTCCCATTTCTTTTCTTAAGCCTTATACTTCGAACAGTGACTTATTTCCCAAAAGAAGGGGAAGACCTAAGAAAGACCCTCAGGAAGTCACAGAAACTGCAGAAATTGATAAAATTCTCAATGATAGAATTATCATTTCTGAAAGAGGTACTGAATATTTATTGAGATATAAGAACAAATCATCTGGACATGATTCATGGATACCTGGAAAAGAGGTTTCAAATATTCCTACTCTGTTAAAAAAGTACAAAAAGAAAAAATCTTAGCATTTTTTTATTGTTTTTTTAAAAGTAAGGGAGTGTCAGCCAGGCTATACCTGGAGCCCAGTAAATGATATGTTGATTTATTGGACCTGAAGGAGGGCGTAAGAATTGCATTTGATGTATATAAATTAATATTTTCTTGCATAATAAAATTATATAATTATCTTATTTAATATAAGTGTTATATTAATTTTATTGTTATATAAATTATTTATACATTTAAATTAAGCATAATATATTTTATATTCTATAAATAATGGCGCATTTTTATGTATTTAATAATTATAAATTAATAATTAATTAATTATAAACATATATTATAATTATATGTGTAAAATTGACTTATAATGTAATTAAATTAATTAATTAAATTTATATATTAAATAAAACTTTTCATATATTATTAAACAAAAATATTGGGCGCTTTTTTGACCCTTAATTGTGTCGGAAAAATTTTTAAATAAATTATAACCTTTATTTAATAACTTAGTATTAAAATCCCCACTTTAAATTACAAATATCATTAAATTAATTATATGTTTCATTTAAACTAATTATTGAATTAATTACACAGTTAAAACAATTAATTAAAATGCTATTAACTGGATTGAATTGATTACATGAATTTTTGGCATGAAAATAATTCTATTTGTTTTACTTAAACCCTTTACATGTCACTATAATGCCTGTTTTGGATTATTTTACTCACTGTACTCATGTTTAAAACATACTTTGTTCATAATTATATTAATTAAATGTTTTTGGGAAATTATGGTGGGAAAATTATTTACTTACTCATGGGTTTAGTTGAATGTCTCATGTTTTTCTCTCAGTCTCCATATTTTAGTTCTATTCTTTTTAATGTATAGTTTCATGTTATTCCTTTTTGTAATTACTACATTGTGACGCTTTAGAGTGTCCTTTGCCTATAAAAGGCTTTGGATTATCCCCTGTAGCTGAATCACTTATTACACTCAATTTTAACATATTCTTTAAATATATATAACACGTTTATTCTATTTTTTATTAGTATTATAAGTCTAATTTAAAAAGTAAATAAATATTCTAAGGTTTCAGTAAGTCTATTAATAATAGTAATTTTGAACCGTGCACTGAGATATAATTCATTAAAATTATTATTATTATATTTAAATTGAACCTCCTGTTGTGTCTCTACTCAGGCAATTGTCATTGCATTTTTTATTTCCCTCTCTTCTTTTAATTAAAATTTTAAATTTCATTTATTATTAATTACTATCTCCTCACCTTATCCTAGTTCCCTTTTATTTCTTTCTCCTTTTCCTCCTTCTTCTAGACGACTGGCTTACAAAAACCCTGTGTTGGGTTGTTTCTTAAAAAAACTTTTTCTGATTTCCATTCAGTTATCATGAACTTTTTACTATTTTTTCAGTAAAGATTCGCTCTTATTTTTTTGGGGGCTCAAGAATATTCCAACTGAGAGTTAAGTATCACATCAGTCTGAGTTTCATATGAGTTCCATGTGACTTCAAGTTGAGAACTTTCTAGCAAGTCCCCCCCAAATATTGTGTGGTGATTTATAGACATTTTTAATTAATTTTTTATGTTTATTTTTAAAACTCATATAGGCATTTTTTGGCATAAGTTTCAGGAATGTTTGAGGGGTTTTCGAAGGTGTTCTATATTATCAATTACAGGCATCTCTTGCATGAATTCTGCAGGAATTTTTTATAATTTCTAGGTGTTTTTTATGGCATTTTTTTCTATCACTCAGAAGTATGGCATTTTTCAAATTTATGTGAGCATATTAGGTGGTTTCAGTTCTCTAAAATTTGCATGTTATTGATACACATTTATAGCTCATTATTTATGCATATCATTTTCTCCATATTCAATTTCCCCAAAACTTCAACTTTTCTCTTTCTCAATTTATTTTTTCATATCTTTCCATCAAAGTAAGTTTCAGATATTTTTTATTTTTCATGACTATCTGATATCACTTACTTTATATATGAATGCACACTCAAATATATTTAAGACACTTACCTGGATAATTTTGGACTTATTTAACTTCATGTTGTTGTCATTTTCAATATCACTTTTCAAATTTCTTTGAAAATTTGAAAAAAAAGTCAGAATTAGGGTTACATTTATTTGTATCTCATGTCTTTTTTTTAAAAATTCTCCTGAATACAACTTTTCATTTCCCACAAAAAGTTTTGAATTTGGTTCAGTGGCTACTGAGATATTGAACTTTAACATTAAACCTTTTTTACACAATTTTTTTTTACTTTTATATTATATAATTAGAGAATAAAGCATCTAAAATTCTTATCAGATAATTTTAAAGGTTTTAAGGTTTCATTCAAGTACCTAAAAGTTAGATTGAATTAGTATTTGATGCTTCTTCACTGTTTTCTCTACAACACTTGAATTAATCTTTTATCAAATTTTCTCAAATAGGTCTCACTTTCTATCAAGAATTCACAACTCAAGTTATATAGGGAACTTCTCTATGAAAGAGTTGACTAATTGAAGGCTTGTTGTTTTGCATTTTCAACATCACTTCTCCAATATAATCTTCTATTTTTAAAAAAATTCAGCATTAGAATTAAGACTAATTGAATATAATTTCCCTTTGCCTGAAGACTCTCCTTAAGCCCACCATTTATTTTCCACAAACAGGTTTTATTTTGGTCCAGTGGTTTCTGAGATAATGACCTTTAAAGTTGGGTCTGTTTTTTGCAGTATTTAAATTTTTTGCTATGATATAACATATTTGAAAAATAAAGCTTCTGAAATGCTTATATCATGATAATTTACATATTATACTACATGCAAACAGCCAACATATTCACCACTACATCAGCCCAACATAGCAGAAAGGTATTTCAAAATTTAGTCCAATACGTCTGCTTATTTTTTATCACAGTTACCAAGTAAGTTTTTTCCATCTTGAATCTTATGTTCCAAGGCTTAGCAATTTGTAATCATGCTCCTTTCACACTACTCAATAAGCAGGGGCATAAATTCAATACAACTAATTGTCCTAATAATTTACCTCTAAACAATTGATTCTTTAACCCTATTTTCCTTCTCCAGCTGCTCCTTTATTATTGCCCTTAGTTATCTCTCATATTACTTCTAATACATGTACATAGCTGTTATCCTATCCTTGTGTCTCTTCCTTCATTCCACTTGTTGGGTGAGATTGTACAAAATTAAAAAAAATATAACTAATACAACAATGTGCAAGAAAGAAACAACACATAACAAATGAATATTATTTTATATAGCTAGCTACTATTATATATTTAATTCAAAAAATTTGAGATCCTGATTTACATTTGTTGAGAAATAAACTTGTAATTTAAATAAAAAATTATCATATAAGTTCATTTAAAAGAAACAATGAATGCAGCTAATATTTCCTTTCATAATGTAAAAAAAATTTATAGCTTGAGTTATTTATCTGTCAATTGATTTTTTTTGAGATTAAAATCTGAGTTTTTCCCACATATAGAAGTATATATACACTATCTTGTCTTGATATAAAGAGATACCTCCCTTACTTGAGTTTTGTTTATCTACCACTTCTCCAAATTACTACAAAAAATTGTTTAACACCATATACTATATTATATTATATATATATATCAATTTTCATTTTATATGGGAGACTCCTATGGAAATAAAATCTGGAACGGGAACTACCCTGGCCAAGTTTTTAATTCAGAACTTCACTCACTTCATGCCAGCTTAGCAGAAGGTGATCTAATTATTTAGCATCTTTTTGAGAAGGTTCATAACCTTGAGCTTAAAAAAGAAGAATCATTTCAAGAGAGTTCAAATGAAAAACAGATTAATAACAGCTCACTTTTGAATACTTGAGCAAAAATGAAAAGAGACAAATACCATCTCACCTTCAAATACTTGAGGGAGTGGCAAAAGTAAAAAAAAAATCTACCTCTAGCTTGCATCAAGTTTCTAGTCCTCCAAAACCATAAAAAAATTTAAAAAAGTTTTAAAAAATCCTGTCAAAATAGAGCAATTGACTAAAGTAGAAACTCCAGCCTCAACTTCAAGAAGCCTCCATTCCAAATGATTACCCAAGATATACCTGCTGGTTTTGAAAAGACAAAAGTTATTATTATAAATACCCTTCTTCTCCAGCTCACTAACTCACCTTCATACTTTTAAGGAAACATTTTACCATCATATTAGACTTTGATGGGGTCTTTTGGAAGCCCACCCTGTACCACTTGCCCCAAACCCAGCCAAGAAAAAGAAGTTTATGCAAAGATTTTCTTCAGTAGAACAGATTGAAAATACAATTGAAGACAACAATGCAGCTGATATTATTGGCCAGGAAGAATTCCAAATCCTACAAGGCTTGAAATAGGGTTGTAAGAAAATGGGTTCTGGTGCAGTTAATGATTCTGAGTTCTTTCTCCTGCACATTTGCACAACTCTTTTCAAGCTTGGACTTTGTCATCGGGCACTCAATTTTAGTGAACAACATGATTCTCTGTATAATGAAGCATGTAGAATCAGTGCAATCATGACTTTTTGAAAATCTGTAGCTTGAAATTCTTACAAGTTTATGAATGTAAATCAAACTTACATCAATAACCTTGGAATTGTGCAACAAGCCTATAATCATTATGTTCACTATGTAATGGGTCAACAATATGAAGGTGAACAAACAACTTCAAGGAAAATTTCTGAAAGATGACAAAAAAAAGTAATACAAAAGGCCTGTCAAATAGTAAGCTATTTTATTTAAAGTGATAAAAAAATTACTTACATTTTACATGATTAAGCTCCACAATGCACGATTTAAGTTTGCTTTCAAAAATAACTTTCCTGTTTGCTAAAAAGACCATTTTGAAGCAAAAAAAAGGAGGTAAACCAATGAGATTTAAATTAAGAAAGAGCTTAAAAAATGAATAGACTAGCAGAATATCAAAGTAAAACACAAATGAAAAAATGAAAGATAAAAAAATTGCTTAGTTCATTAGCCTGATTAACAAAGGGTGACTTCATATCTCACACTATGTAATCCGGTAGATTACCTAATAATGTTCCTCTCCCTCAGTAGTACTCAATTATATCCTTTTATTTCCCTTTTTCTTAGATCAATTTTATACATTATCATGTATATATACCAATTACGTCAGTCAGTTGTCTAGAAGAGATAAGATAAGAGGGAAGAAAAGAGAGGAGGACAAGAAGGAGATCGTAGTTTAGAAATAAAAGAAATAAAAACAATTGAGATTATTTGATTTATTTGAGAGAAAGCAACAATGAGTGATTTGAGAGGTGACAACAAAATTGGTTTTATTAATATTAATATTATTTAAGTAAGAGGTTCTGTGCGGCAAACAATATAATTACTATCAGACTTAAGGCAACCTTTAAATTGTTATTTAGAATTTTTAATTAGAATTTAATACTAATAAAAATAATAATAAGCGTAATAAATTTATCTTTAAATTGTTGAGTGTGTAATAAGTGATGAGGCTACAGGGGATTATCCAAGGCCCTTTTATAGGCAATGGGTCCTCTGAAGCGCCACTATATTTGTAAATACAATAATTATAATAGAATAAAACAAGTATATAAAAGAGTAAGTGAAAAATAACAATGTAGAGAAAAATATGAAACAAATAATTAAAAACCCCAATTAAGAATCCAATTTTCCCACCATTAATTCCCAAATCAGTAAGTAAAAATAGTGAATAACTAAACAAGCATAGAACATAGGAACTATGAGAAAAATCATTCAAAACAGATGGTACAGTCTGATTTAAGGATTTTTAAGTGAAACAAAAAATATTCTGACACAACAAATATGTAATTTATTTCAATTCAGTATTAATTAGTTTTTCCTGACACAATTATAGGTCAAAAGAAGCGTCATTATTTATTGTTTAATATTATAAGAAATGATATTTAATATATAAATATAAATAATTAATTTAATTATATTATAAGTAAATTTTACACTTATAATTATAATATATGTTTTTAATTAATTAAATATAAATTTATAATTATTAAATACATAAAAAATGTGCCATTATTTGTAGAATATATTATATTATGTTAAATTTAAATGTATATAAAAAATTTATATAACCAATAAAATTAATATAACACTTGTATGTAATAAAATACTTATATAATTTTATTATGCAATAAAATATTAATTTATATACATTAAATACAATTCTTACCCCCTCTTTCAGGTCTTATAAGTTACATATCATTTACTGGACTCCTGGAATAGCCTGGCTGACACTCCCTCACTCTAAAAAAACAATAAAAAAATGCTAAGATTTTTTCTTTTTGTATTTTTTCAACAGAGTAGGCAGATTTGAAATTTCCTTGCCAGGTATCCATGCATCATGTTCAGATGATTTGTTCTTATATCTCAATAAATATTCAGTACCTCTTTCAGAAGTGATAATTCTATCATTGAGAATTTTATCAATTTCTGCTGTTTCTGTGACTTCCTGAGGGTTCTTCTTAGGTCTTCCTCTTCTTTTTAGAAATAAGTCACTGTTGGAAGTATAAGGCTTAAGCAAAGAAATGGGAAAGACAGGATGTTTCCTATCATATGGAGAATACAATACAACTTCTACTGCATTATCATCAACCATTCTTTTAACAAAAAATGGTCCTACAAAAGGATCTTTTAATTTGTGGTTACCTTGTAAATTGAAATGGACAGTAGAGATCAACACTTCATCACCCTTGTTAAATGTGTATTCTTTATGGGATTTATCCCATCTTTTCTTTTCATATTCAAATGCTTTATCAATACAACTCTGAGCATGTTTTCTGCATGGCTGTTGCATTTGCATGAAAGATCTTACACCAGGGTGTAGTTCCAACTTAGGTAATTTATTATTGAGAATCTGAGAAGGAGTGTTTGTGAAATAACCTAACCAAAGCTCAAAAGGCTTTTTCTCAGTGACAGAATGAACAGTGCTATTATATGCAAATTCAAGACCAGGCAAAAGAGTGACCCAATCATGAGTAAATCTGTCATTGTCTTTATATTCTAAACCAAAGGCACAATACCTTCTAATCATATCATCCAGAGTTTGAATCATTCTTTCAGCTAGACCATCAGTCTGAGGATGGTGAGCTGTAGACAAGTTTAACTCACAGCCACAAATATCCATCAAAGAGGTCCAAAACTCAGAAGTGAATTTTGGATCCCTATCAGAGATAATGGCTTTTGGAAAACCAATAATATTAAACATGTAAGACCACCATAAGAAAGCTAATTCTTTAGTGGATACATCCTTGTGGGTTGGAATAAATTTGCACATTTTTGTGAATTTATCCACTATTACCCAACAAGAGTTAAAGCTGTCATTACCTGCAACAGGAAGACCAGTGACAAAATCCATATTAATGATTTGCCAGGGAGCACTAGGTGCTTCAATATGTTGTAATAACCCTGCTCTCTTACCTGTTAACCTTTTAGATTTTTGGCAGGAATCACAAGATTCAACATATAATTTTGTGTCTTCAGACATATTAGCCCACCATGCAGTGTTTTGATTCTAATCAATGTTTTTTCAAGATCAAAATTACCAGCTAATATGTCATCATGACAAAGTTTTAGGATAGTTTCTTTCATTGAAGGAGGAATTACAATTACATTGGTAAGCTTCCTTCTATAATATATATAACCATCTTCAATAGAGAACCTTCCTTCATTTAAAGCATTTTGGTACTTTTCAGGAACAGTTTTTATTAATGCTTGAATTGAAGCATTCTTAGGATCATTTAAGATAGTAACCAATTTATTTAAATCAGAATCTTTATCATTTGAATCCAGTATTAATTTTAATAACTCCTCTTCCATATCAACTATAAATATACCATGGATATGAACAGTATCATCTTCAGGTACATAAGCAGGATTTGAGTCATTATTTGGCAGAGGCAATCTGGATAGCATATCAACATTAGAGTGAACATTTCCAGGTCTATGGATAATTGTCATCCTTCCTCTGTATTCTTGAACAGCAAGTT
Source organism: Hemileia vastatrix (assembly GCA_030280995.1). Classification (NCBI taxonomy): domain Eukaryota; kingdom Fungi; phylum Basidiomycota; class Pucciniomycetes; order Pucciniales; family Zaghouaniaceae; genus Hemileia; species Hemileia vastatrix. Next base: position 27,623,266 of record JASXTE010000007.1, on the reverse strand, counting down.
GCCACCTGAAAATATGTCTGTTAGGTGTCTTTAGGTTTAAGAGGGACTTCACAGCACTACAGTCAGTTATTAACTCAAATTTTCCATCATCCGAATAGTAATGAAGTTTCTCAAGAGCCCAAACAACTGCTAAGCACTCCAATTGAGTGGCACCATATTTCAATTCACTATTTCTTAAGGTTCTTGAAATATAACAAATTACAACCTCTGATGATTTATCATTAATAATTTGCTTTTGGTGAAGGGCAGCACCCAGACCAATAAAGCTAGCATCTGTATAAAGGACAAATGGCTTGTTAAAATCTGGAAGATCCAATATAGGGGCTGTCATTAAGCAACTTTTTAATGTATCAAAAGCTTTTTGACAGTCATTATTCCAGAGAAAAGCAACATCTTTTCTGGTCAGTTTTGTAAGAGGCAAGGCTATGACCTGATAATTTTTAATATATTTTCTATAATAGCCACACATACCCAAAAAACTTTGGATTTCTCTTACAGAAGTTGGTGCTTTCACATTTTGAATTTCAGCAACTTTATTATGGTCTACACAAATTTGTAAGCCTGACACAACATGGCCAATGACTTTCAAAGATTGAAAACCAAATTTACACTTTTTTAAAGATAAGGTCATATTGATTTCATCCATTTTTTGGAAAACTCTATTCAAGTGAATTATATGTTCATCAAAATTTTTATAAAAAACAATAATATCATCAATATAAACCATGAGCCAACCTTCAATAATTTCTTGATGGAAAGTGTTATCCATGACTTTCTGGAAAACTGAAGGAGCATTTTTAGGGCCAAATGGCATCCTAACATACTTATATATTCCCATATGAGTTGCAATAAGCAAAAAATTTTGAGAATTTTTCTCAACTGGAACTTGATGATAACCTTTATTACCATCCAGACAACTAATAAATTTGGCACCTTGCAAGGTAGAATGTATTGAATTAATTCTGGGTAAAGGATAAATATCATCAACAGTATAAGTGTTTAAAGCTCTGTAATCTCCACATAATCTAGCTTTATCTTTTTCATAAGAAATTAAGACTGGGGAGATGACACAATATTTGGGGGTGACATCCACTTTCTCAATGATATTCATTTTCAATAATATTTCAATATTATCTTCAATATCCTTTCTTTTTGTTGGAGAAGCAGGATATGGTTTTTTTAAGACCAGGAGGAATATCACTCAAGTTACAGGATAAGGTAATTTTCATTTCTTCCTGAACAATTCCCAAGACATGAGAACCATGAGCAAAAGCCATAGGGAAAGAGGTAATAGAGGCAACAATAGAATCCTTTTGTTCACTAGTCAACTGATCACCAAAAGAAGCGGTATTTATTTCATGTAATAAATTATCCATTTCAGTTGTTGTTCTAGCTTTACACTGGATCAGTGAGTTACAAGATTTCAACAAATGCCCAGAAGTTCTAGGAGAGGAAATTTTGAATTTTCTTTTCCCATTCATTCTTAAGGTAAAGCAATTATTTGCTGGTTCCAGTTTCACACCAAACATGGTTAAAATATCATTTCCCATAATAAACCAATTGCTCAAATTATCATTTTTCATGACAACAAACTCACAAATAGCTCTGACAAAACCAATATTATATTTGAAGAATACAGTGGTTTTGTATTTGCCAATAGGTAATAAGGTAGAACCATACCCTCTCCATTTTTCAGACGTTATAGGTAATAATTTACTCAAATATTCCTTATCCACTGAAGCCAAAGCTTTTTCAGATACTACACTTCCTCCAGCACCAGAATCAAGAACTACATCAACATTTTTACCATTAATAATAACAGGTGCCTTTAAAGGGGATATAGGAATAGAATTGTTAGTAATATCTTTAATTATCTCAGCATTTTCTACTGAAGATAAATTCAATACACAATCTTCAGATATATTATTTAAATAATGGACATCATGTTCCAACATTAAAACATCTTTAACAGATTCATTGTCATAGGAGATATTACTTTCATAGTCACTGGAAGAATTATTGACATCAAGTTCAACTTCATCAGTGTCTTCATTTTGTTCAACAAGATGAATTTTCTTGTCACAAACATGACCCTTCTGCCACGGTTTGTTACACTTATAACAAGTATTTGTTGCATATTTTTTAGGTGCAACTGGGGCAGAGGGTTTACCAGATTTTTCTGGGAGCTTTGTAGAAGGTTTATTCTGATCATTATAAGATTTACCAAGATAATTCTTTGGTTCATATCTATGGTTGAGCAGTAACTCATTACATATATTAATGAAAGAAGAATTTTCCCTTACATGCTCAGTTCTAGCCACAATCAAATCCCTAAGAGAATTTGGTAATTTATACAAGATTTTATCTCTCCAAATATCATAATACATCTCTGGAACAATTTCTCTAAGGATTTTAGTTATTTTCATCAGAAAAACAATGGGCTTTTCAACAGAGGAGGATACATATCTAGTATTCTCATACAGTCTCTGTTGAGATAACCTGAATTTTGAACCACCAAACTGATTCTCAATCAAGGATTTCCAATCATTCCATGTATAATGATTGTTATCTAAAAGAACAGATTCATACCACATTAAGGCTACATTGGAAAATAAAGAAATTAGCTTAGAAACAATTTCCTCATCAGGTAGTTTATAAGATCTCTTTAAATTATCAATTCTTTGGATAAATTGTTGCCAATCAGAGGAAGAATCACCATCAAAGGTAGGATATTGGTCTAACTTAGGCCAATTTTTCTGAATACTGGGATGGTCCACTTTTTGGTTTGAATTATTCATTATTAATAATTCCTGAAGTCTAGCCAGGTGTCCAGAAATTTCATTATTTACAGAAACAGCTGGTGCATGACCATCACAAGATTTTTTGCTAGTAGCAAAAGATTTTACAGACCCATTGTCAGTTTGTTTAATGGTTGAAATATGAGGAAGAAAGGATGGACTTTGCTCAGGTTTTTTCCCTTTATTTTTATGCAGCTTATTGACAGCCATTTCATTTAATTCATTATTGATGGTTAAGGTTGAGAACGTTTCCTGCAGGTCAGACACATAGTTTCTTATTCTTGGAATTTCAGACATCTTGTCATTTACTTTTGCAAGAGATAGAACATTTCTGTCCTGAGAAACTGAGTGTTTGGTACTTAGTGCATGGAAATCATTTTTTAGCTTTTTAAACTCATTTTGCAGAGATTTTATTTCATTTTCGAAAGAATAATTTTCTTCAATAAGGGGTTTCAATTCACTCAAGGTCTTATGTAGATTGATATTTCTATCTGAGATAGCTCTATGGTCACTTCTTATTTGTTTTTGTTGACTAAGAACAATATTCAAGGTTTCTTTGATTTTTAAATAAGCTGTATCTTGTACAGAAGAACTCACTTTACATTGCAAGTGTAAATTATTTAATCTATCATTTTCATGGATTAACACATATCTCACATGTTTGTCTTTCACAACATTAAAATCAAGGGTATCTTTCAATATTTCCTCAGAAGTTTTTTCAATTAAGGTATAGATTTCAGGGGGAACAGAATCATTTTTAATTGAAAGAGCAGGATTAATTAAAGAAGTAGAAGTTAAATGTAAAGGTTCATCAAATGACAATTTGCTAATTACATCAATAGGGCTACTAGTTACAGGAAGCTGTCTTTTAACAGGTTTAACTGTTCTTTCACCATGTTCAATAATATTACCTGCAGAAGAAGATTTATTAGAAAACATACCCAAGTGACTATCAACCAAATTACTTACCATGGCAGAGGAGGAAACTTCCCCTGAGACTGGGTTTGGGATTGTGCTTGGGCCTTCTTTCTCCTGCCTTGTTTGTAGGGATGAGGAGGTGGATGGAAATTGGGTGTTCTGGATGGGCCAGGCTGATGATGAGGAGGGTGTTGCACATTCTGTTGGTAGTGACTCATTAGATAATCCCATTTCCATTGCTCTACTTCCATAGTATTTGGATTTTGGATGGTTGATCTGGGTGGCTGTGAAGGTTGAGCCTGAAACTGAGGCTGATTGGGAGGCAACTGAGGAGGGGCCTGGGCCTGAATCTGGTTCCTGAGTTTTTGAACCTTATCCCACAAGGTGTCTACTTTTGCTTTGTACGTCATATTTTCTGTCTTCAACTCTTTTATATGACTGGACAGGTTGCTGATTTGTTGTGGCAGAGGAAGCTTTTTTATTTTGAATCCTTTTGGAAGACCTTCTTGAGGTACTAGAGGCTTTACTTCCTTCTGTTGTGCTGGGGGAAGGGGGTTTGGTTTGTTTACATTTCCTGTCATTTCCACATCCTGAAGTATGTGAATTCTTTGTGTTAGCATAAGATTTTTTATGTCCAACTTTAGAAGAACTCACAGTATCAGCATCATAGTCAATTTCAATTTCATCCACTTGCATGTTATCCATTTTTTCAGCCAAATTGTTGGACATAATAGTGGGAAGATTTAATTTACTTCTTATTTTTTAAAAAAAATAATAAATGTTAGTTAATAATTGCTCCAAATAAAAAAAATTTTATTAATTAAATTATAAAAAAAATTTTCAATATAAAGTAATAATTATAAAAAAATTAATTTTTAAAAAATGGATTGCAAGGTTAAATTGGGAATAAAAAATCAAGTTGATTCAACCAATTAATTACCAATATTAAATATGGCAATATATTTGGGACTATGCACAAAGTTCTTTTAAGTCAACCAAAATTAACAATAATTAATAATAATAAAAAAATTAAATTAATAATTCAATTTGTATTAATAAAAATGTCAATTCTTCTAGGACTAAGAGGATTTAACACTCTATAATGGTCAACTAGGAAAAAAAAAATTTAATAATTGAACACTTACACTCAGTGAATCAGCAATTAAGCCACAATCACTGTTATTGCAGTAAAAATATAGTAATATGAGTGAGAGGTGCAAAGGTCAACTTACTATAGTGATCAAAAAATCACTTCAAAATAATATATGAATTAATATAATATAAACCTAAGAAATCGAACCCAAGTTCAAAACACAGTCCCGGCAAAAGTTTTGTTTTTGCTATGTGGTCCGTGCGTTTGTCGTTCGTCGCCAGGCTCGATCGTCATCTTCATTTGGAAAGGCCCTCAGTTGTCAGTCAGTCATCTAGAAGAGATAAGATAAGAGGGAAGAAAAGAGAGGAGGACAAGAAGGAGATAGTAGTTTAGAAATAAAAGAAATAAAAACAATTGAGATTATTTGATTTATTTGAGAGAAAGCAACGACGAGTGATTTGAGAGGTGACAACAAAATTGGTTTTATTAATATTAATATTATTTAAGTAAGAGGTTCTGCGCGGCAAACAATATAATTACTATCAGACTTAAGGCAACCTTTAAATTGTTATTTAGAATTTTTAATTAGAATTTAATACTAATAAAAATAATAATAAGCGTTATAAATTTATCTTTAAATTGTTGAGTGTGTAATAAGTGATGAGGCTACAGGGGATTATCCAAGGCCCTTTTATAGGCAATGGGTCCTCTGAAGCGCCACTATATTTGTAAATACAATAATTATAATAGAATAAAACAAGTATATCAAAGAGTAAGTGAAAAATAACAATGTAGAGAAAAATATGAAACAAATAATTAAAAACCCCAATTAAGAATCCAATTTTCCTGCCATTAATTCCCAAATCAGTAAGTAAAAATAGTGAATAACTAAACAAGCCTGGAACATAGGAACTATGAGAAAAATCATTCAAAACAGATGGTACAGTCTGATTTAAGGATTTTTAAGTGAAACAAAAAATATTCTGACGCAACAAATATGTAATTTATTTCAATTCAGTATTAATTAGTTTTTCCTGACACAATTATAGGTCAAAAGAAGCGTCATTATTTATTGTTTAATATTATAAGAAATGATATTTAATATATAAATATAATTAATTAATTTAATTATATTATAAGTAAATTTTACACTTATAATTATAATATATGTTTTTATTTAATAAAATATAAATTTATAATTATTAAATACATAAAAAATGCGCCATTATTTGTAGAATATATTATATTATGTTAAATTTAAATGTATATAAAAAATTTATATAACCAATAAAATTAATATAACACTTGTATGTAATAAAATACTTATATAATATTATTATGCAATAAAATATTAATTTATATTCATTAAATACAATTCTTACCCCCTCTTTCAGGTCTTATAAGTTACATATCATTTACTGGACTCCTGGAATAGCCTGGCTGACAAATTAGCTCCTATTCCTTCATGCCCCTCACTGGGTGAGATTGTATGAAATAAATAAAAAATCTCACACTATTTAGTGGGAATTCAGATTCTATCTTTACATTATTTTTTCGTCTTCCCCACAAATTTAATTTGGTTTCACTTAGTTATGTAGAAAGTCTAAATAGTTCCATCTTCATTATTTCTATTTTCTAGTATAAGAACCTCCTTTAGCAGAGCATATCAACATTTTGTGCTTATATAGTTTCTTGTCTTTCAATTTTTGCTCAACATAAATGTTTTTAAACTTATTTTTTCATTTAAATGACTGCTAATATACTTTCACATTAATTTTTTTGCATTTTTATGCTTTATGATTTTTTTTAGTGATACACCACTTGATTTCCTACTGTTTTACATTTTACGGATGATTTATGTTTTTTAAAATTTACGAGCATGTTAAAACTCTATATTTCTAATTTTACAACAATAAATACTTATATTTTATTACATACTTTGTATTTTATTTACAAAATATATTCCATATTATTTTTCATCTTCATTGGCTGAATCACACCTTCTCAAAACATGCCAATATACTTTACATTTTAATTTTTTTTTCAAATATTATAAAATTTTATTTCATAGCTTTACAAATTCTTATTTAATTAAATTTAATCATCTAAATCCATTCCCGTTTCATCTTCCTTCATAATATCTGAACTAACTGACATAAAGTTTAATAATGGGCGCAACAGGATTGATCAATTTTTAACTACTAAAATGTATGGATCAAGAGTGCAATAGGCAAACAGACATGAAATTGACCTGTTGCTTACAACTTCTTCTAAACAATTATCTTCATAAGACCTTTAAAATAGTCCTAGTGACAGAAATGTTTGCTTGGCTCTTTCATTTTCTATCACTTGTTTCAACCTTTTGATGCAAACCACAATACTTTTTTCATTTTTAAAAACCTTCAAAACACTTACCACCTTTTTTAATTCACATCTACCATTAAACTTTACTTCACAAAAGCTATTTGGACTATCCTTGAAAATATAGCTACCATTTATGAACCCCAAATAGGGAAGTTCTTTTCCCCACTGACTCAGAATCTGAGATCCTTCAGGATGTGGCCAATCACTATAATGACAAAGGTAAGGCTCTTCTAATCTAAAAAAGGTTATTAGTTTATTGTAAAGATCATCCTAAAATATAATTTTTTTCTCAATTATTTCCTTTCAAACTTTTAGATACATTAATTCATTTAGTAATTTCCGTTCTCTAAGCATTTGTAGCTGACAAAATCAGGTCATTATTATCTTTTCCATTTTAACTTTTCAAAATGTGAATAAATAGTAAGTAACCTTAATAACTTAATAATGAATAAAATGATTATTACCTTTTTTTTATTCATGTTTATTTTCTGAAGAACACCCACCAGCTGTTCCCCATAAAACTCCAACATTCTAATAAGAGGGCCCCACAGTCTAAGCTGTTCAGGTAAGTGCTAAGAAGAATGAAGATTTGGCGGAATATTTAATCCCTTCTACCATACTTCAGGTTTTTTCATGTATCTGCCATATATTTCTGCAAATTTTGTAGGCATATCTGAGGATAACTCCTTTGAAGCAATCATTTTTGTGCATTGAGAAATGAAACAAAAATTTTGAGTGTGAAGCTGCTCTTCAAGTATCTGACCATCTATTTCAATTCCATCTAATATATTATCAACCCAAGATAAAGGTAAATAAACAGAAAACAAAGACATCCATTCACTTCATTTCAACTTTCCATTTGTTGCTGATCTAACTCCTTTGGGAAAAGTGACTATACTAGTTGGCACAACAACTTGACCAATTGCTTTCAACAGTTTCTTCTGTCATTGTTTACTGTAAGCTACACTATGTATTCCACATGAAATATTTTTCTCACTTCCACTGGAATCTTCTCCACTAGCTGATCCAAACACTGCAATAGGTTTTTATTTTGCAATTCTAGATTTGAAATACCAATGATCTCAAAAGTGATGACAGAGTCCTCCTTCATACCAGTTGTGAAGTACTTCAAGAATAATGTGGTTTAAAGTATACCAGTAGTAAAGAAAATTAAGTTCTGACCACCTCATTCCATTTTCTTGAACCAATTTCAACTGTTCTGCTAAGGTGCGTGCTTCTTTCCACTGATGCAAATCATTAAAGGTCTTTTCTCTTTTCCGCTTTTCAATGAAATTCATTTTTCTTATTTCTGAATTATTTATGTAGAACCAGGAGCAAAGTTTTGAGGAAAAATGGAAAGCAAACCTTTCAATTTTGTAAGTAGCAACTATATCCCCAACCAGAGCAGCCAATCTAGCAGTAACTGTCCCTCCATGAGGAGACTTGTAAGTTTTTATTTTGATTCCTTGATCCATTTCAATCAGTTTTTCAACCAAAGGTCAAAGAATTTTGCTAATTGTTACCATGTCTGGTTGATAAGGTTCTGGAATTATCCCAGCAAGAAACGTATACTGACTCTTATAGCCCATTATAGGTTGAAGGTTGAGGCACTGCAATGACATGACACCAACTGATACTTGTTTTCCTGAAATTTTATTTCCGTAAGGGTTGTACAAATCCACAAATAGTGAAAAAACTAAGTGAAGAGTTCTTTTTTTATTGAGTATATTAATTTTTAGATTTTCATAAGATTTTAATTGCAGATAACCTTGAACTTTCCCATCCTTTGATTCAGACATGGAGTTGGTCCATTTATCAATTTCTTTTTTAAAATTAGATAAAACAAGTAGCCATGTTATCCAATTGTCAAAATCTTGAATTAAAAAGGAACTTTTTTCCTTCAAAGTAAGAAAATTTTTATTTTTCAGAGAAATTGTTGGCTCATTCTTAATAAAGGTTGTAGATCTGGTAGCATGAGTGGAACATTGAAAGAGCTTCTCATAAAAAACAGTAGATCTTTGGGTTAGTTGGAAGCCACAATTATTGGGAGCAGTATTAGGATGATACAAGAAATAACATCTTGCACATCAGATATATTTTGTAGCTTAATATTAAAATTAAGCCTGCCTGTAATGGTGCAGATGTCTTTTGGAAGTCAAGACTCAAAGTCTATTTCAGGTGGCAATTGGAAACATCTATTGATAATGTAATTGAGGAATAGAATAATATGGTTCATGGTCTTATTACTGATGCCACATGAAAGATGTAGCCACACAATAAATCCTAGGATGAAACCCAAGAAGAAAATAATTTGATTGAGTCATGCTGAAAATTTAAAATGTAATTAAAAATGATTACTCACCACGGGAAATCTGGGGGTGAACTGCTAGCAGTTCCCTCTATTTAAAACTACCAGGAATTTGTCAGGAAACTTTTGGGAAACCATCCTGAAACTGTCAGAAAGATGTTTTTAAATCTGATGAAAAAACATTGAAAAAATAAACTGTCACAGATTGAATCCAGAACAATCCTTCCTTGAGCAGAGCTTAAGAACCACATTGAACATCAGTTAATCTCAGGTTTGGCAAAAGGTTGAACAACATCACTTAGCATACCTTAATATTCAAATATTAAACTTGAATATATGTTGCGTGTATGATATAGATGCATATGCATTTGAATTTGCATGGTGGATACTTATTGCATGCTAAAAATTGATGTGAAATGCCTATCCAAAGTGTATGCATAATGACTATGAAGAATAAATATGCATAAACAATATGCATAAAAATATGCATAAAAAATATGCATATTGAATATGCATAAAAATATGCATATTGAATATGCAAAAAAAGGTGCATATATGTATATGAATAAAATATATTAATATGCATATAAATCTGTATGATGAATATGCATATGAATATGCATAAATATGCATAATGATTGAAAAATGCAAAAAAATGATGCTTAACGAGTATATTTTATGCATAAATAGAAATATGCAATATGAATTCATATTGCATACAGATAACACTGGCAAACCATTTTGACCAAAACTCATACTAAATTTTCATTCTGGACTAAAGGTGTGAGGAAAGGAAGAAAAACAGTCCGACGTTAGAAAAATGCTACATGCACTCATTTTGTAGCAGAGCAAATGAGAAGTGCTGAATTAACGTTGGTGCCCATAATTTAGTATGATATCATAATTTTATTTAATTGTTTTCAATATTGAAAAGACTTTAGGTCAGTTGGTATGGATCTAGCTGTGCCAGGGTCTAATCTAATTATTTTAACAATTTCTTAATAATAAATGGGTTTTAATACAAAAACAGGATGTATTTTTTGTGGGATATTGGATATGATAAGGTCTTTTGTAAAAAAAACTTATATTGTTTAAGAATATTCCTGAATCAGATGTGGGATAATCACTACAAAAAATTGTAGTACTGTGGGCAATAAAGTATATGCACAAGCAGTAAAGAAAGGACCGAGTGAACCCTTTTTGTGCAGTGGGAATCATTAGAGTGGAATTGTGGATGAAAAATATAATTCATATTACCATTTTATTTAATCAAAAAACTTATAATATTAAAAAGAACTATTGATTAATTGGTATTTGACCTTTGTGCCTCACTCATATTTATCATTTGATTGATTTTTGTCACCATTATGTTATTAATATTATAAGTATAGCAAAAACTCATGTGCCCAACGCATACCGGGTGATGTTACATCTTTTATAATATTATTAAATAAAGGTAAAAAAATATGAAAATGATTTGTTTTACAAAAAATAAATTGATATCCAAAAGCAATATGAGTGATAAAAAGGTAAAATTAAAGGGATCATATATGAAATAAAAAATTAAAGTAAAATTCCTGCCATCAAGAGCAAGTAGACATGATGGGGTGAACGCCCACCAGTGGCAATAAACTTGGACTATAATTTCTTTTTTGTAAAAATAAAAAAAAATCCACTTGAGCTTTACCAAAACTTCATGATGACACTTTTGCCATATCAAACAACTTCTAGTGCAATTATTGAAGAAAAATTCATTTTCATTGCAATAGAGAGAATTGATCACATCAGACTGCATGTGACCAAAAGTGTCCAGCACAAGTTTGGCCGAACTTGTGCTGGACACTTTTATGATGGAGAGTAGCTAGGGTGGAATTTCTTTTCAGTTCATCTGGTATTTCTTATAAACATGTCCACTGGTATTTGATCTTTGGGCCTCACTCATATTTATCATTTGATTGATTTTTTGTCACCATTATGTTATTAATATTATAAGTATAGCAAAAACTCGTGTGCCCAATGCATACCGGGTGATGTTACACCTTTTATAATATTATTAAATAAAGGTAAAAAAATATGAAAATGATTTGTTTTACAAAAAATAAATTGATATACAAAAGCAATATGAGGGTTAAAAAGGTAATATTAAAGGAATAAAATATGAAATAAAAAATTAAAATAAAATTACTGCCATCAAGAGCAAGTGGACATGTTGGGGCAAATTTCCACCAGTGAGGCTAAACTTGGACTAAAATTGCTTTTTTGAAAAACAAAAAAGTGCCAATCTGAGGTTTAAAAAAACTTCAGCAGAACCATTTAGCCATATCAAACAACTTCTAGTGCAATGATTGAGAGAGAATTGATCACACCAGACTGCATGTGACAAAAAGTGTCCAGCACAAGTTCGGTCAAACTTGTGCTGGACACATTTATGACAGAGAGTAGCTAGGGTAGAATTTTTCTTCAGTTAATCTGGTATTTCTTATAAACATGTCCATTGGTACTTGATCTTTGTGCCTCACTCATATATATCATTTGATTAATTTATTGTCACCATTATATTATTAATATTATAAGTATAGCAAAAACTCGTGTGCCCAACGCATACCGGGTGATGTTACACCTTTTATAATATTATTAAATAAAGGTAAAAAAATATGAAAATGATTTGTTTTACAAAAAATAAATTGATATACAAAAGCAATATGAGGGATAAAAAGGTAAAATTAATCTCAAAGAGATCAATTATGAAAAACAAAATACTAGTAAAATTCTTGCTCTCAAGAGCCAGTAGAAGTGTTGAAACAAATAAGAGCCAGCAGAGCTAAATTGTAATAAGTGACCTTTTTTTTAAAGATAAAAAATTATACACCTGAGTTGGGGAAGAACAACAGGTGGATGATTCAGCTAAACAAAACTACTTGTAGTGAAGTTTAATAAAAAATGTTTTTTTTGTTGCCATATAGAGAATTGATCCCATCTGACTGCACATGACTAAAAGTGTCCAGCACAAGTTCGGCCGAACTTGTGCTGGACACTTTTATAATGGAGAGTAGCTTGGGTGGAAATTTTCTTCAGTTCCTTCATCTTGTATTTCTCATAAACATGTCTACTGGTATTTGATCAGTCTGTATCTTTCATATTTAACATCCCATTAATATTTTATCACCATTATATTATTAATGTTATTAGTGTAGCAAAAACTTGTGTGCCAAATGCATACCATGTGAAGTTATACCTTCAATAATTTTTTAAAATAGATGTAAATAAATATGGAAAGGATTAGTTTTACAAAAATTAAATAGAAATTTTAAAGTAAAAAGAGGAATAAAAGAGTAAAATAAAAGTCCAAGAATTCAAATATGAAAATGATACTAGTAAAATTCCTGCTATCAAGAGCCAGTAGAGGTGTTAAAGAAAATGGGAGCCATCAGGGCTTAATTGTAATAAGTGACCTTTTCTTTAAAGATAAAAAATTATACACCTGATATTGGGCAGAACAGAAGGTGGATGATTCTGCTAAACCAAACTACTTCTAGTGAAATTTGATAAAAAAAATTTTTTTGTTGCCATACAGAGAATTGATCCCATCTGACTGCACATGACCAAAAGTGTCCAGCACAAGTTCCGCCGAACTTGTGCTGGACACTTCTATGATGGAGTGGCTGGGGTAGAATTTTTCTTCAGTTCATCTGGTATTTCTTACAAACATGTCTACTGGTATTTTATCTTTGTGCCTCACTCATACATATTGTTTGATTAATTTTTTGTCTTAATTATATTATTAATTATTTATGTATAGCAAAAAATCATGTGCCAAATGCATACTGAGTGACGTTACACCTTTTATAATATTATTAAAAAAATGTATAAAAATATTAAAATAATTTATTTTCAAAATTATTAATTGATATCCAAATGCAATATGAGGAATAAAAAATTAAGTTAAAGGGATCAAATATGAAAAACAAACTCCAAGTATTATTCCTAATATCAAAGGCCAGTAGAGATGTTGAAGCAAATGAGAGCCATCAGGGATAAATTGTACTAAATTGACTGTTTTTTAAAGATAAAAAATTGTGTACCTGTGGTTTGGATGAACTCTAGGTGGATAATTCAGCTATATCAAACTAAATCTAGTGAAGTTTCTTATCAAATAATTTTTTTCATTTCCATAGAGAGAATTGATCCCATCTGACTGCACCTGACCAAAAGTGTCCAGCACAAGTTTGGCCGAACTTGTTCTGGACACTTTTATGATGGAGAGTAGCTAGGGTGCAGGTCTTCTTCAGTGCAACTTTTATTTTTTTAAAACATGTCAACTGGTATTTGATCTTTCTGTGTTATTCATATTTTATTATCTGATTAATTTTTTGTCATTAGAATATTATTATTTTTATTAGTATAGAAAAAACTTGTGCGCCAAATGCATGCCATTTTATATTAAACCTTTTATAATATTATTAAAAAATGTTAAAAAAATATGAAAATGATTTTTTTTCCAAAACTATAAATTAATATCCAAATGTAACATGAGTGATAAAAAAGTAAAGTAAAAGAGATCAAATATGAAAAAGAAAAATTCAACAAAAATTCCTTCCTTCAAGAGCCAGTAGAGGTGTTGAAACAAATGGGTGCCATCAGGGCTAAATTTGATAAAATTTAATTTTTTTAAAAGATAAAAAAATTTTCACCTGAGGTTTGGAAAAACTCAAGGTGGATAATTCAGCCATACCAAACTACTTCTAATGTAATTATTTAGCATTTTTTTAATTTAGTTTCCACAGAGAGAATTGATACCATCTGACTGCACCTGAACAAAAGTGTCCAGCACAAGTTTGGCCGAACTTGTGCTGGACACTTTTATGATTGAGAGTAGCTAGGGTGGAAGTGTTTCTCAGTACATCTGTTTTTTGTTTTTCACATTTCTATTGGGTTTTTAACTTTTTTTTATCATTCATATTTTTCTTATAATTAATTTTTTGTCGCCATATATATTATTAATGTTTCTAGTTTAGCAAAAACCTGCATGCCAAATGCAAAATTGGTGATGTTACACCTTTAATAATATTCTTATATAAAGTTAAAAAAATATGAATATGTTTAGTTTTTAAAAAAATAAATTGATATTTAAAATTAAAAAGAGTAATAGAAAAGTAAAATTAAAATAAATGGGATCAAATATGAAATAAAAAATACAAGTTAAATTTTTACTATCAAGAGCCAGAAGTGGTGTTGGGACAGTTGGGGACCCCTAGGTCAAGACTTGGTCTAAACTTACTTTTATGTATAGCTAACACATTTTGACCTGAGGTTTGGACGGACTTCCAGGGGACAATTTTACAATATCAAACATTATTTACTTCAAAAATTGAGTGAAATATCATTTTTATTGCCATAGAGAGAATTTATCTCATATGACTTCATGCAACCAAAAGTGTCAAGAACAAGTTCGGCAAAACTTGTGCTGGACACTTTTATAATTGAGAGTAGGCATACAGCAAATATTCTTAAACTCAAAAGGGATTTCTTATAAACATTTCCACTGGAATTTGATCTTTCTGTGTCATTTAAATTTACCATTTGATTAATTTTTTGTCATCATTATATTATTAACATTATTACTATAGTAATAACTTGTGTGAAAAATGCATACCAGGTGGTGTTCCACCTTTAATCTTATATTATAAAATAAAGGTATAAGAGTATGAAAATTATTTATTTTAAAAATTAAAAATTAATATCCAAAGCAATATGAGCAATAAAAAAGTAAAATAAAAGGGATAAAATAAGAAAATAAAATCTAAGGAAAATTCCCACTATCAATAACAAGTAGAGGTGTTAGATCAAATGTGCACCACCGGGGCTAAACTTGGACTATATTTTGTTTTTTTTTAAACCAAAGAAAGTGTCCTGATGAGTTCTGAAAAATCATCAGGAGGACATTTTGGCAATATCAAACTACTTATTGTGCAATGATTGAGCAAAATGTCATTTTCATTTCCATAGAGTAAATTTATCCCATCTGACTTCATGCAACCAAAAGTGTCCAGCACAAGTTTGGCTGAACTTATCCTGGACACTTTTATGATGGTGAGTATCTAGGGTGCAGGTCTTCTTCAGTTCATCAGGTATTCCTTATAAACAAATCCACTTGTATATGATCTTTCTGTGTCATTCATATTTATCATTTGATTCATTGTTTTTCACCATTATACTATTAATGTTATTAGTATTGAAAAAACTTGTAAGCCAAATGCATACTGGGAGATGCTACATCTTTCATAATCTTATTAAATAAAATTAAAAAAAATATGAAAAGTATTAGTTTTACAATAAATAAATTGATATTTGAAAGAAAAAAGAGGAATAAAAAAGTAAAATAAAAGTGATTAAATATGAAATTAAACATTCAAATAAAATTTCTGCCATCAAAGATAATTTGAGTTTTCAGACCAAATTTGCACCACCAGTTCTAGATTTGGAATTTTTTTCTTTTTTTTTAAATTAATAAAAGTGTCCACCTGAGGTTTTCCAAAAAATCAGGAGGATAGTATAGCAGTATAAAGCTACTTCTTGTGCAATAATTGAGCAAAAATTCATTTTAACTTCCATTGAGTAAATTTATCACATCTGACTGCATGCAACCAAAAGTTTCCAGCACAAGCTCAGCTGAAATTGTGCTGGACACTTTTATGATGGAGAGTAGCTAGGGTGCAAGTCTTCTTCAGTTAATCTTATATTCATTTTAAAAATGTCTATGGGTATTTGATCTTTCTGTGTCATCCATATTTATTATTTGATTATTTTTTAGTCACCATTATATTATTAATGTTTTTAGTATAGAAAAAACATGTGTAATGAATGTACACTGGGTGATTTTACAACTTTAATAATGTAATATAATAAATGTAAAAAAATTTGAAAGTTATCAGTTTTACCAAAATAAAATTGATATTTAAAAGCTAAAGGATAAATAAAAGGGTAAGATTAAAATTAAAGAGATCAAACATGAAATAAAGATATTAAGTATTATTTCTGCTATCATGAGCCAGTAGAGGCTTCAGAAAAAATGAGCACCATCATAGATCAACATGGATCAAATTTACTTTTTAGCAATGGAAAAAATTGTCTACCTTAGGTTTGGACAAACTTCCAGGGGACCATTTTTCCATATAAAACTACTTTCAGTGCAATGATGGAGTGATAATTCAATCTCATTTTCATAAAAAGAATTGATTGCGTCAGACGGCATGCAACCAAAAGTGTCCATCACAAGTTTGGCAAAACTTGTGCTGGACACTTTTATCATGAAGAGTATCCAGGGTGCAAGTCATTTTTAATCATCTGAAATTTCTTATAAACATTTCCACTGTTATTAAATCTTTGTGCCTCACTCATATTTATCAATTGATTAATTTTTTGTCACCATTATATTATTAATATTATCAGTATAGCAAAAATTGTGTGCCAAATGAATACTGGGTGATGTTACACCTTTTATAATATTATTAAATAAAGGTAAAAAAATATGAAAATGATTTATTTTACAAAAAATAAACTTCTATCCAAAAGCAATATGAGAGGAATAAAGTAAAATAAAAGAAATCAAAGATGAAAATTAAAATCCAAGTTAAATTCCTGCCATAAACAGAAAAAAGAGATGTTGAATCAAATTAGCACAATCAGGGCTAAACTGGCACTGAATTTTTTTTTTTTGTAAAAATAAAAAAAAAATCCACTTGAGCTTTACCAAAACTTCAGCATGAAAATATTGCCATATCAAACTACTTCTAGTGTAATTTTATATCAAAAATTTATCTTCATTTCCATAGAGAGAATATCTCCCATCTGACTGCACCTGACCATAAGTGTCCAGAACAAGTTTGGCCAAAATTGTGCTGGACACTTTTATGATGGAGAGTAGCTAGGGTAAAATTTTTCTTCAGTTCATCTAGTATTTCTTACAAACATTTCTACTGGTATTTTATATTTGTTCCTCACTCATCAATATCATTTGATTAATTTTTGGTCACCATTATATTATTAATTTTATAAGTATAGAAAAACCTCATGTGCCAAATGCATACCAGGTGATTTTATGCCATTTATAATATTATTAAATAAATGTATAAAAATATGAAAATAGTTCATTTTAAAAATTATTAATTGATATCCAAAAGCAATATTAGGAATAAAAAATTAAGTTAAAGGGATCAAATATGAAAAAAGAAATCCAAGTAATATTCCTACTATCAAAGGCCAGTAGAGGTGTTTAAGTGAATGAGAGCCATCAGGGATAAATTGTACTAAATTGACTTTTTTTTAAAGATAAAAAATTGTGCACCTGTGGTTTGGATGAAATCTAGGTAGAAAATTTGGCTATGTAAAACTACTTCTAGTGAAGTTTTTTATCAAATAATTTTTTTCATTGCCATAGCGAGAATTGATCTCATATGACTGCAACTGACCAAAAGTGTCCAGCACAAGTTCGGCCAAACTTGTGCTGGACACTTTTTTGATGGTGAGTATCTAGGGTGCAGCTCTTCTTCAGTGCAACTGGTATTTTTTTAAAACATATCCACTGGTATTTGATCTTTCTGTTTTATTAATATTTTATCATTTTATCAATTTTTTGTTACCAGTATATTATTATTTTTATTAGTATAGCAAAAAAACATGTGCCAAATGCTTACAGGGTGATGTTAAACCTTTAATAATTTTATTAAATACAGGTAAAAAATTATGAAAATGATTTGTTTTACATAAAATTAATTGATATCTAAAAGAAAAAAAAGGTATAAAAAGAAATAGGTTGAATAATAGGGATTTTATATGAAATTCAAAATTCAAGCTAAATGCCTACTTTCAAGGCTCAGAAGAGGTGTTGGATAAAATGGGCATCATCAGGAATAAAATTGTACTTGATTTGATTTTTTTAAAAACTAAATGAAGTTTCCAAATGATTTTCTTCCAATATTTAGTTGGACACTTTGTCTATATCAAATTACTTCTAGTACCATGATTGACCAAATTACATCCTCATTTCCATATGCAGAGTTGATCCCATATGGCTGGACCAGGCCAAAGGTGTCAACCACAAGTTTGAGAATTCTTCTGGTGGACACTTTTATGATGGACAGTAGTAGGGTGCAAGTCTTCTTTAGTTAATCTAGTATTCCTCATAAACATTTCCAACTTATTTTTGGCCAAAAATCAGGTGGAAAGTTTGTCCATATAAGATTACTTCTAATGCCATGATTGACTAAAAATTTATTCTCATTGCCATATAAAGAGTTGATCCCATATGACTGGATCTGGAAAAAGTGTCACCACAATTTTTGATAAACTTAAGTTTGAAAATTTTATGATGGAACGTAATTGCAAGTCTTCTTCATTTCATCAAGTAATCCTCATAAAAATTACCACCTGTATTTTGGCCAAAATTCAGGTGGACACTTTGGCCATATTAAATTAATTCTAGTTCCATGTTGATAAAAAACTGATACTTATTGCCATATATAGATATTAAACCCATCAGACTGTGCCTTTCCAAAAGTGTCTACCTGAATTATGGCTAAACCTCAGTTGGACACTTTTATGATGCAGAGTAGCTAGGGCAAAAGTATTCTTCAGTTAATTTGGTATTCATAATAAATTATCCTCCTGAAGTTTAGCCTAACTTCAGGTGGACAATTTCGGAAAGCACCAGTTAGTCACTATCCATCAAAAAAGTGTTCACCAAAATTTTGGCTAAACTTGTGGTGGACCCCTTTGATCAGCCACAGTCAGATGAGATCAACTCTTTAGATGGAAATGAGGATGATTTTTTGGTCAATCATGGAAATAGAAGTAGTGTGATGTGGCCAAATTACCCGCCTGAAGGTCAGACAAACCTCACAAGGACACTTTTTAGCAGGGAGTAACTGAGAAAAATCCATTTATCAGAAGGAAAATCTTTTTTTGGATAGATGCCAAGGTTTCATACTTGTGTATTATGGTCAGTATTAATTTTGAAAGTGTCTGTCCAAGCAATTTCATTGCCCATCATGACACATTTTGTTTTAAATGTTTCAAACTGCGTGATACAGTATTAAGGTGTCACATAGTATAATTAAGTTCTATTAAGTGCCCTCCTATGATGCCTAAATTTATAACTTAATATCTTACATAATAATTTTTTTTATATAAATTCATCAATATTTTATTTTATTATCAAATTTAATAGAGCAAGTATCCTGAATTATTATATATGCATAAGCTTAGGTTAGATCAATTTGTGCTCAATTTGTGCTCATCAGAGGACCAAAATCAAGTTCTGGAGGATCAACTTGTGCATAATTTGGAATCAGTTGATATTCTGTCTATAATAAATCTGAGAATAAATGTAAATCTAACTCTAATTTACTTATGTTTATAAAGTATTCATAAACCTGGCATAATTAAGGGACACTCTAAATTTCAAGAGAGGGGATCGCTAGCAATTCACCCCTAGATTTCATGCGGTGACTTAGTGGGAATGATGAATCATAGTTTATTTTAGAATTGTTTGAAGACTCAGAGATACTCTCTGAACCAGAAGATGTTGAATTATTTGAGATATTGACTGCGGTTTCAGACAATGACAATGTGAGTTCTTGAAAAGTATGTATAAGATTGGATTCCCTTTTTTTGTGACTTCTCCAAGTTGTTTGACTATCATAGAATCCCTTGACTTCCTCGCTTGTTGGGACACATATTTTATACTTAGTGCAGATTTAGAATTCACAAATTAACAAAGAGTTCTTCGGATTGGATTTGGTGTTATCCATTGCACTTTCTGGAAGGAATGGATTGGTATATGGAAGAAAGATAAATTGCTTATGATATATGATGATAGTTAAAATTTCTTTGTCAGAAAATATTGACATAAGAATGTCTTAGTTTTGATATCAAAAATATACCACTGTCTAATTAAATATAAATTAAGATCTCATATTTTTTGAATTAAAGATATATAAGTAGCTAGTTACATAAAATAATATTCAATTTTTATGTGTTGTTAATTCCTACGTATTTTTCTATTAGTTATGTTGAATTTATGCCCCTGCTTATTGAGTAGTGTGAAATGAGTATCACAACAAATTGTTAAGCCTTGTATCATAAGATACAAGATGATAAAACCTACTTGATAACTGTGAGAAAAAATCAGCCGACGTAGCAGACTAGATTTTGAAATACCATTCTTCTACCTCATACTGATGTAGCAGTGGATAAGTCAGCTGTTTGAATGTGTTGTTAGTGACATTAAATTTGCAATGAAAAAGAAAATTTAAATTTTACAGATATAATTTGCACTCTTGGGAAATTTTTGGATTTATTTTGGTAAAATTTTGGTGTCTTTTTGGCTTGTATTTTTTGTCCTTGTCATAATGCAATTATTTTAAAATAAGTGAGTACTCTATTTTTAAAAATATTTAAATGCAAATTAGTTTTTCAAAGAAAGGTTTTCATTTTACTCTTTTAATGTCATAATTTAGCATATACAAGTAATTTATCAACTTTACTTACTTGAGGGTTTAAAAATTCAAGCAGAGCTGCTGTGGTATCATGTCTACATTAATTTGTGAGATTTTTTCTTGAATTTATTTTTCATTGAAATTTATTTTCTTGAATTCTATAAATTTAGCTATGTTTCTTGCTCTGGATGACTTTTTTATTGTTGATTTGTGTATTTAAATTAAAATTTGGAAATCTGGACCCCTTAATAGGATAAAATGAAGGGCGGATTATTGCCATTTTTTTGAATTGAGAATTTAAGAAAAAAAGTTAGAAAAAAAGAAACTTTTTTTAAGTTAGACTTATAATTTTTAATGGAAGATAAATTTTGCACTAGAAATTTAGAGGTTTACATGCTAACATGGAAATATTATAGATTAAAAACATGAATTTAACAACTTACCAGATTCTAATGCTACCTAATTACATTTTTTTAAAAAATAAATGACCAAGTAATGAAAAATTTTTTCTCATAAAACAAATCTGGTGAAAAAAGAAATTCCACTCTTCAAAACAGAAAAAAAACACAATTTTTATATCCCTTAAAGTGATTATCCACCCTGAGCAGGGCTTTGACTCAGTTGAAAAGTTTTATCATCAACAAAAACAATAAATCCCATGAAACCCTTTACTTGAATAACCTGAAATTATTCAAATTTTTTTGGGTTGGCCAAGAAAGAAATTTTAAACATAAGGAAAGAATAGCAGTGATGCTTCATTTGGTATAGATATTAATTGAACCATAACCTAAATCCAAGACATTTTTGTAAAAGTTTCAAGGTAGCTCCATTACCATTGGAACCTAAATAAAATTATGTGATGGTCAATTGAATTAAAGTATCTGTTGTTTTTATAAAATTGTTGAAAAACATGGGGTTATCCCGATTTAGCACAACCAGTTTAAGAAAACATTCCTGGGAATTCCTGAATAGCTGTTGTAGACAATCCTATAGTACTAGCTATAGGCCTTGACCAAGGGAGTTGGAGAAAAACCAGAGAAAAAATCCCTTGTCCCTTTAGAAAAACAAAGTAAGATTTACCTTCTAAAGTAAATTGAGTCTTGAGTGCTAAAACCCCTTTCCAACAAACTTGACTTCCTGATCAGTAAAGGAAGTAGTCTACAGACAGACTACCACACCATAGAACTGAAATGTAGACCAATTTCCACACCAGAGAAAGCAAGATTCTTGATGTAGGTTGCAAAGCTACACCAGTGAAAAAAAGATACATGATATAGCTTGAAAGACTATAAAAGAGAAACAGTGACAAGAGATGAGGTTAAGTAAGAACTAAACTTTTCAAACAGCAGCCAAAATATTCCACAAAGCACACTAAAACAGTGAAGAACAGAGATTCCACGTATACCAGATGGTTGATGATGTAGTAGAATTCCCCCACTCTTCTTCTTAATATCCTTTCCCTCCTCTTCTCACACACAGACCACCCTGGACATTTCCCAGCCAATTCCAGCTTTCCAACCTTCCTGTGAGCATAAAAGTGCCTTTAGGCACTTCCAAATTCACAGGTAGGCTGCCATTTCACGCCCTTAAACACCCAAAAACCCCATCAACACCCTGTAAAACAACAAACAATTGTAACTACACTTAAAAACAAGCTAATAACACACAACACATACCAAAATGAAGAGAAAAAAAGGGAATTAAGCTGATACATAATAAGTCACCTTAGATTAGGCCTCTAAAAACACAACTAGTCATCTAACATTTAACAAAATACCAATAAATATACACCATAACCCCAACTATACCCTACATACTAAATACCCACAAATATGCTGTGGTGCCCATCTTGTAGAGATGCAGAAAAAGTCTCAGGAGAACAGCAGAGGCTCAATTCTCTAAAGTGCAACAATGGAGATTCCAAGAAGGATGGTTACAGAAGCCCAACTATGGGGTCTTCAAGGTGCAGGAAAAAATATACTCTCTGTGCACACTTTTTTTAGGGGAAGTATGGATATACAAGAAATTTCAAGTAAAGAAGAGAGGGAAATATGTACTGAATTATGGGATAAGAGGGTATGGTATGTACTTGTGAAAATTATGGTTAGCGCTTGATGCATAATACAGAGTTAGGAAGCAGAAATAAGCAATTGTATGAAAATCACACTTAGATAAGAGCAATGCCTTCTGGGAATGGCAGTATCTGCCAAAGGAGATGAAAAACAAGCTAAAGAAAGATGGTAGCACTAGGAAGACAAGTAGGTTGCAAGTAAGAAGGTTTAAGAAAGGAAGATCTGAAATACAGAAGTTATTTTCTTTTTGCAGAGGGTTTCACTATTAGTAGGGACTCATGTGGTGAGCGTGGGTTATACAATAGGTATAAAGGAGGTACAGTAACTATTTCTAAGTCAGGAATCTTAAGAAATTAGGTGTATGTACATGAGGTGGAGCTTCAGGTGCTAATAGTTGTTCTTATCTAGATTTTTCAGATGGTATTAGAGCCAAGACTGATGCTAAAAAATTTACATAGCTTATTGAGATACAAAGTTACACTTTGATATTTTGTATTAGTGCTAAACTTGTGTAGGAAAACAAGTAGAGGAAGGAAAAATAAGAAAGGGGTTCTGAACATACAAATTTATATCAAATCACTCACTTTAAATAGGAAAAGGAGGAGATATTTTTGATATAGATAAATAAGAAATAGATATATTTTATTTTTTTACATAATGGGTGTTCATACCAAAAGAAGTGCTGTAGTGTTATTTTATTGCTACAACAAGGATAGTATTAGATAGAGTGATTGAAGAGGGAGTGACTTAGAATACTAGCTCTTACTGAGAATTGATATAGCAAACATATTGATTGCTTATATTAAAATATAGTTTACCTTTTTTTTAAAGATCTCTACATAATTATCCTACTTTCTTTTCAAATAATTTAGATAACCAAGCTTATAATATGTACTTTCACTTTCTTTAAAATAAGAGTGGAAGGCACTTCTTTTTTATTATTTAAAAGAGAAGAACCAACTTATCTTGGATTGTGTCTATAGCTTAGTATTATAGAATAGTTTTCCATTCTACAATGCACTCCAAAGGCATACCTAGCTTTGGATTACCACATCCTCCCACAAATTAAGAATTTCCCCATTCTTCATCCACTAAAAATAATGTTCAAACACCTCTCCAGACCTATCTCTGACCTGGGACCCTTCCAGTACTGCAATGAAAGCAACCTCATCTGTGCAATTTTTCATGAAATTCCTCCTTTCCTTCAAGCTTCTTCATTCTGGCACATAAAAAATATTCTGTGGAACAAAGCTCATCACAATCAATTCCCAAATAAGAAATTAACTCCAAATCTACTTGTAAAACTTCCTTCTCACAAAAAATAAGTTCATAAGGTGTATATTCAGTAGTCCTCTTGACAGTAATTCTTTCATCAAACAAAACCAAAGTTAAAAAATGACTTCACTTTTCAGCACTATCCCCACACATCTTGACCAAAGCATCTTTCAAAACTTGATGCCCTCTTTCAACCATACCTTCAGCTTCAGGATAATAAGGAGAGGCCACTTTCACCTTTTACCTAACACTAGTAACAGAATCCTTAAATTCAGCTCCAAACTCTGGCCCTCCATCATCAGTGACCAATTTCATCAGCCCATACTTATAAATCCACTCCATCCTCAAAATCTCTGCCACACTCTTGGAAGTCAAGTTAACCAGAAGCACTGCCTCAACACAACCAGATAAATCATCCCTGGCCACAATAAAATATTTGTACCTTCCTTCTTTAATATGGACAAAATGCAGAATTAATCCTACAAGCACAGTTGATTCACCAGTAGCATGACCAATTTATTTTGGTTTCAAATGAATTCTTCTTGGACACTCTTCACAAAATTGGACCCAACCATTCACAGCCAACTTCATACCTGGCCACCAAAATCTTTCTGCTACTTTTCTATAAGTCTTCCCAAAGCCTCTATGACCAAGGTAGTCATGAAAAGACTTCAACAACACCTCTTGACCCTTCTTTTTAGTCACCACAACTTGCTAATTTGGATGCCTCCTCCTCATTAAACTTCTCCCTTACACATAAAAGTCAGGACTTTTCTTCTTGAATGCTAACCAAGTATCATCATCACAACTGTCTGGCCTCTCCATAGTAAACAGATATTCCATCATAAGAAAATAAAACCCAGACTGACCCCAGGTCTCATCTTCAAAATAAAACAGAATAAAATCCAAGGGAGCAGCCCAGTTATCAAAATCACTAGTATGCACATGGGCCAATTGACACACCCATCCAGGACACCAATATTTAAATCTTGGCACATCCTTCTCTTTTTTCTGAATTTTAAGAGAATCAAGTGTACTAACAAAAAAAACATTTTCTAAGTTTGATCCATCCCAAACAACAGCCCCTTCTTCATCAATAAAAATATTCTGATCACCAGAATCAAGATCAGATCCAGCCAGTTTAACCTCATGGGGGGGGTTAAACCTTCATCAGAAACACAAATATCACAAGCCAGTTAGACCTCATGGGGCAGGGCTTAACCTTAAGCACATCTTGTTCTGGCCCTAACCACTGGAACATCTTCATCAAACTCTTCTGATTCTAAATCTTCATCTGTTGGTGGTCTTCTTGACAAACCATCTGTAATTGTAAAAGTTTTTCCTGGCTTATGAACCAAATCCAAAGAGAAATTCTGGAATAATGCAACCACCTAGTCAAAGGAGCATTTGGAAGACTAGAAGTGTTGATCATCTGCACCAATAATTTAGCATATACCTGCAGCTCAAAATTCTTCCCCCACAAAAAAGTCTGCAACTTCCTCAAGATTTTTTTCACACCACAGAGCTCCCAAAGTGGCTGAGAATACCTGGATTAGACCTTGTTAAACACCACAGATTCATACCTGACCTGCCTAACCTTCCCATCTTTATTCTCTTGAGACAGAACAGCACCAGCAGCAATATAACTTGAATCCACAGCCAAAAAAACATTCTCAGCCCCAAAACCATATTTTAACTTATTAAACACAATATTCTCTCCTACCACCTTCTTCAACTTCACAGCTACCTCTTCAAAATCACCATCTCACTCCCAATCAGTGTCCTTCCTGGTCATCTTCCTTAAAGGAGGTGCAAACAAAGTGAAGTCCTTAATAAACATCCTCACATAAACTAAAATGCCTAAGAATCCTCTGTCTTCAGTGATATTCTTTGGTCTTGGCCATACTTGAATTTTATTAACCTTCTTCTTTGACATACTCCTACCCTCCTTGCACACCACATAACCCAAAATCTACAATTCCAGTACACAACAGCAAAACTTTGACCCAGACACAGTCAACCCAGCCACATCTATTGTAAACAAAATTGTATCCAGTGTTACAGCATACTCCCACACAAACCTCCTAATACTAGGGTTTTCCATAAATACCTTGTTACCATAATCAGATGTTGGCCCTTTAACTCCACCATTATCAATAAAAATACCATCATAAGTTGGTACTTCATTCTGCGAAATCCAATCCATCTGTCCCTGGTAAAAAGCAACAGAATTAGTAGCTCCTTAAGGTAACCTGGTAAATTGAAACCTTCCTAAAGGATTCTAAAAATTAGTGAGAGGCTTAGAATTTCATGGAGTTCCCTATAATCATAACCACCCATAATATCAACCAAACAATAAAACACCCTTCCAGAAAAATCCTCCACAAAATTTTCTGCACTTGGTGGCATTCTAGCATCCTCAATAGTCACTCTATTCAAGGCCCTGAGATAATGAACCACCCTAAGTTTTCCATTCTGATTCTTGACACAGAACACGGCACTAAAATAACTTGAGGTTGAATTTTCATACAACCCTGTCCTGATCCTTTCCCTAACAATCTCCACAAAATTATCCCTTATAGCATGGAATTGGTTTGATTTTCCAAGGCTCATGAAAAACCACTGGAATCAGATAAGGTGAACCATAAGAATGCTTTAACACACCTCTTTCCTCCTCCACAAAAGCAATTGCCTTTCGCCTCAACAACATCACATACAAAAACAAATTCCTCTCCTCCTTAGATAACCACCCATTAGGACCAAAATTCTCCACCTCCAATCTTTCCCCAGTAATCCTAGCAGTTTCCAAAAAATCAGTTTTATTCTTCACTAATGGTGTCACATAAGGATCTCTTGAAAAAGGAGGCCTCTTAAAAGGCAGGTTCAATCCAACTGGAATGGGCTCATTGACAAGCCTAGCCTTCTCTGCTACCTTCTTGCACTTAGCAGAATCCACTTCAAAATCTTCAGCTTCAACAGGGGCTTCTTCAACCTTCCTACAACAACAAAAAGGGGTTTCCCCAATGCTCACAGGAGTGTCCAAGGTAATTTTTATGAAATAGGTAGAAGAAACCCTAGCAGTGAACAATTGGGAGGACTTACTTGTAGACCCCAATCTCACCATCCCAAAACCTTTCCATTCCACATTCCCATTTTCCTCCTCATTAATAACCTCAATTCTATCACTTCCAACACATCAATCACCCTTCAACTCTTCAACCAAATAGTCTTGAAATAATTTTTTTTGATCTTCTTTCTTCTTTATCTTCATATTTTTTTCTTCATTTCTTGATGGGGCACCTTCATAAAAACAAAAACCAGAGTTGCACACTTTCTCACATGTGTGGCCAAGGTAATGATTTTTGAAAGTTGTAGATAAAAGCCTAGAAGTGCACAATTTCAAGGACTTATTTTTAGAACCCAATCTCACCACCCCAAAGATTTTCAATTCAACAGACATATACCCCATCTTTCCTCTTGAAATTAAAAAAAAATTAATCTTGAAACCATTAAATAAACAGAGACTTGATAAAAAACTTGAAGAATACTTGCAGAGAAGAGAAAAATTGTAAAAAAAAAGCTGAGAATCCACTTAGAATATCTCTAAATGAGCTAACTCACTACAACCTAGGATTTCCTCTGAAAGGGGAGAGGTTGCAGTACTTGGGTGATCAGCCCCACCTACTCTAAAATATAAGGCACTCCATCAGAGCCTGAGCCAGCTTCCAAAAAAACAGAAGCAGCCCTATATTCCTTTTTCCTCTCACAACAATTAGGACAATGACACATAGATCTAAGCCCAGGCCTAGTCTACCAAGCCTCTATACCAGGTGAAGACAACTTCATATGCAAGGTCCTTTCATCCTCCCCTTTCAACTTCAAGCTGTTACAAAATCCAGGTTGATACCCGATCCTGGCTGCAAAATCCATTAAAAATGGGCCACCCAAAACTTCTCTAACAGTGCCTTTTTCAATACAAAATTGCACCTTCCCAGAAGCTTCACAAACATCCAGCTTCACAAACTCTGCTGTTCCCACCAATCCCCCTTAAATTCCCACCAATACAAGTTTTGATGGGGAGGCCCAATTGAGTTGCATCAGGTAAAGAAATAAGATTGATCTGAGAACCAGAATCAACCAAAGCTCTGATGACCTTTCCATTCAGAGTGAAATTGACAAACACCAGAGGAGCAGATGAATGTGTCTTCAAACTCTCTCAAACTTCTCATCAGAATCACATACAAACTCCACCTCCCCAGAAGAGACCCTTCTCCTGGTCAACATCTTTCTTTTCTTCTTAGCCAAATAAGGACTGACAGAAAACAACTCCCCATAAGTCAAGGATATAGTCCCTTTATTCATCTTCTCCAACACAGAATATTTCAAATTAACTCTCCCTGAAACCACTGGCCTCTCAAAATGGGATTTTGGTTTCACAACCTTAGGCCTTGATGCCTCTTGAGGTCCATCACCTCCATCCACAGATTTATTGACCACAGGAACCAAAATATATCCATCACTTGTGACCCTGACCCATCTGGGCTTTGACAAAGAAGACCAAGGAACATCCTCCTCAGAGTGAGAATCCAAATTCATTGGAATTGGATCCCCATTCATATCATAGGCACCATAATTGGTGGGCCCATATCTGCCATTCCCTTCTGCATCTTGTAAAGCTCCTCCATGCTAACCTTCCTCCTGGCCTCCATCTTTGGATCCACCTTGGGAGCCTTGGGTTTAGGCTGAGCCTGTGACGTGCTCTTTGGCCTATCCACCCTCTCAGTATCAACAACATAAACACCAGCTAAACATTCCCTCCTTGACTGTCCTTCAGAAGAATACAAATCCAAACCACCATAAGAAGTAGAAAAAGAGACCATATTGACCTCCTTCCCTCTCCCCTTAACATCAACACCCTCCTTACCTGAAGACTTCCCCTTATCAGGATTCACCTCAAGCCTTGGCCTCCTCTTATTGGGGACATTTCTTCTCCTGACCAAATACACAGGAGCCTGCCCCTCACTGGGCTTCACAAAAGAACCATCAGGGAACTTAAACACCCTCCCATCAAATTCCACCTTTCCCTTTGACAAATATTTGTTCAGTGCCCCCTCCTACTAAAATAATAGAGCACTCAAGGATCACTACTACCACCAGCCCTCCTCTCAAAAGGCTTGACCTGCCGCATTGAGGCCCTATTCAACTTCTGAGTCTCCTGCACAAAGATGTGCAACTTCTTGGTTAAATCCACCAGTTTCTTGATCACTGGGTCTCTCTCTTCTTTAGGAACCTTCACCACCTTCTTCACCTTAACCTCCTCCTCTGCCAAATTCTCACTGACTTTTCTGAAATACTTGGCACACCCCTCCTGATAGGTGTCCACAGCCCGTAACTTCAAATGGGCCTCCACAGCCTTCTACACCTTGTCCAAGGTAGGAAAGCTCTTGTCCCCATTAGCCACAGTTTTCATCATCTCCTTCCTTGAAAGCTCCCTCTACACATCTATCCTGAAATCCCTATCCAGGGCATACCAAAAAACATCTTTGTCAGAATTTTCATGTGCCAACTCCTTCACTTCCACCAAATACTCCACAACAGGGTCAAACTGCAACAGAAACTTCCTGTATTTGTGTGGGTTACCCACACCACCATAAAATTTCCATTCACTGACCACCTTATTAAGATCCACACTAGTAAATCTGACCCCCCATCTATCCACCATTTCCCTACACAACAAATTCCAATCCCTTTTCTTGTAACCAGACATGGCTACCAACTCATTTTCCACTGTCCTATCTCCAATGAAGAAAATTATTTAATTCATCATATACAGGTAAGAAGTACCATCCACCCCAGAAGCAACCTCATACTTCTACAAAAACCACTTCACATCTACCCCATTAAACTTGGTTCCATCCCAAGTTTTAATCCTAACACACTCCCTAACTACCACAGCAGGAGGGCCTCCCTCTCCACTGAAAGTCACCACAGGAATAGAGGAACCAGAAGCCATACCTCCAACCCAAAATTACAAAGTTCCAAAAAAAACACACCAAAAAATTGTCAACCAAAGAAAAAAAGGAGTCAAAATAACTAGCAGGTACTCTCCCCATGTTGGGCGCCAGAAATTTAGACAATCCTATATTACTAACTCTAGGCCTTGACTAAGTGAGTTGGAGAAAAACTACAGAGAGAATCCCCTTTCCCTTTATAAAAATAAAGTGAGAGTTACCTGCTAAAGTAAATTGAGTCTTAATTGCTAAACCCCCTTTCCAACACACTTGACTACCTTATCAGTCAAGGAAGTAGTCCCAGACAGACTTCCACACCAAAGAAGTGAAATGTAGACCAATTTCCACACCAGAGCAAGCAAGATACTTGATGTAAGTTTCAAAGCTACACCAGAGACAGCAAGATACTTGATATAACTTGCAAGACTATACCAGAGAAACAGTGACAAGAGTTGAGGTCAAGTAATAACTAATATTTTCACAAAACAGCCAAAAGATTCCACAAAGCACACTAAAACAGTGAAGCACAGAGATTCCAGGTATACCAGATGGTTGATGATGAACTAGAATTCCCCCACTCTTCTTATTAATATCTTTTCCCTCCTCTTCTCACACACAGACCATCCTGGCCATTTCCTAGCCAAATCCAGTTTTCCCACCTTCCTGAATGCATAAAAGTTCCTTTAGGCACTTCCACATGCACAGGTGGTCAGCTGCTTTTTAGCCCTTAAAGCCTAAAAAACCCACCAACACCCTCTAGAATAAAAAATAACCGTAACTAAACTTAAAAACAATCTAACCATGAAAAACACATACCAAAATGAAGAGAAAAAAAAGGGAATTAAGCTGATACATAATAAGTGACCCTAGCTTAAGCCTCTGAAAACATAACTAATTATCTAAAATCTAACAAAATACCAATAAAAAACACCATAACCCCAACTATACCCTACATACCAAATACCCACAAATACACACTCCAAAGGCCTACCCAGCTTTAGATGGCCACACTGTCTAAAACTAGGCAAAGATAGGTTAAGAAGAATCTAGCTGGTGTACTTGGGGGTATGAAGTACTTGAGGCTTTCTGTGAAGAATGTGACATTTCCTTGCCATTTTTGATAAAAACCCAAAATCCTGAAGATCACAATCAGAAATGGAATAAGAATCCAAGATCCTTGAAACTTATCTCTTGATGTAGTTTATCATGATTTGAGAGTCAGGAAGGCATGAATCTTATATGGTAGAAAAATTTAAATGATGTACAATGTTTTGAGTTATAAAGTGTTATTCTGTGCAGTACTGCATATGAATAGGATGATGCTCACAAATCAGTGAAATGGGAAGTTATGGTGAAATCAGCACTTTTGGTTGAGAAACTGCATATTTGAGTGAAGTAGGTGACTTATTTCAATTTTTTAATCCACCAGTTAAAAAGCTAGTGTCTTTCTATTAAGACCTAAGAAGGTGGACTACCACTAGCACTAACACTAGTCTAAGACAGGACTAACTATTCTGGATACAGCAGTGAGACTAACTAAGACTGACTATGCTGGGACTTCCAACAGTGAGGGATTGTGGGACTGACTATGCCAATTGAAAGGGGTTACCAGATAAGTTGTCCAATGAGGAGCACTCCACAGCACTGGCCCATTTAACCCCCTTATTCAATATCCACTCTTCAGTCTCTTTACAATGTATAACGCCCATAGAACTCCTCCTCCCCATCCCTCAACCAAATCATAATATTACCCCCTCTTTTAACCCTCCTGTCCCCTGTGCTTCTTCTCAAAATTCTTTAACCTTTCCTTTGCATTCACCAAAATTTCCTCCAGTTTCCAGGACCTATCTCCAACCCCATATCCTTTCCAATGAACCAAGTACTTAACCTTTCGCTTATACACCCTCTTAGAAGCAACCTTTTCCACTTCAAACTCCTCTTCTTTTCTCACCTAGATTGGTGCTTGTGGCTCCTCTGGATTCCCTGGGATTTTATCTTTTTTATGCTTTGTGAGTAATGAAATGTTGAAAACTAGATGTACTTTCCTCATTGAGATTGGTAGTTACAGTTCATAAGCTAAATCATATACTTTGAGTTTGACTTTTAATGGCCCCACTATCTTGTGATCTAATTTAGTGCTGGGGTGCAATGTGGAAAGGAAACATGAGCTTGACCAATCCTTGTCACCTACCTGTAGTGAGCTATTCTTGGTTCCTCCTTGATTGTGATGACACTCATTTATTGTTGAGATAGCTTGAGAGCCACTTCTAATTCATAAAATATAATGAATATTCTTTGAATCTACTCTTCTGCTTCTGGGACTTTTAACATGGATGGGGTACCAATTGAAAATGTTGGGTGATATCAATAGCTAGCATAGAATGGTGACATGCCTGTTTCAGCATGTTCCAAGTTGTTGTATAAGAACTCAGCTAATGGTAACAGCTTTACCCAATCATCTTGCTGATATTTAATAAAGTGGAACAAGTATTTTTCAATTTCCTTATTCAGTATTTCAGATTTTCTGTCAGTTTGAAGATGCCATGCTGTTGATAATATTGGCTTAATTTTCAGTTGCTCATACATTGATTTTAAAAATTTAGAGTTAAAAGTACTTCCCCTATCTGATACTATAATTTAAGGAAATTTATGTAATTTCTAGACATGCGCCACCATGAAGTCTGTAATCCCCTTTGATAAAACCTTGGTAGTTGTGGGAACAAAGTGCACCATCCTGGTGCAATGTTCAACTACTATGAGGATAGCATTCTTTCCTTGTGACTTGGGTAGTTCCACCATTGGATCATTAGAGAGTTCCTTCCATGTCTGCTTGGATATGCTTAACAGGGTTAGTGGCATGTTTTTGGGCTAATCTTGTTCATCTGAAAAAACTTGCGTGCTGCTACATAGTGCTGGACATATTCCTTCATGGACTTCCAGTAAAAGTTGAAATTCATAAGCTCCACGTTCTTCACAGTTCCTGGGTGTCCTGAAATCTGGTAATCATGCCTAGATTTGACCACCTGCATCTTGATCTCTTCAACATTTGGCACCACTATCCTCCCATTCCAATACAGTGCTTCCCCTTCTAGGTGATACTCCTTCAATCCTTTCCTTACCAATACCTCTTTTGATAACAGTGCATTCACCAACTCTTGAACCCCCTCACCATTTTTCTGCTCCCTCCTCACCCATTCCATCAAATCTTCATCTTCCAACTCCACCTCATCTAGGATTACCCCTCTCTTTAAGGTCCCCCTTCAATAATGTAGCACCAGCAGTATGTAGCTGGTCTGGTGCTGGGTACAAGTCAGGACATCCTGATATTCAATCATGTTTTCCACTTTTCTTCCCTTGTTGAAATTTAACAAAAAAATTGATGCTACTTAGCAGCTCTTCCCAACATGCTTGTTAGAAAGTCAACTTTTTAGTGGTCATGAAGGTTTCCAAGTTTTTATGATCCGTTTAAATAATAACTTGTAGTCTGTGAGGACCTCCTTCCAAATAGTTGTGCCAGGTGCTTACTGCTTCAACTAGTGCCAATAACTCCTTATCATATATTTCATATTTCAATTTGGTGCCTAGAAGTGTTTGTGAAAAATATGCTACTGGTTGCAGGACATTTTCAGAATTGTATTGGGATAATACTGCAACTAGTGCAAAATCTGAGCAGCAGCATTCCAGAAAAAGTGGCCTCAATAAATCAGGGATTTCAAGAATAGGGGCTGTAAGTCTTTTCAGGTAGTCAAGCGCATTTTGTTTGCTAACTTTCCCGATAAACTTGACTTCCTTCTTTGTGAGGTTGTGCAATGGTTGGAAAATGTGGGAGTAATTTTCAATAAAAAGGTGGTAAAAATTTGAAAAGCCTAGAAATGAATGGAGCTCTTTTACTGATGTTGATGTTGGCCATTCTGTCACTGATTTACTTTCTTCTGGTCCATTTTAAACCTATTCTCTGAAAAGATCATACCCAGGTAGGGGGTTTCACCTACTGAAATGACTCATTTCTCTGGTTTTAAACATACTTGGGCCTCCCTCAAGTGCTGAAAACAGTTTTTCACACATATCTGGTTATCCTCCATTGATATGGAGTAAATCAGGATGTCATCTAGGTAAAAAACACATCTATCCCTATTCATTTTCTGAAGATTCTTTTTGTGAAGTGTTGAAAAGTGGCAGGCACATTACATGGGACAAATGGCATTACCAACCATTCAAAATGACCAAATTTAGTGCAGAATTCCAGTTTATTTTCATCTCCATCTTTCAAAGGTATTTTGTGGTAATCTTCCCTGAGATCTAGGGATGTGAAAGTTTATGTACCCTGCAGACTGTCAATCAACTCACTATTCAGTTGAAGGGGATATCTGTTTTTAACTTTCAGTGCATTTAATCTTCTGCAATTAATACATGGTCTCAGTTAACCATCCTCTTTACCTGAAAAGATCACAGGGCTTCCAAGAGAGATTTTTATTCACTGATGAAACCATTCTTTAGATTTTAATTAATAATCTCTTTTAGGGCTTTTGACACCAAGTTTGAAAATAAGATTATGCAGCTAAATTGAGGAGTTGTGCCTGGAATCAGATAAATGGCAAAGTCATGAAGTAAATGAGGTGGTAGGTCCTGACTTCTCCCTCTCCAAACAGCGGAAGAATTCCCATTAACCTTCAGGGACAATTTCCTTGAGGCTTTTTGTTGGCTTAAGGACTGGAACTTGGCTGAAATCTTGGCAGATATGTTCAAAGCTGTTGTGTTGCATTCCAGTTCTTCTTCTTCCTCAAGTGCTCCCTCCAAGTCCTGAAACTTAGAATCAAGAGAAAGTTGCAGTTCTTGCAGCAAGTCTACACCAGGAGACCTGCTTGGAGAGGCTCCTGGCCCCTGCAGAGGCCAGGGGGTAAATTCTTTCTCTGTTCCATCCACCATTCCATAATCTGCCTTCCCTTTCCTTTTTTTCACCTTCTCCTCTTCTTGGTGAATTTTACCACCTTTCTATTCCTTTCCAGTTCTTCCCATTGGAGCCCCATCCCCAGCCTTCTGCTTAAAATTAAGAGGAAGAATCAGTTCTGGTGGCAAGTCAACTGATGAGAATAAAACATCAGAAGACTTTCCAGGATGGGCTCCTGACCCCTGGGGGGGCCACAGGGAAGATACTTTAGCCCCAGCATCTCCTTTCCTTCCTATATAAATCTTCTTTTCCTTCCAGTCAACTTGCTGGTTATATTGGTGTAACTATGTCATCCCCAGTACAATGTCATACTGGTCTTTCAGTTTTCTCACATATGCCCTGCACTGAAACTCCCTTCCATCACACCAAAAACTGAAAAAAACATTTTCTCTTACTTCTCCTCTCTCACCTTGGGATCCATCAAACATAATTAGACCTCTAGGATAGTTCAATTTTCCTTTTTTCTTTTTATTTCTCGGTAAAAATTTGTTAGAAATAAAACAGTCTGCGGCCCCACAGTCCAGTAAGGCTTGTAAATTTGTTGTGGCTTCAAGGGTAATTAAAGTGAATTTAAATATAATACAATGTAGAAAGACTCTTACAGCTGCCTTACAGTAAGCAGAATCCAAGGGAGTTGGATAACCCATAGAAAACCCTGTCCCTTTAAGAAAAATAAGAGTTCTCAACTAACTAAGCTATAACCTCTACTTGTTATTAGATGAAAAGTAAAATATTTGTTATTAATGGTTTTGAGATTTAGAATCAGTGTTTTTAATAATGAGGGTATAAAACAAAACAGTAAAGCTGGATTTAGAAAAGATATTTAAATGATTGAATAATATGTTTTTCTAAAGCTTTTATTTTATAATATTAAGTTTTTAAATTCAGATCCCTGATGATGAGACCCTTTAAATGTTACCCTATAACTTAATAAATGTGATGTTGAGTAAAATTTATAATATGTTATGTGAAAGTGTTATATTTATAAGGGTATTACAATTTTACAGTTTGTTATGTAAGATAATAATGAATGTCATTGATATATGTTATGATGTGATGATTGTTAATGATTAAGTTTTTAGATAAAATTTTAGCTGTTGGATCCTGATACCCAATTTTAAGTCTACAGTCTATTTATGCATATTATATTATATGCCCTATTTCCCCTAGCTGGAGCATCTCAGAGCTTGTACAGAGATTGCCAGAGTTTGTACAGAGCTTGTCTGGAGAATTCCTCAGCTTTTACGGACTTCTGGACTCAATTAGAACTTCAAAAAACCACTAAAAAATCTAGAAAAATTAAAGATGATAGAGATACTTCTCTATTATAATCCCTACTAATTTTTGTAGTGTGTGAAGCCCTATTCACCTAGTAAAAAATAATCAAAGTTAAGTAAGTTATGAAAAATTAAAAATAATCAGAAATTCTTTATAAAATTATTAAAAATTGTGGAAAAATTTTAAAAGTTCCATAAAAATTGCCAAAGATTCTTGAGACTCCTGACTTTAATCTCAATGTACTTTTAAACCTATAATTTTAATTTCTTATGGTTACTTATTTGTTTAATCTTGACTTGTAAAAATACCGATTTTACCCTTTATATACTTAATCCTACAAATATTCACCATTATAAAAATAGATTGGCTTTTCCAATTTAAACAATAGAATCTCTAAATCATCCTTTTAATAAAATTTAGTGCCATACTAACTTTTAGACTGCTACCATGATTTTCATTTACCTCAAGTGGCTTACATGCTGATAATTCTTCTACCAAATCCTCATTTTTCTTTTCCTCTAATCCACTCAAAGAGGGTAAAACCTTCACTCCTGAGCACTGTCTATTACCTATGACTTACTTGTGCTATCCTATACCTCACTAAGCCTAATATTTTCCTTATAATCCCTTGCTATATGACCACCATTTCCACATTTCAGTCACTTCCCTCTACTCATATGCCTCTTGTATTCCTCATCAGATAGCCTTTTTTTCCCACTAGAGCCATGTGCATTGACTGAATCAATTTACATAGTGTTTGGGCCCCTGGGACTGGCCCTGCTTGATGGGGAATATTTTCCCCACTGACAAGCACCACTCCAACCATCCATTTTCGGATGCGTGAACACAATGTAGACTTGTATGGCTAGTTCCATGAGTGCTAGGAGGGAGGTTGGACAAGTGTGACTGATTAGGTGTTCCTGATTTTTTGTGAGAGCCCATTTATAATGTGAAACATGAGTGATCCTTCTCCCCATGTTGTAAGATAGCTGGCATGGCGCTAGAATTCGGACACATACTCAGCAACAGATTGTTTCTGTCACATTTGGTTGAGAGCATGCTTTGAGATTTTGGCCACATTGGGGTCACTAAAAAGTAATTCAAATGCCACCATGAACTGACAGAAATCTGTTTCCAACTTACCATTTCAAAGGAGTTCCTTTGTATATGGCCTTTCCCAGGGCGCCGCCTTGTCTGTGAGGTACAAGATTGTGAATCCAATTTTTGATTGCTCATCTGGGAACTGATGGCAGTTGAGAAGGACATAAAGACTTACCTGAAATGAATACTGATCTGAAAGGTGACATTGCTTTCCATTTAATATTTCTGGGACAGAAATATTTGGGCCTTTAACAAGCAGCGCTGGTGCCATGGGCCATTCATGTACCTCAGCTTCAGCAGCGTCCAGTTCTGCTTCTCTGGGGCTGCAGTATGAGGGCCTTTCCTCTGCAAGATGTTCCATGAGTCTGGAATTTTTCTCTTTCAAGTGTGCCATTTTCTCTTGCATTGAAGCAAGGGTTTCTGCATCAGATTAACCTGAGGGTTTTATTGTTATTTGGTAGTTCACCAATTAAGATTGGAAAAAATGTTTAGACCTAAGAAGGCAGACTACCGCCAGTTCTAACACTAGTCTAAGACTGGAATGACTATGCTGGATACAGAAGTGAAACTAACTAAGACTGAAAATTTTGTGACTGCAAACAGTGAGAAAAGATGGGATTGACTATGCCAATTGGCAGTGAGACTAGAGAGTAACTGGATTACTAGATAAGTTTTCCAATGAGTAGCACTCCACAGTGCTGGCTCCATATAACCCCCTTATGCAATATCCACTCTTCTGCTTCTTTACAATGCATAATGCCCGTAGCGCTCCCCCTCCCCACCCCTCAACACAATCCTAACAGTTTCAGAAATATGTGCTTAGATAAGTGCATATTTGGTCAAAATTAAGTGCAAATATTCCTGAACTGACACCCCCTAATAAGGGGTATCAAAGTTAAGGGATTCACAATTAGGGATCAGAAATATTTTTGCCTGGATTCAACATTGTTAATTGCATAAGATTCTTCTCAATTAGCCCAAGGGCAAGTGGATGAAGAACATACAATACTACATTATCCCAACTCTTATACCTCAATTTTCATTTCTAATTCCTGATACCGAATTCATCACATTCATTATTGATTTTTCAGCAAGTCACATGACATATAATTGTGGATAACATCTTTATGCCTCTCTTCACTCTAGGCTATTTAATTTTGATGGTGAAAACTTAACTTTTTTTTTCTATCTACACACCCCACCTGCTCCTTTGGCATGTTAGGATGTTTGATGATGAAAAGGTGCAGACATGAGCGATTGAGATAGGTAGGGATCTGATTGGATAGAAGGAATAGACATGATGGGATGAGGGTGGGAGTCTGGACTACCCAGAAATCTGTCCAAGATATAGTTATGAAAAATTGTGGAGAAAAATGTCAGATAAGAGCTGAACTGTGATGCATAAAATGTTTTATTGCCCAATTATTTTCAAACATAATTGTGGAAGATAATTTGGGTATAAGGATTTTTCTCTGCAATCAATTTGATTGCCAATCCCTTAACTTTGATACCCCTTAATAACTCAATTATTTCATTCTAATACCCTAATTTTCAGTCATAATAGTAGACCCCCACATATAATAAATGTCTGGTTAATCTCAAACTTTGATACATCCCACACCAAATAGCTGTCACCGGACGACCTACGCACAAGGTCGAGGATGTTCCTGAAAGTGAGATGAGGGATTTTAGAAACTTCTTCGAAGCACAGAGGAATGATTCGAGGAAATGATTCGAAGGTCACTTGAAGTAATAGCTATAGGTTCGAGGTTCGTTCGAGAAGAATTATAAACTAGTTTCAAAGGTAATAGTAATTCTTAAAATCTCACGAAGGGTTGGAAAACTCAATAATCAAAGATTTACGATTTAAAAAATGAATATTGAGAAAATAAAAGAAAGATACAATAACAATGATTTAACTTTTAAGGATTTACCACTATTAATGTAAATACGATTTTTTATAATTTAATTCTAAGGAATATCAAACCAAATACCCAACTCCTTTTATATCCTTTGTTCCTCCTCGCATTGACCTCCCTTCCATCGCACCATTCCCATTCCATTGACCATTACTAACATACACTTAGACCCTCTTCACTAAATATCCGTCCATGCTCAATTTACCCCTTTTTAATTAATTAACAAAACTTTAATGAAAAAAAAACTACTACTGTACTATTTCGTTGAACCTAGCGCTGTGCGTCGCTTATTGAAAAGGACTAAGGTACCCTATTGGGAGATTGACTAATTTAGATTTAGAGTTTAGGCTAGCGCAGTTAAATAGCAAGTACACAAAGGAAAATCGCAGTTGCTATGGAGAATTGCTTTCTGCGCTTTGAGTATAGATTTAGGACTCGATATTATTGATTAAATGAGTTGATTTTGCCTCGAGTGTCACGTGGCGCGTGACAGATGCCCGGGTATAAAAATTGCAAACTCTGTTGAGCTTGAGCCATCTTCCCACACTAGTTTCCCTTTTCTAATACTTTTTTCCCTCACCTCTTAATTACTTATTCTTATAATGAACTGCCCCACTCCCACACCTATGCCTCCACACCCTAAAGCGGATGGGGGAATAATCACACGACAGTTTTCACAGACTTTCACGGCTTGTGAAAGCATGGAATATTTCTGTGTCGAAAGTACGGCAACCCGAGGCCCTCGCCAGAAATGCGAGTTTTGCCATTGGCGGCGAGTGGCGTGCGATGCGTTGACGAAGAACGCGGAAATCGAAAAACGATTTACCAAAACTAAGTTTTGGGTAGTTCCGAAAACCAAGGAGGTGGTCAAAGACATTTGGGATGTCTCGATCGAAGATGAACAATCGGTGGGGGAAAATGATAAGGAGTTAAACAACGAGATCTCAACCTGGGTAACCCAGGCCACGAGTTCAAAGCGAGGTGTCGAGGAAGAAGTCGACGAGTTGGTGGAGGAGGATGAAGATGAAGTCCCTTTTCCAGGGCGGGCACCCAAGAAACGACGGGTGGTCATAGAGGACAATGAGGAAGAGAGAGAGGTAGAGGTCGAAGTGACGCCAAGGTTATTTCTAGAGCCTGACCCCATCTTTGAGGTAAGTTTTTATTTGTTTATTTTAAGGATGAAGTTACTGATGAGATTTTTTTTTTTTTGTTTTGTTTTAGACATCGAATAACCTTGAAGAGCCGATTGCAGAGCCTGCGCCGGTTATACCAACTGAGGCACACCTTTGGCCACGGAGGTAGTTGAAGAGCCCAAAGACACCCTGGACCAGGTGTGGTCGAAGAAACTTCGTCAAGGTCTACGAGTAAGGTTCGCGGAAGAACTATGTGGGGAGGTCGACACTATTATCGACGCTGCTTCCTTCGACGTGGCAGAGGAGCTCTTGGAGATGGGAGAGGTGGTTCCGGTAGGAGAGGAGGAGGTATTTGAGAAATGCAGGAAGGAGATAAGGGTAGTTTTGGAGAAAATAAAAAGATTGGTTCGAGAGAAGTTAAAAGAAAAGATTTGAAATGAAAAGGAGATGTAAGGAAGTAAAAAAAAAATTGTATTTTAGTTTTATTTTATTTTTATTTTATTTTATTATTATTATTTTTTATTGTAGGTGAATGTTATTAATTTTATAAGATTTGAGAGAGAGAGAAAAAGAAGAGAAAAAATAAAAAAAAAAGTTAAATAAAAAATATTAGAATTTGAAAGAATAATTTTAAAGAAAGAAAAAGGTTGTTTTAATTGAAGGAAGTTTTAGTGTTTTTAAAAGGAAAATTTTTATGTGAGAAAAGAGAGAGAAAAAAGAAACGGTTTTGTGATTGAGATGAGTTTGTTAAATTGAGGATTTTAAATTTTTTTTTTTTTTTTTTTTAAGAAATTTTAGTTGAAAAGAGAGGAAGAAGAAAGAAAAGAAAAAAAAAACAGAATTTAGAATTTAAGAGAATTTGAAAAGAAGAATTATTTGTTTCGAAGAATTATTATAGGGAGATTTAGAGGTTGAAGTTAAGTTCGAGGAAATGGTCGTGTCGTACAAGATTTGATGATTCGAAGGAAAGAAAGTTTTTTTTTTAAAAAAAAAAAGAATAAATTTTTGAAAGAGAAATTTTTTTTTTTGAAGAGAATTTTAAATTTAAGAAAAGAATGTATTTAAAGAATTGAAAAAAAGAAAAGAAAGAAAATATTTAGAGAGATTTATGAGTTTTTTTTTTTTATTTTATTATTTATGTTTTATTCTATTTATTTTATTTTATTTTATTTTATTTTATTTTTTTTAATTTTATTTTTTTTTTATTTAATTTTAATTTTGATTTTAATTTTAGTTGGTTTTGGAGGAAATTTTATAGAAGGAGAAGAAAGAAAAAGAAGAGAGAAAAAAGAAAACAAGGCTAAGAAATTTAAGAGGTGTTTTAGATTTTAAAGAAAGAAAGAAAAAGAAAAGAAAATTTTAAATAAAGAAATTTTAAGGTTTTGGTTTTAAAGGATATTTCAAATGAAAAGATTTTAGGAGTTCAGGAGCGTTAGAAACATTGATGGCTGGTTCCCAGGATGTTTTGTCTGAGTCATTGAGGAAGCCTTCCCATTCCACGAGGTATTGAAGTTTCCCCTTGCGTATTCTCGAATCAAGGATACGACTTACTTCCCACTCTAGATGATCTTCTACTTCAACCGGTTCCGGAGGGGGTTGGTTCTTGCCCGGGTATATTTCTCGAGCCAGTTCCAGGAGAGATACATGGAAAACAGGGTGAATCGCCTGCCATTTAGGAGGTAACTTGAGTCAAAATGCAGTTTTAGAGACTTCAGAGTCGATTTCGAATGGTCCCAAGAGCTTTTCAGCCAGTTTCTTTGATGGTCTTGTTGTTCGAATGTTTTGTGCGTCGAGCCATACTTTGTTGCCTGGTTTAAAGGAAGGAGCAGATTGTCAATGTTTGTCGGCCTTTTCCTTGTATCTTCGAATCGCTGATTCCAAATTTGTTTTAAGTTCTTCTTGGAGTCGTGATATA
Organism: Hemileia vastatrix; assembly: GCA_030280995.1. Classification (NCBI taxonomy): domain Eukaryota; kingdom Fungi; phylum Basidiomycota; class Pucciniomycetes; order Pucciniales; family Zaghouaniaceae; genus Hemileia; species Hemileia vastatrix. Next base: position 27,580,638 of record JASXTE010000007.1, on the reverse strand, counting down.
GTTTGAAGATAATGTTCCGCAGGATGATTAGTTCCTACATGGATTGAGTTGAATCGAGGATGTTGTCCATAAATGGTTTTGAAGGGAGATTGTCATGTCGAAGAATGAGTCGAGTTATTATAAGCAAATTGGGCCAATGGTAACCATGTGGTCCAATCGTCTTGTTGGTAACTGACATACATTCAAAGATATTGTTCGAGGGTTTGGTTAACTCTTTCTGTTTGACCATCGGTTTCAGGGTGATAGGCCGTGGAGAGATTCCTCGTGATATTGAGTTGTCAACACAGTTGGGTCCAGAATGTGGATACAAACAATGAGCCTCTATCTGAAATAACATCATTTGGTAAGCCGTGTTTAGAAAATACATATTCTAGAAACAATTTTGACAAATCTTCTGCTGTTGAAGTAGTAGTGGTTTTAATAAAAATAGACATTTTTGAAAATCTATCTACTATTACTAATATAGCATCAAAATCATTAGAAATAGGAAGTTGAGAAATGAAATCCATCGATAAAGATTCCCAAGGTTTAGAGGGAATAGGAAGTGGTTGAAGCAACCCATGCTTCCGGTGACGGGGAGCCTTATTCCTATTACATTCGTAACAAGCTTTTATATAGGCCTTGATTTCCCTGGTCATACCTGGCCAGAAGAAATCCCTCGCTATTAACTGGTAGGTTTTATCAACCCCAAAATGACCAGCTAATGGAGAATCATGTCGACTGTTGAAAATCCATAATTTTATCTCATTGTTGTTGGGTATGACTACTCTACCTTTGAAGACTAATAGACCTGATTCAATACTAAATCTTTTGGCCCCTTGCTTTGAGAGTATTTTGTCTTTTAACCTTAAACAATAATCTTCCTTCGACTGAGCTTCGAGGATGTTGGATAGTGGATTTCGAAAAGATTGAATTGTCAACGAATTAAGTTGATGAGTCGTTAACATTGATTCGTTGAAGATTGATTGCACATTTGCTGGGTTCTTGTCAGCAAATGCGTCCCCCTGCTGTGGGTAAACGTCGTCCTGACGTGACAAGATATCTGGGACAATGCAGTTTTTTCCTGGGCGATAGGAAATAGAGAAAGAAAATTCAGACAAAAATTCAGCCCACCTGGCTTGACGCCTGGTTAACACTTTAAAAGACATGAAGTATTTCAAAGCATTATGATCTGTTAAAATTTGAAAAGGACTATCTAGGATGAGAAGAAAAGAACACCATTTTTTAAGACAATGGATAATAGCTAAAAGCTCTTTGTCATGAATTTCATAATTTAATTCTGCGGCTATGAGTTTGCGTGACTCAAAAGCAACAGGATGAAACAAATTTGTTTCAGGATTTAATTGGGAGATGACCCCTGCAATAGCATAATTGCTCGCATCTGTCTCAACTATTGTCGAGGCAGAAGGATCAAAATGTCGAAGAATTGGGGCTGTGGTGAACGTCGTTTTTAGTGCTTCGAATTCCTTTCGTGCTGTAGAAGTAAAAACAAAAGGAATATCTTTTCTAAGAAGAGAAGTAAGATTGGAAATAGTTTTAGAGTAATCTTTAATAAATCTTCTATAGAAGTTTGCAAAACCCAAAAATCCTTGGAGTGATTTGATATTTTTTGGCTCAGGCCATTCCAGGATTTTCTGGACTTTTTTGTCATCCATAACTAAACCGTCAGTGGACAAGGTAAAACCCAAAAAATCAATTGATTTGAGGTGGAATTCGCATTTATTATGCTTGGCGTGGAGACCATGATCTTGAAGACGATTTAGGACCTGTCGAACATGATGAATATGTTCATCCAGTGTTTTTGAGAAGATTAAAATATCATCTAAATAGATGACTACAAATTGTTCAACATCATCTTGAAAGATATCATTAACAAAAGTTTGAAAAGTTGAAGGTGCGTTACATAATCCAAAAGGCATAACTAAATATTCAAAACTACCAAATCTAGTGCGCATTGCAGTCAGTGGTTCATGACCTTCTGCAATGCGAATAAGATTGTAAGCGCCTCTAAGATCAATTTTAGAAAAGAAATTAGCACCATTGAAAAGGGCAAGAAGTAATGACATAGGAGGAACAGGATATGCATTCTTCTTAGTGACTGTGTTGAGCTTTCTATAGTTAACACACAACCTAAGACTACCGTCTTTCTTTTTTACAAAGAGGACAGGGGAGCCGGTTGGAGATTTACTGGCTCTGATGAAACCTTTGGCTACATTCTCTGCAATGTAGTCTCGAAGAACTTGAGATTCGTCCTTTGATAAAGAATAGACAGGACCTGCCGGAGGTACTGGGCCTATTAGCTCTATTTGATGGTCGTAGGGTCGATGAGGTGGTAACTTATCGGCCTTGCGGATTGAGAAAACATCGAGGAAATTGTGGTAGATTTCCGGTAGAGTTGATTTGATGGCTTCAACGTTGATTTGGTCTTCCTCTTCATCTTCGAGAGAATCTGTCGAGGGGATACCTGTATTGAGAGAGCAGAATTCGATTACTTCGAGGCAATTTAAATCCTCTTCAAGTGAAGTCATCAAGCTAGAAGGGTTAGCCAATTGCTCATTTAAAAAAGGATCAGATGCTTGCAAGTCATCTGGCAGAGACTTGTCCTCTAGCAGGACGTTGTCAGGCGGGTTGTTTAACTCCCTATTGACCTGCATTGAAGAATCAGAAATATACTTAGAGCGTGGGGTGATCAATCCCCTAGTCCAATCAATTTCGGGATTCCAATGCGTTAAAAAGTCATGGCCAAGAATGGTATCGTCCATCCTTGGGGCGTCCAAGACTGATAATTCCCACTCGAAGGGGGGAAAGTTCGGAAAGTTGAAAACCCATAAAACTTTCTTACTTACCCAATATTTGGGTTCCTCTGATTCGACCAAATAGATGGGAGTTCGATCAATATCTGTAAATGTTAGTTGAAGCTTCTCGGCAAAAGATAAACTAACAAAAGAAATTGAAGCTCCAGAGTCTATAAGACAACTGAAGGGGATATCCTCCTTAAAAAGAATGAATCTCAAGCGGTTTAAGGCAACTCCAGTCCTTAAGACATGGAGGTTCTGTGCACTGGGAGAGATAAGATAGTTTGCTTTGCACACAAGTAAACTATCTACTAGTTTTTTGACTTTGAACTAGTACCTTCTCTTTCCTTCAACTTTACACAGTCTTCCAACTTGTGCTTACCCCCACAATACATACATAACCCATTATCTGCTCGTCTCTTCCTCTCAGCTTCTTTAAGTTCCCCTTTAGGATCCAGTACTTTGCTGATATTGCCTGGGGTCGAGCCTTTTGGTCGAGGTTTATCCTTTCCCTTATTGGGTTTGGATTGAGTTGAGGAGGATTGATTTGGTTGTGGGTGTGAAGAAGGTCCCGATTTAAAATTTAGGCCTTGAGATTTGTTGGCATATAGACAATGTTGAAGTCGTCCTTGATAAACGCCGTCAAGTTCAAGGGTTTGATCCATTAAGTCTGTTAAAGTAGTCATCTTCTGACTGTGAAGATTTAATTGATCTAGAATCCTCAAAGGGAGTCCTTTCTTGAAATGATACTTAAGGGCAGCATCATTCCAACCTACTCGAGTTTGAAGTGCTCTGAAGTTCGAGATATATTCAGAAGCTTTACCATTATCACTCATGCAAAGAAAATCAAGTTCAATTTCCGCGTTGTCCGTTTCATTAGGGTCCCCAAACAACGTAAAAAGTTGGTCCTCGAACTTTTCCCAATTATTGATAAGTAAGTGGGTTTCTTTTGAAGAAAGCATGAGTAGATAAGGTTTGAACCATCTTGCTGCTTTCCCGGCTAGGAATGAAGAAGCGTAAACAACCTTTGATCGGTCGCTGAAAAAGGTTCGAGGGTCATTATGGAACAGTAGCTTGCAGGTTTGCAAGAAGGGTCGCAATCTGTCGGGGTGATCTCCGTCGAATTTGTCAGGAGATTTCATAGAAGGAGTTTTGAACTTAGATCCCTCTGAAGACGTTGGATTTGAAAGGGTTTTCATGAAAAGTCTCATGAAATCTTCCAGAGAGTTAGATGGTCCAGGTTCTGAGGATTGGCCAGAAGGGTGATTGGCAGGGGCGGATGGTGCCTCGTGCATTGTATCCTCTCCTTCTTCTTCATCACTAGAATCCTCAAAATCTTGTGGAATGTCTTCTACAGATTGAACTGAATGTTGCTGTTCCCTAAGGTCGAGTGGTTCCAAAGAGTGAGTGCGAGAAACAGACCTTGTGGCTGTTGGCCTGCCTCTAGCACGAGCTCTAGTAGTAGCGCCAGTAGGAGGAGTGCGTTGAACAGGTGCCATTTAAAATTTTAGAAACACCTTAAAGGACGTAGTAGTGCAAAGAATGAGAACTACAGAGAATTAAATTATACTGTCACCAGACGACCTACGCACAAGGTCGAGGATGTTCCTGAAAGTGAGATGAGGGATTTTAGAAACTTCTTCGAAGCACAGAGGAATGATTCGAGGAAATGATTCAAAGGTCACTCGAAGTAATAGCTATAGGTTCGAGGTTCGTTCGAGAAGAATTATAAACTAGTTTCAAAGGTAATAGTAATTCTTAAAATCTCACGAAGGGTTGGAAAACTCAATAATCAAAGATTTACGATTTAAAAAATGAATATTGAGAAAATAAAAGAAAGATACAATAACAATGATTTAACTTTTAAGGATTTACCACTATTAATGTAAATACGATTTTTTATAATTTAATTCTAAGGAATATCGAACCAAATACCCAACTCCTTTTATATCCTTTTTTCCTCCTCGCATTGACCTCCCTTCCATCGCACCATTCCCATTCCATTGACCATTACTAACATACACTTAGACCCTCTTCACTAAATATCCGTCCATGCTCAATTTACCCCTTTTTAATTAATTAACAAAACTTTAATGAAAAAAAACTACTACTGTACTATTTCGTTGAACCTAGTGCTGTGCGTCGCTTATTGAAAAGGACTAAGGTACCCTATTGGGAGATTGACTAATTTAGATTTAGAGTTTAGGCTAGCGCAGTTAAATAGCAAGTACACAAAGGAAAATCGCAGTTGCTATGGAGAATTGCTTTCTGTGCTTCGAGTATAGATTTAGGACTCGATATTATTGATTAAATGAGTTGATTTTGCCTCGAGTGCCACGTGGCGCGTGACAATAGCCCATTTATTTTCAAAAAGATGACAGAAAATAATTTAGGTATTTCATCTTTCATTTGCCATTAATTTAATGGCAGAAGTGAGTAGCTTGATACTCCCTATTATTATATTTAAGTATTTGCTTCTGTTTTCTTTTGTTTCAACTACAAGAAATTTTTTTTGCACTTTTTCTTAGTGCAATGTTCTTGTTCCTCTGTTGCCAAGCAATAGAGCAACTTTGGATACTTAAGTGATGTGTTACTCACTTTTGTTCTGCATCTCAATTCATTGTTTCTTTATTGAGATCACAATTTTTAACTTATTTTATTATTGTTTCTTTTATTTTTGATCTCTAAATTTTTTTGCTTTATATTTCTGCTTGCTCTGTTGCTTTTCTCTTTTCCCACTCTACTTTCTAGTTATTTATTGATGGTGTGCAGTAACTTTGTGGACCAGCCTTTCTCAAAAAGACTTTTTTTTCCTATTTAAAATGGAATCACATAATTGCACTGGTGGATTGATTTAAATTGTGCATTCACATTTGAAAATCAGAAAAGAAAAAAAAGATATGAACAATATATGAAAATATTTTAAGCAATAAATTCATTGAGGTGGGCAGAAATATACTTAATTCCCTCTTCTCTATAATTGTCAGAAATATGGCCACTAACACCTTCACGACCAAATACTATTGTGTGTCCACTTCCAGGATTACCTTTCTCATCATATCTATTCCAGTATGTTGATTTGGAATTTGAATCAGTAGATGATGAGTTAGAAACTAAGTTAGGGGTAAGTGTGTTGGCGAATCTGATGAATCGCGTTTTTAGTTCAATTGATTGTCCATCTTTGTTTGGATTAAACAAGCCTTCAACGTCTGAGTTGTGATAGGCACCTAGTTTGAAAATGTATTGATGTGAAAGAGTTCATCGTATTTGAATCCAGTGGTACTCATACAAATTTAATTTATTCAAAAAAAAAAAAGATTATTTACACACCTAAAAATGGTGTGGTCTTTAAGGCTTTAATAAATAAATATATCATTAGGCACTTTACGAGGGCTAGTCACAAGAAAAGAAAAAATAACGTACTTCTGTCCAAGTAGTACCATGTAGGTATTTTACCTTGAATCTTTCTTAAAAAATTTCTTCGAGGACCCTATCAAAAAATGTAATATTTATATTCGTTGTGGGTGAAGGAGAAAACTTCAACATAAAATAAGGTAGTGCTACTAACTTGAAGCAACAAATCTCCAAGAAGTGCAGCGCATTGCTTAAAGATGGGAGTAATATTATATGCCGATCCTGTATCAAAAGGCGATCCCTTTGTTGGATCCTGCGGGTAAAGATGAAGTAGTTTCTCTATGGTCCTAGATGAAGCTCTGGTAAAACTTTGCTTCATAACTGAATTTTTCATCAGGAAAATTTCAATCGCTGACCCATAGATTGATAAGACAACTCACAATTTGATAACTGTTGCTGGGTAGTCAATGACAGTGTTGCCACAGCGAAATATGTCCCTTCATCATCCACATTCCCCAAGATAGCTGGAATTTTAGCGTCTGGAAATAAAAGATACTCTTGAATGGGACTCATTACACTTTGTAAAAAAATAGAAATAAAGTAAAATCACATTTTCCTCGATCTATTAGGGTTTCTGGATCATCGACTATAAAGTCGCCATCGATCAATGGCTTGTGTGGAAATGGAAGTGCCTGAGGTGAAAAAAAAGATGGCAACTTTGATGTGGTATTTCTTATTGAAAACACATTGCCAATGAAAAAAATTCAAAGGGGAAATTCAGTAGCGAGTGGGAAAGTCAGTAACTCAGAAGATAATTTTATGGATTCAAGTAAGCATTACATTGCTGCTGATTCGTATGAACTCACAATAACTTTTGAAAGGGCGTTTCTCTAAGGCAATCTAGACTTTCAGTTTGATTAAAGCATCCGACTTCTTTGGCGACAATATCGTATACTTCCTGAGCTGAGCTTCCGGAAATTTCTATAAAAAATAAAAGTTAAAGTTAAAGAAAGCATAAAATGGAATGAAGAAAAGGTGCCAATGGATTTTAAATCAGGTAAATTTATTATAGTGATTATACGGTAGCATGAAAACACACTTTCTGTCGGCCAAGCTGCACCACTCATCATAATTGCGGCTCTAAACAAGCCAGAAGGATTTCCACCATTTATCAGGAGATGATGGGCTATAGAAATTGATCCAGCTTCATATTTATACAGAAAAACAAAGGTAAAAGAAAAATATATTAAAAATCCGGCATAGAGAAAGAATAAAAAATACCGTCTCACATACCTGATTGCCCGTATAAGGTCACTTTTTGAGGATCACCGCCAAAATGTTTGATATATTTCTAATTAATCAAAAATTTTGCGGTTGAAAATTCAAGGGTAAGTTTAACTTCAAAAAAACTTTAGATTTAGGAATTCTTTTTTTCTTTTTGACTTTTTATATGCACTCACATGAACCCACTGCAAAGCTAGCCGTTGATCTTTGAGGCCAAGATTTCCCACACCAGCAGATCCAACTTGTCGTCCACCTAAGAAACCCAAAATCTGAGACCAGTTGATGTCAACCCTAGCTTTTTGCACAAGATAAAAGTAAGGATTTACATTGAGCCGATAGTTGATTGAAATATGAATAACTGGCTGTTTCATTTCAACACTTCTTAAAACGATAGGAGTTCCATCATAACTAATGGAACCACCTGTAGCAAACCCCCCGCCATCTGTTGGTCGGAATTTTTATGTAAATGGTACGATTAAAAAAATCTAAAAAAAAACCTTACGTATCCACACCATCACGGGTAACAAAATTTTGGGAATCCGATGAAAATCTTTAGGTATTTTTAGCTGAAATGATAATAATAGTTTTTTAATATTATTCTGTTTTATGAATGCATGAAGAATTCATCGCCGCTTACGTCGAGTGTTAAACAGTCCTCTCTACCAGTTTGTCCAGTCTTAAGCCATGGAACTGGACGTGCTTGGCTTATTATTTGACGTTGCACATCTGATAAATTAACTATTGCTTGAGTTTGGGGGCAGATATGAGATTCCTTCTAGTGCCTCATTATCAATATTTATTAATTGATTGTTTTAGAAAAAATTCACTTTTGAGAACATTAGTAGTCTTTGGTATACGTACGGATGCATCATAATTTGGATATTTTCTAGTTGGAGCCCGAGGATTTTGAAATCTCAAATCTCCGATTGGAGGATCGGCCTATTTGGAATTCAAAATATGGAATAGAACTTTTATTTAATGAAATGAGTATCAAAAGACAATGATGGGAGAAGTAGCCAACATATGGTATACCAAAAAATGAGTCTACGTGCTGAGAAGCTAATCCATGGAAAGTACCATAGTCTAACGTAACTGTTGGTGCTTCACTGCGAGAAAATATGTGTCTTGATCCAGGGGAAATCGATTCAGAGTCAAAAGATTGGCGAGATGAAAAGGTTTCTTGAAAAATTAAGAACCCAATTGCAACAGAAGGCAATATGGCGCGCATTATAAATGTTAATGGAGGGGGGAAAGGGGGGGAAGATGGTTCTGTATGTATCTCTCGCTTTTAGGCGCTGGCATGATTTTTGTGATAATAACCAGGCTGAAAGTGTAGGGTCAAATAAGCAAAGTTCAGATCTTCATTTGCACGTCAAAGACTGGCGACTGATGTGGATTGACACTTTATTGAGGTTTGTGAAATGCACTAGAAAACATCCGCATTCATGGCATCATGTATTCACTTTTTTAAAGATTAAGTTTCAAATGTATATTGGAAAAACGAAAGGTCAGCAACAAGGAGAAGTGACCTAGATCACTTGTGAGAATGCGTGGCCTTCTGTTGCATTGGTTTGTATCTGTTGAAGACAGCTATTTGAAAAGATGATTGCATGTCTCTTTTGGCGGGAGATCGGAGATAAGAAAAGTACAAGATTTCTGCAGCTCCCTCCCTGGATCCCCCCCTGCTCACAGCACGGATAGGGAATTCAAAGGAAGAGGCTAAGGCCGAAGTTTTTGAGTTGCTCTCCTCATCTCCCCCTCTCTCATATTATATCTACACTGACAGCTCCAAGTCACCAGCAGGGACTTTTGCTTCAGCGTTTGACCCTGGGTAGATCTTACCCTACGTTGTTCGGCCAGGAGATTCAAATCTTTTCTCAGTCTTTGAGGCAGAACAGGTTGGGATCTTCCTGGGACTGCAACTTTTTCTAGATATCATCCCATTCTACTCGTTATACAACTCCCTCACCCTGATGACGGACAGCTAATCGGTTATCAAAGCCCTCTCGGCAGCATCTTCGTCAACCTTTAGCTCAATCACTTTCGCCTCCACTGTATCCTCAGTCCACTCTCTTCTTCGTTCTAACCCCTCGTTGTCCCTCACTCTCACGGCGTGAAAAGTTCGGAGGGAACGCGTTATCCTCGTCCGCACGATGATTTTTCGCAACTGAGGATGAATAATTTCTCAGTTGCATTTTCAATTCCTCTACAATCCCGAAAAATTCCCGCTTCCACTTTTGATTTCTCAGATAAATTTTTTTTTCCACCTTTTGCCCTTAAATTTCTTTGCACCCTTTTACAATCCTCTCCCATGAAAAAAAATCTCTGTTGGATTTTCAATCCTTTTTACTCCCAACCAAATCTACATTCCATTTCTTCTCATCCGTTGCATTTTCAGCCTCTTTGCCTTTTTTTCATCATCACATCCCTGTTTTCATCCTCACCTCCGATTTACAATCCTCGCCCCTATTTTTTCATTACTGTAGCCCATTAACCATTTCTGCCTCACATTCTAAACATGCATCTAATGTTTTTTTTGAGTGGAAGGATGAATTTTTGCAGCAATATCTTTATTGTAATTGTCCTTTGAATTAATGATTTTCCCGCTTTTTTGTTACAATAGGTGTCATAAAAAATTGTGTTGTAGAAGAACTAGAACATGAGTCACCATATGTCACCGGATGGCCTATGCACAAGGTCAAGGGCATTCCTGAGTAAGTGAGAATAGTAATAGTAATTGAGGACTACTTTGAAATACAGAGGATTAATTTCAGGAAGTGATTTGAAGATATGTCAAAGATAACTTATCTGCTTTGAGGCAAGTTCAAGATGAATAATAATGTATGGTAGGGTAACACTAAAATTCAAGGAATCTCACAAAGGCTTGTAACTTAATAACCAAAAGGGATTTAGGAGTTATAGAAGTTTTGAATATAAATTGATTATTAAGAAAGGTGGGAAACAATAATAGTTTTATATAAATGTAACTACTATCACAACAATATTATAATTTAATTCTAAGGAATGTCAAACACCGCGCAATATGGGGGGTGGACTTGTTAGCAAGTCTGCAACCTTGGACTAAAATTCACCACAGATTGAACACACATTGAGCTATTGACAAAGGAACCATACGATCAGGGATGAACACCACTCAGCAGAACAGTTTTAGGTGGGTGTGAAAGTAGAGTTCAGTATGAGTTCAGTCTGAGTTCCATCTGAGTTCAGGTTGAGGACTTGCTAGCAAGTCCACCCCCTATATTGCATAGTGAAACCAAATCTCCCCAATTATATAGACAACTCCACCTTGAATTAACACTTTTAATTATCCACCTTTAATTCACCACTCAACCTCCAATATAACCCACAGATCCTTTAACCTTACTCCTATTCCCACTCACAGACCTTTAATTACCTGTAATCACACAATAACCCAACATTAAAACTATACTATTGATCCAAGCACTAATACATCACCCATTCACTTAAAGTTGAAAAGTATAAGCAGATGATTGACTAATTTAGATTTAATGTTTAGATACTGCAGTTGCTAGTGTATTTGAATCAAGACAACAAAGGAGAAAAGCAGTTACTAGGTAGATGTTGCTTTGTGCGCTTTGAGTATGGATTTGTATATCAATATATGAATTAAAAGATTTACTTTTGCTTCAAGTGTCACATAGCATGTGACACCATAAAACTTGAATAATTTGGAAATGTGTGAAAGCTGAACACTACACCAGAAAAAAAACATGGGCACCTGATAGCAAGTGCCATTCTCTATCTTTGACTTAACTCAATTTCAGCTCAGCTATAATTTTTCTCAAAAGACTGCACAGTAGCTCATGAAACATCAAGTCAAATTTACTATTGAATCAAAACTGAATATAGGGATAGGCACCTACTAGAAGGTGCCACTTGATATTTTGCGGTGATAGCTTTTAGCTTTTGCAGGTAGATCATTTGAAATAATGACAGTTTGTAACATGTCTTAGCCTATTCCTGCCTAAATTTCTTTCTCTATAATAGGGGGCATCAATGTTAAACAATCTGCAATTAAATTTATTGCAGATAAAAATCCTTAGAGTATCCACACTTGTGGGTAAAATTAGCTTTGGTATGCATATTTTACAGAAAATAGCCACTAAAATTCAACAGTCACCTATTTTCAGTCTCTTGGTAAAGTGTCAAATGAGTAATTTTTTCAGTAAATCATGGATCTTTCCACAAAATATTGAACCATTAGTGTAACTCATTATCTGCCCTGCCATTTTTTCAGTAATTCATCTCACTTACTCAAGCTCACAACACCTCACTACCTTTGATTCATTAAAACTTTACTCTTACTGAACACTACATTACTCATCATTCTCTTACTCAGCACTACTTCTCTCACTTCTCATCATCACATCACACCCAAAATTATCATTTTATTATATTATAATACTTTCTTAACCACGTCTACACCTCAAAGCTCCAAAAAATTGAAAATGGCTTTGGCCAAAGTAGTCTTTCATTAAGCATGCATTACCAGTGTAACAATCTTGTTCTATATATATATATTTTGGTCTCAGTGTAGTTGAATTAGATTTTTGATTGTTTTAATAGGTAGTTAACAAATATTTAAGAAGCATATCTTCTTCTTCCATGTCAAATAAATCATCAAGGAAATTTAATGGCATGGAAAATGCACCAGTTGAGTGGGGAAAAATGAATATGGTAGAAGGAGGGATAAAAGAAATAAGTGCCTTGGAATGAGTGATGTTATTGAATAAACCAAGAAACATGAGTGATTAATATTTTGTCTAACTTGAAAATAGTGAATTTTTTGAAAAATGGGTATGGAATGATATCATAAATTTGTGCAACTCAGAAGTAATATGCATGTAGGACGGAGTTACACAACAAAACAAGTGTGGATGCTCTTATAACCCAATTACTTTCCACAATTATTTTTGTCAATAATTGAGTTATTAGAAATTTTAGGTGTCAATTCTCACCTCTTATCTGACATTTTTCTACTCAAATTTTCATAACCACATCTTGGATAACTTTGTAGATGTGCCAGCCTCCCTACCTTGCTGCGCACTCCCATCCTGTCTATTTCTTGTATCAATTCAGATTTCTCCCCATCTCATCTGCACATTTCAGCTCTTTTTTGTCATCATCATCAAATATCTTTACATGCCTCATTATCATAGATCTTCTCAAAGGAAGCCTTCCCCCAGTTTTTCTTCAAATCCCACTACTCCCTCTTTCCCCTGCTCAGCTGAGAAATCAAAGAACGTTCAATTGAAAAAAGATGATCATCTCATACCCATCAGCTGGCTGAAAACAAATTCTAACTATGATTCTTATTTTTGTACTGAGTATACAACTAAAGTAGGATGGCCCCTCACATAATAAGTTAATGGCTATCATCAAATGGCCAAGAAATTAAGAAATAAGACCAAAGGAAGGATAGATCCTTTGTCTTAAAAGATGTCTGAATGCTTCAAGCACTATTGATCCAAATAGGAAAAGGCTAATACTCTTTCATCTTTCACTGGTTTTGGTATTACTGACATCAATATCAGTAAGGGCTTCAAATATATTGATGAAAAATTTTATTCTTTATGTCCTTACTTGAAAGAGAAGGATGCTATTTTTGGAGAGAAAGCAGATGTTAATCCTGAAAACATGTTGGATGGAGAAGATGCTATCTCTGAAAATGATTTCAAAGAAAATCTTTTCCCATCCTTTTCATCTACTCAAGCTCCCCTGTTTTGAATTCAACAAATCTAGATATCTTTGCTATAGATCCTTATGGCAATTCAAACCAACCCAATCAAATTCAAGTGTTTTTTTGATTTTATCTAGTTGATTTATTAATTTTTTATTTAAATCTATTTTTCTTATTTCTAAAAAGGCTGACGAACAAACCCAGGACCCACAATCAGCCAAGTCTTAAGCTATAAATGATGATGAGGACATTAATGAACTAAATACATCCAAAAAAAATTGAAAGGCTTCAAGTAGTCAAGATTTCCACTGACAAGGAAAACAAAAAAGTGATAGTTCATCTCAAACCCCTTTTTCTTCTATCAAAGATTTTTTGGAGAAATGTGATGACAATAAGTATACCATACCTCTTAATAACTTACTCCTCTTTTCTTCCACTTTTTGTTAATATTTCTTATCACTCTAGAAAAAGTCAACATTTCAAGAGAGACACTTAAATTTGAAAAGCAAAAATACAAGCTCTCTTCAAGGAGAGATGAAACAGCACAAGTGTCAGCCAAGCTGTACCAGGAGTCCAGTAAATGTTATAATATTTTATTGGATCTCAAAATGGGCAAATTTTTATTTATATTACGCATTTAAATTAAGATTATATTGAACAATAAAATTACATATCTAACTCATCATAATAAATTAAAATAAGAGTTATATGAATTATATTGCTATATAAATTGTATATAAAATTAAATAAATAAATAATAAATTATATTCTATAAAGTATGAGTGCTTTTTTATGAATTGAATAATTATAAATTCTTAATTAATTAATATAATATTATATTATAATTAAAAGTTATAATTTTATTAATTAATTAATTATATTTAATTATTAAATAATTCTATACATATCTTATAATCCATAAATATTGAGTGCTTTTTTGACCCTAAATTGTGTCAGAAAAATTATTAAATAAGTTAAAACACTTATTTAATAAAAAATATTAAACTTCTTACTTTAAATTAGTATTCTCATTAAATTAATTATTTGTTTGACTCAAAATAGTTATTAAAATAATGAAAAAGTCTAAAACAATTATTTATTCATGTTTTAAACTGACTTAATTAATAATACTTCTAAAATAGTATATTTTTTGATGTTTCATGTAAATTTTCTACAATTTTAAATATATTATAAAAATTGTCTTGTCTTAAATGGCTTAATCCTGTGTTTCAGACCACTTTAATGTTTCACTTAATTTTAATACAATGTTTGGGTTTAAATTGTTGGATAAATGGGCTCTTACTCATGTTTTTTACTCGCTTTATAATTTTCCCTTACATCTTTTTTACATTTAATTCATTACTGTTTTATTTTATTCTATTCTCACAATTAATTTTTTTTGTGGCGCTTCAGAAGGCCCCTTGCCTATATAAAGGCCTTGGGAAACACCTTGTAGCCCTATCACTTATTTTATCATTCTTGCATTACACTTTTTTTAAATGAATACTACTTATATTACACCTAATAATTTTATTACAGTAACTGCCTCTTTAAGAGTTATCAGTACTATATAGTTACAAGGTATCTTTAAGGGATATTTTATTATCACCTAATTGTTTTTTAAGCAGAGAAAAGAAAGTCCTTACTAAAATCAATATAATACCACAACCTGTTACAAGTCCTTTAAAGATCCTATTGTCGTCCTTAGTTTTATTCCCCTTTTCATTCCTCTTCTCCTTCTCCTTCTTCTTCTTCTTCCTCCTTTCCTATTACTTCTAGATGACTGGCCAACAACAAGAATGGGAGGAGAGGGATTATGAGCTCTCTTTATGGAAGGACTATAGGGCACAAGATTAGGAGGAGAAACATTCAAACTAACTCTAAGTATTGAAAAATCAAAGAAAGAGGTGATAGCTCTTGAACAAAATAACCTATTGGAACAGATGAAATTCAAGCATGAACTTGAAGAAAATTCCAAAAAGAAAGTTTTTTTGATAGAATGTGTTAAATCTAATAAAACTTATGAAGAAAAAAAAACAATTAACAAAAATGTTTGATGGCTAGTTTGTTTTACTTCTTTTGCACTTCAAATTTTCATAATTATTTGTACATAATTTTTTTTCATAATTTCCTGTATTTCATTAATCTATCCATGATTAGTTGAATATCTGTAATTTAATGTAAAAAATCATTTTTTAAATAAAATTTTCAAGTCCAATGTGAAAATTTGGAAAAACCCCCCTTGCATTTTATTGAATTAAGGGGCAGGTATCACAAAAATTCTTTCAAGTAAAGAATTTTGAAAGTCTTAAATGAAAATTTGGTAATACCTCCCCCCCCCTGCATTTTATTGAAGTAAGGGGTGGGTATCACCAGAATTTTAAGTCAAAAACTTTGCAAGTCTGATATGAAAATTTTACAATACTCCCTCCTACATTTTACTATGGGAGGGGATGAGGATTACCAAATTTTCATTTATCAAGAAATAAACAAATTAAAAAATATAATCAACCAAGTAAAAGTAATAGAGTTCTGAACACTACCTGCCAATGAAAACATATGACAAGGATAATATTTGAAAGTGAATTGATTCATACAAATAAGTATTTGAATGAATACCTTTATACAGCTCAAAGACTGGATGGTACATTAAATTGACTTGTTTGACTATTTTTAAAAACTGATAAATTATAAATTTAAGAAATAATTTTTTTTTGGAAAATACTTTAATCACAATATTTAGAACCCCTCCCTAATGTTTTACCAACCATTGACCCTTCACCCGTTACTTTACTTACCCAGTTTATCAAATATGGTTGATCTTACAAGTAATAAAAATTAAAAAAAAAATTAGTTCAGTGTATGATTGAAATAAAACAAAAAGAATATATTTTTTTTTAAAAAAAAACATGAAAATAAAAATAGAAATAAAAAGACCTTATAAATTTGGAAAAAAAGACAAAAAAAATAATTAAATCTTCAATTGAAATAGAGGCATGTTTTTCTAAATTTCTGTAAAAAAAATAATAATAATAATAATTAATAATTAATTTATATTTTACCTCAAAACATCCCCTAAAAAACCTCCTTGGATGTCTCAAAACACCCCCTAAAATATTTTCTTGGCTGCCTCAAAAAACCCCCAATAATTCCTCCTTGGCTGCCTCACCCCGCCCCCCCTCAACTGCCTTCTTGGTTGACTCAAACCCCTCCCTTTTGCTGTCAAAACTCCTTTCTACCTACCTTACTTCATTTCCTATCCCCCTTCTTCTCCCTACTTATTGAAATGATATTGATTTGATAATTTAATGAATGATGGTTAATGATTGTTTATCAAGTAAATGATTTGTTATCAATTTTTATACTTAATAAAAAATCATTAACCATTTTTTATTAAGTAGATAAATTGTTAAAAAATTGTTTATTTAATGAAAATTTTTTAGCTAAGTAGCAAAAGGAGGTGTGGGCCACAGGTTAAGGGGGGTTTAGGCATCCGAGAAGGGGGGTTAGGGGGGAAAGGGGGATTTGAGGACACCAAGAAAGGATGAAAGGGGGGACAAGGCAGCCCAGAAGGAGGGAAAGTGGGGATGATTGAGAGAAACAAAAAAGAAAGAAAAATTGAAGAGAGAGAAAAAATTATTGTAACCTTAAAAGCCAAAAAAAACACTTACAGGACAAAAAAAAAACAAAAAAATATTAATAATTAGCAAGTATAAATATAAAGGAGAAAAAAAAGACTTACCTGGAGAGATGAGATGAGAAAAAAAGTGAATTGATAATAATTGAGGTATTTTTGAGCAGAGGAAGAAATGGATATGAGGAATCAATGAAAAAAAGAAAGAGTGAAAAATTATGCAATTGCAGAAAATATGTGATTTCATGTTGAAGTGATGAAGTGAAACATTTGAGATGTCAAATCTCATATTCACTGCCAAATGAGCAGTTGGAGCATGTAGATAGAAAAAAAATGTAAAATGTTTTCCATTAAAATTAAGTAGGCTAGAGTGAAGACAAACTTATGGATAGCATCTGAAATTGAATTTAATGTGAATTTCTCACCAATGAATTAGGGGGTATCAAAGTTCAGGGATCCGCAATTAGGGATCAGGAATTTATTTTCCGGGTATCAGAAATTATTAATTGTGGAAGATTCTTATACACTAGCCCCGGGGCTAGTGGATAAGGAATCCACGATAATGCATTATTGCGCCTCTTATACCCCAATTTCCATTCCTAATTCCTGATTTCAAACTCATCACATCCATGATTGATTTGTATGCAACTCACATGACATATAATTGCAGATTTTATGAATGAAAGTAGGCCAAGATGTGGTTATGACAGAAAGTTGTCCAATATGTGGTTATGAAAAATTGAGTAGAAATATTTCGGACAAGAGGTGAAAATTGAAACGTAAATTGTCTAATAACCCAATTATTAGCAAAAATAATTGCGGAATATAATTGGGGTATAAGGATTTTTATCTGCAATTAATTTAATTGCAGATCCCTGAATATTGATACCCCCTATTATGGATGTGGTGAGTTTGAGATCATGAATTAGGATTGGAAATTGGGGTATAAGAGTTGAAATAATTTATTATTGTGGATTCCTTATCCGCCAGCCCAGGGGCCAATAGATAAAAATCTTCAAAATGAATAGTGCTTGATCAAAGGAAAAAAAATTGTGATCCCTAATTGTGAATCCCTTAATATTGATACCCCCTAATGTGAACTTCCAGTTTTAAATTTTATTTAATTAAAATTGAGAAAGTATTACCAAAATTTCCTTCATATTACTGGAGCAAACAAAAATAAGTGTTTTTCTACTTTATCTGTTTCTCCCAAAGTTATTACTCTTCATTATTAACTTTTATATATGATAATGAATCTTAGTCAGTTACTAAGTCAATATGAGTTGGCAATCCTCAATGAGCCAACCTTTTATACATGATAATTACTCTTAGTCAGTTACTAAGTCAATATGAGTTGGAAATTCTCATTGAGCCAACCTGGACATGAGCATAAGGAGGTGTCATAGAAATGGTATGAAAGAGATATAGTGTCAGCCTAAATATCCTTAGGACTGAGTATTTCTTATGCTTAAAATAAGATAACCTTAAGTATATTAAGCTTATATCTTAAAAATAAGGTTAAAATAATAATATATATTATTTTATTATATATATATATAATTATTATTCTATTATATAATTTATAATAGTTTAAATAGCTTATCCATGGCCTAATAATACTTATTAAGGTGTTAATGGAGTCATAATATACTTATCTTAAGTGATATGAAGTAATTATTGACATACATAAGCTTATATGTATACATAAATCTCATATTCAGTGAAATATGCAGTATATTATGTATATTTAGGTATATAAGTGGGTTTTAGCCCCTTGATAGCCTATAACCTTTGTTTTTCTGCTTATTTTAGGTCATATGGACGAAATCAGTGGACTCACAACTCCTACAGAAGCATAGACACCTATATCAGGCGCATACACCCAGTTTGGACAACTAAAATAACTTCCTTGGATGGTTATTCACAGATTTATGGGTTGGAAGGATGTTTCTGGGTTAATATGGATGCTTGGGGATGTTATTGGGGGCTTGGACATTTTATTTGTTTCCTTTATATGCTTTTAGTTTCATTAAATCTCTTTTTGATTATTTATTTTACCTGTTTCTTTATGGTATCCGCTTTTATCTGGGTTTTCTATTTATGGTTTGGATCAGTGTTATTATTAATAGTGATGGAGGGTCCTTACTGGAGGTCTGGGTGTTGAAACTGCTTGAAGTGGACGCCATGGGGAGGTGATGGGCCCTCACAGTGCTGTAATTGCCGGGGATAGTAGTGACATCATCTGGATTGAAGGTCTGTGCACTCCAGTGGATTTGAGTATAAGTAAGGAGGGATTTTGACGGTTTATTATCATCATTCAATTACTAAAATTCAAAAAACCACTGCAATAAAATTATTAGCATTCAGAAATATATTATAAAGCCATTATAGATTGATATTATCTTTATATAAACTATAACTATATTTTATTCTTCTATTTTCCACCACTAGCACACATTTAAATCCAAGTATTTTGAGTTTTATTTGAGTATAACTATTCTATTAGTCTTCCCCTGAGTTTTAATCACTAAATCATTTATCAATAAGTAGTAGGACCATAAAATAATACTATTATATCATACTTATATACTAGACTATACTGACAATTGGGGGTCTTTCCTTATATTTTACTTATTATTTAGTATAAGCCTTGGGACGTGATTTTTACCTTAGTACAGCTCAAAATTAACCAAATATTTGGGTCTGCTGCATATTAGTGGGTCATCATAACTCATTGATTGCGGAAAAGAACCCTTAAAATAATTGTACTAATTTTTTATCATAAAAATTAGATATTTACAGTAGTAACTGTACCCAATATAAACCCGATTTCACTTGGTATTTGGACACCAATATAACAACCAATTAAATTGGTATTTGGCTAAAGCTTGGTAAGCTATTTATTCACCCTTATAGAGGTCTAGTTAAACTTATTATTATATTTTTAACAGATTTTTTCGAATTTTTCTTACATTTTATTTAAATAAATAAAGATATAAATTCAGGGTAAGCTCCATTGCTTTTTTATTAGTAATATAATTGCTAATATCTTTTGTCTACTAATTCCATAGAGCTTTTCCTTTTGTAGACGTAAAATATTGTCATTCTGAAAAATATGAGTGCTCCCCAGGACAGTGTAAGTGAAAAGCCTGCTTATAATACCAGGTCTAAAACTAACAAAAACTTTCCAGGACATCACCATGGAGGGACAACAGTACCCCCAGCCAGAAAGCATGAGTATAGAGGAAAAGGATGCCCTCTTAAAAAAGATAACTATAAAAAAGATGTCTCCTCCTCTTCAGGATCAACTGTCCCACCTGGCCAAACAGGTTCTGAAGTTGGAGGAATCAAAATCTCTCATGTTCAAAGAAGTAGAGCAGTTGCAAAACAATTGCAAGGTAGGGTTTCAGCAGATGAATCAGGCAATGGCAGAATTAAAGGGAGGCCAGCCCAGTCAATCAAATAAGCAACCCCCTACCCAAGGAGAGTCCACTCACTCGCAGGAGAAAATCCTGGTAGAAAAATGGAAATGGGACTGGTTTTACCAACAGTGGACAGGCCACAGTTGCAACAGGGATCCACCCCCTCATCTGACTTCCTCAGCTCACCCTTACAAGGGAAAAAAGCGCCAAAAATCAGGACTGGAAACCATCCCTTGGTAAGTAACTTACCCTCTCATATTGGACATATTACTGATAATTACAATATAGGTAATTCTATTGATGTTAAATCTGTACAAAAAATAGAGGAGGATTTAAGAAATTTAGGTTTTAGAGTAGATACACCTGACTTGTCTTTTGTCCACAATAACAGTACTATATACAATGATAATACAGTTAATACTCAGTTGCAACCACCTACTAGTGAGATGAGAAGTTCACAGGAGAGTGAGAGAATTGAAAAGGAGGACATGGAATATTTTAACAATAATCCAACTGTCCATAGAATTGTTTCAGCATTGTGGAATAGAATGACTGATTGTGAGGAACAAACAGTTAAGCTCACTAGTGATACAATTTCATCCTTGACATTAAACATTTCTCAATTAGCAATACGTAATAAAAAATTAGAGAAAGAACATTTGTCTCTAACTCTTAAATATGATTCATTGAGTAATAAATATAATGACCTTTCAAATAAATTTTGTGAGTTAGAAAAATTATATGAAACACATTTATTAAAACCTGAATCAAGAACAAAGTTATCTTTTGCCCAGACAAATCAAAGTGTCTCTGAGTTGCTACAAAGATTGACTAAAGTTGAGATTGAAACTGCCAATCTACTAATGAACCAGGATAATCATAAGTATAATCAATATAATAATAATCCTTTCATTGGCAAAAGTGAATCTCATTCCTTCCCTGTACCACCACAATTAAAACCATCTGGTGGTAGTGTCAAATCTGAAAATGTAAGTCACAAATCTGTGCAGGAAGAAATACAAGACCATTTATCAAAAGTGAATGAGTTTTTGAATTTACCTAAGATTAGTGAGATAAAATCCAATCAGAAGAACTGGGCTAAGATAGATCAGTACCCAACTTATGATGGGGAAGCCAGCTCTGATTGGCAACATTTTATTCAAAGAATTGACAACTTGAAATTCTCATATAAGTTACCAGATGAAGAGATAACATCAAAATTAATTTCTTTATTTAAGGATGTTGCCTTATTATGGTTTGAAGCTGTCTTAAGTGAGGGTAGAGACTACTCTTGGGCTAAATGGAAACAACTTATTGAAAAACAATTTGGAGGTTCTAAATTCAGGCTTACTCAGCAGAGACTGTATGAGAAGACTAGGTATAATACGTTGAATGGTGACAAACCTATGGTATTTTTAATGAATTTAAACAAAATATTAAAAGCCATTGAGCCTCATATGGATTTTAACTTATGGAAAGATAAGATAATATACAAATTACCTATATCTGTAACAGACATTGTTGTAGCTAGAACATTAAATGTTACTGAATATTCTGACTTTATTAATATTTTCAATGAAATATTATTAAACTATAAGTATGAATCAAGGTATTCCACTTATAAGCAAAATGTTGAACCTGTAAAAACTCAGAATTCAAAAACACTTCAGGAGAAGCAGAAAAAACCTACTGCACCTGTAGTACCTAAAAAGTATGAAACAAATACTTGTTATAAGTGTAACAAACCTTGGGTCAAAGGTCACAAATGTGAGAAAAACATAAATATTGTTGAAAATCAACGTGAATCTGAAACTGAAACTGAAAAAGTAAAGAATCAAGTGATTATGACAGCAATATCTCATATAGTGATGAAAATGAAGTCTGTATGTTGGAAGATGATTTGTTCATCTTTTAAAATCCAATATTAAATATGGACTCAAATGAATCTTTAATGAATTTTGAGGATGCTGAAATTATTAAGGATATACAAGCTGATAACTTTAGAATGACACCTATCACGGTTCCAGCTATCATTTCTGGTGAAAATGTTAATATAGTACTGGACACAGGAGCTGCTGGTTCAGTTGTTTCCACTAATACATTACAGAAAATTGATAGTGAATATAAGTTTAAGCTTGAACCACTTCAAAACAAAAATTGGAGAGGTTTTGGATCAGTACTACACCCCATTTGTCAGCCTAAATATCCTTAGGACTGAGTATTTCTTATGCTTAAAATAAGATAACCTTAACTAGATTAAGCTTATATCTTAAAAATAAGGTTAAAATAATAATATATATTATTTTATTATATATATATATAATTATTATTCTATTATATAATTTATAATAGTTTAAATAGCTTATCCATGGCCTAATAATACTTATTAAGGTGTTAATGGAGTCATAATATACTTATCTTAAGTGATATGAAGTAATTATTGACATACATAAGCTTATATGTATACATAAATCTCATATTCAGTGAAATATGCAGTATATTATGTATATTTAGGCATATAAGTGGGTTTTAGCCCCTTAATAGCATATAACCTTTGTTTTTCTGCTTATTTTCGGTCATATGGACGAAATCAGCGGACTCAAAACGCCTACAGAAGCATAGAAACCTATATCAGGCGCATACACCCAGTTTGGACAACTAAAATTATTTCCTTGGATGGTTATTCACGGATTTATGGGTTGGAAATATGTTTTTGGGTTAATGTGGATGCTTGGGGATGTTATTGGGGGCTTGGACATTTTATTTGTTTCCTTTATATGCTTTTAGTTTCATTAAATCTCTTTTTGATCATTTATTTTACCTGTTTCTTTATGGTATCCGCTTTTATCTGGGATTTCTATTTATGGTATGACTCTGTGTTATTATTAATAGTGATGGAGGGTCCTTACTGGAGGTATGGGTGTTGAAACTGCTTGAAGTGGACGCCATGGGGAGGTGATGGGCCCTCACAGTGCTGTAATTGCCGGGGATAGCAGTGACATCATCTGGATTGAAGGTCTGTGCACTCCAGTGGATTTGGGTATAAGTAAGGAGGGATTTTGACGGTTTATTATGATCATTCAATTACTACACTTCAAACAAACATTACACTACAATTATTAACATTCAGAAATATATTATAAAGCCCTTATAAATTGATATTATCTTTATAAAAGCTATAACTATATTTTATTCTTCTATTTTCCACCACTAGCACGCATTTAAATCCAAGTATTGTGAGTTTTATTTGAGTATAACTATTCTATTGATCTTCCCCTGAGGTTTAATCACTAAATCATTTATTAATAAGTAGTATGACCATAAAATAACACTATTATATCATACTTATATACTAGACTGTACTGACAATTGGGGGTCTTTCCTTATATTTTACTTATTATTTAGTATAAGCCTTGGGACGTGATTTTTACCTTAGTACAACTCAAAATTAACCAAATATTTGGGTCTGCTGCATATTAGTGGGTCATCATAACTCATTGATTGCGGAAAAGAACCCTTATAATAATTGTACTAATTTTTTATCATAAAAATTAGATATTTACAGTAGTAACTGTACCCAATATAAACCCAATTTCACTTGGTATTTGGACACCAATATAACACCCAATAAAATTAGTATTTGGCTAAAGCTTTGTAAGCTAATTATTCACCCTTATAGAGGTCTAGTTAAACTTATTATTATATTTTTAACAGATTTTTTCGAATTTTTCTTATATTTTATTTAAATAAATAAAGATATAAATTCAGGGTAAGCTCCATTGCTTTTTTATTAGTAATATAATTGCTAATATTATTTGTCTACTAATTCCACAGAGTTTTTTCCTTTTGTAGACGTAAAATATTGTTATTCTGAACAATATGAGTGCTCCCCAGGATAGTGTAAGTGAACAGCCTGCTTATAATACCAGGTCTAAAGCTAATAAAAACTTTCCAGGACATCACCATGGAGGGACAACAGTACCCCCAGCCAGAAAGCATGAGTATAGAGGAAAAGGATGCCCTCTTAAAAAAGATAACTATCAAAAAGACGTCTCCTCCTCTTCAGGATCAACTGTCCCACCTGGCCAAACAGGTTCTGAAGCTAGAGGAATCAAAATCTCTCATGTTCAAAGAGGTAGAGCAGTTGCAAAACAATTGCAAGGTAGGATTTCAGCAGATGAATCAGGCAATGGCAGAATTAAAGGGAGGCCAGCCCAGTCAATCAAATCAGCAACCCCCTATCCAAGGAGGGTCCACTCACTCCCAGGAGAAAATCCTGGTAGACAAATGGAAATGGGACTGGTTTCACCAACAGTGGACAAGCCACAGTTGCAACAGGGATCCACCCCCTCATCTGACTTCCTCAGCTCACCCTTACAAGGGAAAAAAGCACCAAAAATCAGGACTGGCAACCATCCCTTGGTAAGTAACTTACCCTCTCAGATTAGACATAATACTGATAATTACAATATAGGTAATTCTATTGATGTTAAATCTGTACAAAAAATAGAGGAGGATTTAAGAAATTTAGGTTTTAGAGTAGATACACCTGACTTGTCTTTTGTCCATAATAACAGTACTATATACAATGATAATACAGTTAATCCTCAGTTGCAACCACCTACTAGTGAGATGAGAAGTTCACAGGAGAGTGAGAGAATTGAAAAGGAGGACATGGAATATTTTAACAATAATCCAACTGTCCATAGAATTGTTTCAGCATTGTGGAATAGAATGACTGATTGTGAGGAACAGACAGTTAAACTCACTAGTGATACAATTTCATCCTTAACATTGAACATTTCTCAATTAGCAACACGTAATAAAGAATTAGAGAAAGAACATTTGTCTCTAACTCTTAAATATGATTCATTGAGTAATAAATATAATGACCTTTCAAACAAATTTTGTGAGTTAGAAAAATTATATGAAACACACTTATTAAAGACTGATTCAAGAACAAAGTTATCTTTTGCCCAGACAAATCAAAGTGTCTCTGAGTTGCTACAAAGATTAACTAAAGTTGAGATTGAAACTGCCAATCTACTAATGAACCAGGATAATCATAAGTATAATCAATATAATAATAATCCTTTCATTGGCAAAAGTGAATCTCATTCCTTCCCTGTACCACCACAATTAAAACCATCTGGTGGTAGTGTCAAATCTGAAAATGTAAGTCACAAATCTGTGCAGGAAGAAATACAAGACCATTTATCAAAAGTGAATGAGTTTTTGAATTTACCTAAGATTAGTGAGATAAAATCCAATCAGAAGAACTGGCCTAAGATAGATCAGTACCCAACTTATGATGGGGAAGCCAGCTCTGATTGGCAACATTTTATTCAAAGAATTGACAACTTGAAATTCTCATATAAGTTACCAGATGAAGAGATAACATCAAAATTAATTTCTTTATTTAAGGATGTTGCCTTATTATGGTTTGAAGCTGTCTTAAGTGAGGGTAGAGACTACTCTTGGGCTAAATGGAAACAACTTATTGAAAAACAATTTGGAGGTTCTAAATTCAGGCTTACTCAGCAGAGACTGTATGAGAAGAGTAGGTATAATCCGTTGAATGGTGACAAACCTATGGTATTTTTAATGAATTTAAACAAAATATTAAAAGCCATTGAGCCTCATATGGATTTTAACTTATGGAAAGATAAGATAATATACAAATTACCTATATCTGTCAGAGACATTGTTGTAGCTAGAACATTAAATGTTACTGAATATTCTGACTTTATTAATATTTGCAATGAAATATTATTAAACCATAAGTATGAATCAAGGTATTCCACTTATAAGCAAAATGTTGAACCTGTAAAAACTCAGAATTCAAAAACACTTCAGGAGAAGCAGAAAAAACCTACTGCACCTGTAGTACCTAAAAAGTATGAAACAAATACTTGTTATAAGTGTAACAAACCTTGGGTCAAAGGTCACAAATGTGAGAAAAACATAAATATTGTTGAAAATCAACGTGAATATGAAACTGAAACTGAAAAAAGTAAAGAATCAAGTGATTATGACAGCAATATCTCATATAGTGATGAAAATGAAGTCTGTATGTTGGAAGATGATTTGTCCATCTTTGAAAATCCAATATTAAATATGGACTCAAATGAATCTTTAATGAATTTTGAGGATGCTGAAATCATTAAGGATATACAAGCTGATAACTTTAGAATGACACCTATCACGGTTCCAGCTATCATTTCTGGTGAAAATGTTAATATAGTATTGGACACAGGAGCTGCTGGTTCAGTTGTTTCCACTAATACATTACAGAAAATTGATAGTGAATATAAGTTTAAGCTTGAACCACTTCAGAATAAAAATTGGAGAGGTTTTGGATCAGTACTACACCCCATTGGTAAATACAAAGCTGCTGTTTTCTTTAAACACCAACATGGTTATGTAAGGGTAACTTGTGACTTTGTAGTAATGGATAATACAAATTGTAGTAACTGTTTTATCATTGGAAATGATATTCTGACTAAATTTGGTGTAAAATTAGACCCTGCTAATAACAATTTTACAATTGGCATGAATGGTAAAAGGAAATTTAAAATAAATTCTTTTAACACAGTCTTACACATTGAGTCAGTAACAAATTCCCCGTCTAAAGGAAGAGAATCCAATGAGATGGAACTTCTGGAAACAGAAATTTCAAAAGCATCATTTGGCACTCAGATAAGTGAAACTGAGAAAGATAAGATTTTGGAATTAATTAAAGCTTTTCCAATGGCTTTTGCACATGGTACAAATGAACTTGGCCTTGTAAAAGATTATGAAATGAAAATTAGTTTAACCTGTGATATGGATAATATTCCCGCTAGTCTTAAAAAGAAACCATACCCTGCTTCACCAATGAAGAGGAAAGACATAGAGGATAATATTAAGATGTTATTAAAAATGAACATTCTTGAAAAGGTTGAAACTACACCAAAATATTGTGTAATATCACCAGGGCTGATTTCTTATGAACAAGATAAAGCAAGACTGTGCGGTGATTATAGAGCATTAAATACATTTACAATAGATGATATTTATCCCTTGCCAAGGATTGCCTCTATACATGCTACCCTTAAAGGTGCTAAATATATAAGTTGCCTAGATGGAAATAAAGGGTACCATCAAATTCCTGTTGAAAAGAATTCACAGAACTTTTTGTTGATAACAACACACATGGGAATTTATAAGTATGTCAGAATGCCATTTGGACCAATCAATGCTCCATCAGTATTTCAAAAGTTAATGGATATAACATTCCATAATGAAATGATTGAGGGATGGTTAATGGTATACATTGATGACATCATAGTGTTCTCTAAAACTTTTGATGAACACTTAATCCATTTAAGGAAAGTATTTCAGAAAATGGATGAAATAAAAATGACCCTTGCATTGAAAAAATGTAAATTTGGGTTTGAATCTTTAAAAGTGCTTGGTCATATTGTATCTGGCTTACAAATATGTGTAGACCAAAATAAAGTGGCTGCAATAAAGAATATTGGCATTACTCAAAATGTGAAGGATGTACAATCTTTTCTTGGAATGTGTGGTTATTATAGACAATATATAAAAAACTACCAATCAATTGCTGCACCACTGACCACACTGATAAAGAAATCAGAAGCTTTCATTTGGAATAATGAAAGACAACAAGCTTTTAATAAGTTGAAAGAATGTTTAATGACAGCTCCTATCTTGGGATTACCAGATATCCAATTACCTTTTGTATTATATACAGATGCAAGTTTTATTGGTCTGGGTGCTGCTTTGCATCAAAAACAACTTATTGAAGGTAAAATGTCAGAAGTAGTAATCTGCTATATTTCACGTACTCTGAGAAGTGGTGAATTGAAATATGGTGCTACTCAACTTGAATGTTTGGCAGTAGTATGGGCTCTTGAAAAGCTACATTATTACGTGGAAGACCAAAAATTTGAGTTAATAACTGACTGTAGTGCAGTTAAGTCACTCTTAAACATGAAAACTCCTAATAGACACATGTTTAGATGGCAATTAGCTGTACAAGAATACAGAGGACGGATGACTATTACACATAGAGCAGGAACCTTGCACTCTAATGTAGATCTGTTATCTAGAGTACCTCTGCCTAATAATGATGATAATCCTGCTTATGTTCCTGAGTCAGAGATTATTAACATTTATGGCATTTATATTGTAGATCTTGAGGATGAATTTATGCAATCAATTCTTGATAATTATAATTCAGATCCTGACTTAAGTAAATTAACTACAATATTAAATGATCCATCTAATGCTTCAATGAATGTTTTAATAAAAACATTACCAATTAAGTATAAAGAGGCATTAGAAAAAGGAAAATTTTCCATTGAGGATGGTTTTATATATTACAGGAAAAAATTAAGTAATGTAATTGTAATTCCCCCTTCAATGAAGGAGTTAATGTTAAGTATATGTCATGATGATATATTAGCAGGTCATTTTGACTACCATAAAACATTAACCAGAGTAAAAAACACAGCTTGGTGGATTAACATGTCTGAGGATGTTCAGAAATATGTTGAAACATGTGATTCTTGTCAAAAATCTAAAAGATTAACAGGAAAAAGAGCTGGTTTATTACAACAAATTGAGCAACCAAAAGCTCCATGGGAAATCATTAACATGGACTTTGTAACAGGTTTTCCAATAGCAGGGCATAAGAGTTATAACTCCTGCTGGGTAATTGTAGATAGATTTACAAAGATGTGTAAATTTATTCCTACCCACAAAGAGGTTTCTGCAAAGGACTTAGCTTTTATATGGTGGACACAAATGTTAAATACAGCAGGTTTCCCCAAAGCAATAGTTTCTGACAGAGATCCTAAATTTACTTCTGAGTTCTGGAAGTCACTTATGGATGTTTCAGGGTGTCAATTAAAACTTTCTACAGCACACCATCCACAAACTGATGGGCTAGCAGAAAGAATGATACAAACCTTAGAAGATATGATAAGAAGATACTGTGCTTTTGGTCTTAATTTTAAAGACAATGACAAATTCACGCATGATTGGGTAACCCTTATCCCAGGTTTAGAATTTGCATATAATAGTACAGTACATTCTGTCACTGGCAAAAAGCCATTTGAGTTATGGTTGGGTTATGTACCTAATACCCCTGCTAAAACTCTTAATAAGTTACCTAGATTGGATATTCATCCAGGTACTAAATCTTTTCTTCAAATGCAGGAATTATGCAGAAAACATGCTCAAGAATGTATAAATAAGGCTTTTGAGTATGAAAAGAAAAGATGGGATAAAGCCCATAAAGAACAAATGTTCAAAGAGGGTGATGAAGTCCTTATTTCAACGCTACATTTCAATTTAAATGGTAATGTTAAATTGAAGGATCCATTCATTGGACCATTTGTAGTTAAAAAGATGGTTGGTAATAATGCTGTTGAGGTTATTCTATATGCACCATATGATAGAAAACATCCAGTATTTCCCATTTCTCTTATAAAACCATACCATTCTAATGATACTGCTCTCTTTCCAAGAAGATCAGGAAGGCATAAACAGCAACCTGAAGAAATAGTGGAAAAAGCAGAAATTGAAAAGATACTTAAAAAGAGACACCTTACTAAAGAAAAGGGAGTTGAGTATCTATTAAGATTTAAAAATAAATCAAGTGAATATGACCAGTGGATTCCAGAAAATGAAATCTCTGATCTTAAAAATCTCTTGAAAAAATTTAAATCTAAATAATACTGTTCATTCAGTATATGTATTATAAAAAATTTTTTTTATTTTATTATTTCATTCCTTAAGATTAATTAAAATGTCTTAACATTTTTTTTATTGTTTTTTTTGGGGTGAGGGAGTGTCAGCCTAAATATCCTTAGGACTGAGTATTTCTTAGGCTTAGAATAAGATAGCCTTAAGTAGATTAAGCTTATATCTTAAAAATAAGGTTAAATTAATAATATATATTATTTTATTATATATATATATAATTATTATTCTATTATATAATTTATAATAGTTTAAATAGCTTATCCATGGCCTAATAATACTTATTAAGGTGTTAATGGAGTCATAATATACTTATCTTAAGTGATATGAAGTAATTTTTGACATACATAAGCTTATATGTATACATAAATCTCATATTCAGTGAAATATGCAGTATATTATGTATATTTAGGTATATAAGTGGGTTTTAGCCCCTTAATAGCCTATAACCTTTGTTTTTCTGCTTATTTTAGGTCATATGGACGAAATCAGTGGACTCACAACGCCTACAGAAGCATAGACACCTATATCAGGCGCATACACCCAGTTTGGACAACTAAAATTATTTCCTTGGATGGTTATTCACGGATTTATGGGTTGGAAATATGTTTTTGGGTTAATCTGGATGCTTGGGGATGTTATTGGGGGATTGGACATTTTATTTGTTTCCTTTATATGCTTTTAGTTTCATTAAATCTCTTTTTGATCATTTATTTTACCTGTTTCTTTATGGTATCCGCTTTTATCTGGGATTTCTATTTATGGTATGACTCTGTGTTATTATTAATAGTGATGGAGGGTCCTTACTGGAGGTCTGGGTGTTGAAACTGCTTGAAGTGGACGCCATGGGGAGGTGATGGGCCCTCACAGTGCTGTAATTGCCGGGGATAGCAGTGACATCATCTGGATTGAAGGTCTGTGCACTCCAGTGGATTTGGGTATAAGTAAGGAGGGATTTTGACGGTTTATTATGATCATTCAATTACTACACTTCAAACAAACATTACACTACAATTATTAACATTCAGAAATATATTATAAAGCCCTTATAAATTGATATTATCTTTATAAAAGCTATAACTATATTTTATTCTTCTATTTTCCACCACTAGCACGCATTTAAATCCAAGTATTGTGAGTTTTATTTGAGTATAACTATTCTATTGATCTTCCCCTGAGGTTTAATCACTAAATCATTTATTAATAAGTAGTAGGACCATAAAATAACATTATTATATCATACTTATATACTAGACTGTACTGACACCATTGGTAAATACAAAGCTGCTGTTTTCTTTAAACACCAACATGGTTATGTAAGGGTAACTTGTGACTTTGTAGTAATGGATAATACTAATTGTAGTAACTGTTTTATCATTGGAAATGATATTCTGACTAAATTTGGTGTAAAATTAGACCCTGCTAATAACAATTTTACAATTGGCATGAATGGTAAGAGGAAATTTAAAATAAATTCTTTTAACACAGTCTTACAAATTGAGTCAGTAACAAATTCCCTGTATAAAGGAAGAGAATCCAATGAGATGGAACTTCTGGAAACAGAAATTTCAAAAGCATCATTTGGCACTCAGATAAGTAAAACTGAGAAAGATAAGATTTTGGAATTAATTAAAGCTTTTCCAATGGCTTTTGCAAATGGTACAAAGAACTTGGCCTTGTAAAAGATCATGAAATGAAGATTAGTTTAACCTGTGATATGAATAATATTCCTGCTAGTCTTAAAAAGAAACCATACCCTGCTTCACCAATGAAGATGAAAGACATAGAGGATAATATTAAGATGTTATTAAAAATGAACATTCTTGAGAAGGTTGAAACTACACCAAAATATTGTGTAATATCACCAGTGCTGATTTCTTATGAACAAGATAAAGCAAGACTGTGCGGTGATTATAGAGCATTAAATACATTTACAGTAGATGATATTTATCCCTTGCCAAGGATTGCCTCTATACATGCTACCCTTAAAGGTGCTAAATATATAAGTTGCCTAGATGGAAATAAAGGGTACCATCAAATTCCTGTTGAAAAGAATTCACAGAACTTTTTGTTGACAACAACACACATGGGAATTTATAAGTATGTCAGAATGCCATTTGGACCAAAAAATGCTCCATCAGTATTTCAGAAGTTAATGGATATAAAATTCCATAATGAAATGATTGAGGGATGGTTAATGGTATACAATGATGACATCATAGTGTTCTCTAAAACTTTTGATGAACACTCAATCCATTTAAGGAAAGTATTTCAGAAAATGGATGAAATAAAAATGACCCTTGCATTGAAAAAATGTAAATTTGGGTTTGAATCTTTAAAAGCGCTTGGTCATAATGTATCTGGCTTACAAATATGTGTAGACCAAAATAAAGTGGCTGCAATAAAGAATATTGGCATTCCTCAAAATGTGAAGGATGTACAATCTTTTCTTGGAATGTGTGGTTATTATAGACAATTTATAAAAAACTACCAATCAATTGCTGCTTCACTGTCCACACTGATAAAGAAATCAGAAGCTTTCATTTGGAATAATGAAAGACAACAAGCTTTTAATAAGTTGAAAGAATGTTTAATGACAGCTCCTATCTTGGGATTACCAGATTTCCAATTACCTTTTGTATTATATACAGATGCAAGTTTTATTGGACTGGGTTCTGCTTTGCATCAAAAACAACTTATTGGAGGGAAAATGTCAGAAGGAGTAATCTGCTATATTTCACGTACTCAAAGAAGTGGTGAATTGTAATATGGTGCTACTCAACTTGAATGTTTAGCAGTAGTATGGGCTCTTGAAAAGCTACATTATTATCTTGAAGACCAAAAATTTGAGTTAATAACTGACTGTAGTGCAGTTAAGTCACTCTTAAACATGAAAACTCCTAATAGACACATGTTTAGATGGCAATTAGCTGTACAAGAATACAGAGGACGGATGACTATTACACATAGAGCAGGAAAATTGCACTCTAATGTAGATCTGTTATCTAGAGTACCTCTGCCTAATAATGATGATAATCCTGCTTATGTTCCTGAGTCAGAGATTATTAACATTTATGGCATTTATATTGTAGATCTTGAGGATGAATTTATGCAATCAATTCTTGATAATTATAATTCAGATCCTGACTTAAGTAAATTAACTACAATATTAAATGATCCATCTAATGCTTCAATGAATTTTTTAATAAAAACATTACCAATTAAGTATAAAGAGGCATTAGAAAAAGGAAAATTTTCCATTGAGGATGGTTTTATATATTACAGGAAAAAATTAAGTAATGTAATTGTAATTCCCCCTTCAATGAAGGAGTTAATGTTAAGTATATGTCATGATGATATATTAGCAGGTCATTTTGACTACCATAAAACATTAACCAGAGTAAAAAACACAGCTTGGTGGATTAACATGTCTGAGGATGTTCAGAAATATGTTGAAACATGTGATTCTTTTCAAAAATCTAAAAGATTAACAGGAAAAAGAGCTGGTTTATTACTAATTGAGCAACCAAAAGCTCCATGGGAAATAATTAACATGGACTTTGTAACATGTTTGCCAATATCAGGGCATAAGAGTTATAACTCCTGCTGGGTAATTGTAGATAGATTTACAAAGATGTGTAAATTTATTCCTACCCACAAAGAGGTTTCTGCAAAGGACTTAGCTTTTATATGGTGGACACAAATGTTAAATACAGCAGGTTTCCCCAAAGCAATAGTTTCTGACAGAGATCCTAAATTTACTTCTGAGTTCTGGACGTCACTTATGGATGTTTCAGGGTGTCAATTAAAACTTTCTACAGCACACCATCCACAAACTGATGGGCTAGCAGAGTGAATGATACAAACCTTAGAAGATATGATAAGAAGATACTGTGCTTTTGGTCTTAATTTTAAGGACAATGACAAATTCACGCATGATTGGGTAACCCTTTTCCCAGGTTTAGAATTTGCATATAATAGTGCAGTACATTCTGTCACTGGCAAAAAGCCATTTTAGTTATGGTTGGGTTATGTACCTAATACCCCTGCTAAAACTCTTAATAAGTTACCTAGATTGGATAT
Organism: Hemileia vastatrix; assembly: GCA_030280995.1. Lineage (NCBI taxonomy): Eukaryota > Fungi > Basidiomycota > Pucciniomycetes > Pucciniales > Zaghouaniaceae > Hemileia > Hemileia vastatrix. The sequence continues at coordinate 27,546,570 of JASXTE010000007.1, read as the reverse complement.
TCATCCAGGTACTAAATCTTTTCTTCAGATGCAGGAATTATGCAGAAAACATGCCCAAGAATGTATAAATAAGGCTTTTGAGTATGAAAAGAAAAGATGGGATAAAGCCCATAAAGAACAAATGTTCAAAGAGGGTGATGAAGTCCTTATTTCAACGCTACATTTCAATTTAAATGGTAATGTTAAATTGAAGGATCCATTCATTGGACCATTTGTAGTTAAAAAGATGATTTGTAATTATGCTGTTGAGGTTATTCTATATGCACCATATGATAGAAAACATCCAGTATTTCCCATTTCTCTTATAAAACCATACCATTCAAATGATACTGCTCTATTTCCAAGAAGATCAGGAAGGCATAAACAGCAACCTGAAGAAATAGTGGAAAAGGCAGAAATTGAAAAGATACTTAAAAAGAGAAAACTTACTAAAGAAAAGGGAGTTGAGTATCTATTAAGATTTAAAAATAAATCAAGTGAATATGACCAGTGGATTCCAGAAAATGAAATCTCTGATCTTAAAAATCTCTTGAAAAAATTTAAATCTAAATAATACTGATCATTCAGTATATGTATTATAAAAATTATTTTTTTTATTTTATTATTTCACTCCTTAGTTTTAATTAAAATGTCTTAACATTTTTTTTATTGTTTTTTTTGGGGTGAGGGAGTGTCAGCCTAAATATCCTTAGGACTGAGTATTTCTTATGCTTAGAGTAAGATAGCCTTAAGTAGATTAAGCTTATATCTTAAAAATAAGGTTAAAATAATAATATATATTATTTTATTATATATATATATAATTATTATTCTATTATATAATTTATAATAGTTTAAATAGCTTATCCATGGCCTAATAATACTTATTAAGGTGGTAATGGAGTCATAATATACTTATCTTAAGTGATATGAAGTAATTATTGACATACATAAGCTTATATGTATACATAAATCTCATATTCAGTGAAATATGCAGTATATTATGTATATTTAGGTATATAAGTGGGTTTTAGCCCCTTAATAGCCTATAAACTTTGTTTTTCTGCTTATTTTAGGTCATATGGACGAAATCAGTGGACTCACAACTCCTACAGAAGCATAGACACCTATATCAGGCGCATACACCCAGTTTGGACAACTAAAATTACTTCCTTGGATGGTTATTCACAGATTTATGGGTTGGAAGGATGTTTCTGGGTTAATATGGATGCTTGGGGATGTTATTGGGGGCTTGGAAATTTTATTTGTTTCCTTTATATGCTTTTATTTTCATTAAATCTCTTTTTGATTATTTATTTTACCTGTTTCTTTATGGTATCCGCTTTTATCTGGGTTTTCTATTTATGGTTTGGATCAGTGTTATTATTAATAGTGATGGAGGGTCCTTACTGGAGGTCTGGGTGTTGAAACTGCTTGAAGTGGACGCCATGGGGAGGTGATGGGCCCTCACAGTGCTGTAATTGCCGGGGATAGCAGTGACATCATCTGGATTGAAGGTCTGTGCACTCTAGTGGATTTGGGTATAAGTAAGGAGGGATTTTGACGGTTTATTATCATCATTCAATTACTACAATTCAAACAACCACTACAATACAATTATTAGCATTCAGAAATATATTATAAAGCCATTATAGATTGATATTATCTTTATATAAGCTATAACTATATTTTCTTCTTCTATTTTCCACCACTAGCACGCATTTAAATCCAAGTATTGTGAGTTTTATTTGAGTATAACTATTCTATTAGTCTTCCCCTGAGGTTTAATCACTAAATCATTTATCAATAAGTAGTAGGACCATAAAATAATACTATTATATCATACTTATATACTAGACTATACTGACATATAGTGAATATTAGAATAGTGATTGATTAGTTATTTGAGAGTGAAATCAATTGGGAACATAAAGCTAAATACCTGACTGCAGGGACCACACATCTAAAATTTTATATAGGATAATTAATTGTAGTCAGTTACTAAGTCAATATGAGTTGGAAATTCTCCATGAGCCAACCTTAAGATGAGGATTAGGTCAGACGTTGTAGACAATCCTATAGTACTAGCTATAAGCCTTGACCAAGAAAGTTGGAGTAAAACTGGAAAGAAAACACCCTTTCCCTTTGAGAAAAACCAGGTGAGATTTATTTTCTACAGAAAACTAGAGACTGTTACTATAACCCTTCCAACACACTTCATGACTTCTTAAAAAGTCAAGACAGTAGCCAATAGAAGACCACTGAGAACCAAAGAACCAGAAACCAGAAATGCAGAAAGATCCACACCAGAAAAACAAAACACTGTGCACTTGTTTCACAGAAAACAGCAATAATACTTAATGCAGGTTGCAAAGCTACACAAAAGAAACCAGTTTCCAAAGTTGAGTTAAATGAAGAACTAACCTTGCAACAAACACAGCCAATTGTGGCAAAAAAACAGTGAAAACTGAGTGAGAAACAATGATATCACCTCAGGATGGATATATGATAATTAAAGTTGCCCCAAACTGTCTTATTCAGTATGTAAACACAGACCACTATCTAAAAAGCCCATGCACAGCAACAAATTTGGCACTTTTGATAGCCAAATTGCATAAAAAACCTCTAGAAGCGCTTCCCAGCCTTCTAGAACTGAGGCGGGAGGTCCTCCCAAAGTTGGGAGGCCTTCCTAGAAGTGGCTGGACAACCATGAAGCCAAAAAAACCCCAAAAAACCTCCAAAAAAGCCCAAAATACTTAGAAAAATCCACCACATCTACTAAAACCCTTAAAACACAAAATTAAGCTATAGCAACATTGTGACATAAAATAAAAAGCCAAATTAGCTCTACCTAATGGTACTAAGCACTTAAAACTAAGACTTAAGGTTATCCCATAAAACACCAAAAAAAAAATTAAACAGCTATCATTTCAAAATGAAAAATGAGGAAATGACCCCTTAAAACTTAGAATATGAAAAATGTCATCAAGACATAAAATATAGAGAAAAATTTGGGCTATCCAATTTTAGTACCCACATACCTGTAGTCCCAATATTCACTGAATAAAACCAGAAAAACACCCAATTATTAAACTAATGCCAAACAGACCAACAAAGGCTTCTTCCAATGTTGGAAGACTGCATCCTCCCTCCAATTGAGAATTCCCTCATTCTCCTTCATCACATCGACCATGTTCAGCTTTCTTTGAAAATCTGCCTCTGACATGGGCCCTTGCCAATACTGCATTGACAACAATCTAATCTACACCATCACACCACCATCTCATCCATACAGAAACTCCTGTGATGTCTTCCAATCCAGAAAGAAGATTTGTTTCAGACCTGGTCCATTGTCATCCTCAACAGCTTCACCTCCACCTCAACCTGTTCCATCTTCCACCAGCACCAAAAGATCCAGGCCATCCATCCTGATACCCAGATTAGTCAACAAACTACACCCTTCAAAGAAGAGTGCCAACACCACTACAACCACTAGCTTTACCATACCTGGTCCTTCTGATGGTAAACCCAGTACTTCTTCATACTGAAATTTAAGCTGATGAATTACCAGTTCATTCCCATCCAGACAGTGATGATAAAAATGTGGGAACCATTGAAACACCACCACCCAATCAATTGCCCACCATCAAGGAAAAAATTTAACAACACCCTTCTCAACAAAAACATCTCATTCTAAACTACTTCCAATCCACTCCTGCTAGAAATCCACAGGACCTTGAGGAATGGAAGAACTTCATCCACAAGTTTAAAACTAATGCTGAACACTTTGTTTCATCTCTTGATTCTCTTCTGCCACTTGACTCTTGATTAAACTTTTTGACTTAGAAATGAAAATTCTTGACCACTCTCCAGACTTCCTGAATGTAGCCATTCATAAACAAATTCCTCAGTTTAAATTCTTGGGGGACTCATCTTCAGTTTAAAGTTTTTGGGGTCTAACAGCCCTCATTTTATAGTCTTGGGGGACTAAAGACCTAAATCATAAAGACAGAACCAGAGATCAAAACAGTAAAGACCAAAGAAATAAACTAACATTCTGGGGTAAATGTTCTACAGAGCAGCCAGATCATCAGTTACCCCCACACTTGCCTTAACTGAATTCAGAGACTCCTGCTTGGGATGCCCTCTGCCAGAATTACACCAACATCACATTATCAGTGATTAGTCCTGAAGGACTCAACCATCAAACCATCCTTAGTTTATAGTCTTGGGGGACTATACCATTCTTCAGTTTAAAGTCTTGCCATACTTCCCCAGTTTTCAGTTTAAAGTCTTGATGGACTTTCCACAATTTGCATAAAAAGACAGAGCCAGTTCCATGCATGATGCTCTGCAACCAACCTACTGAACTTCCACTGTCTCTTCATCATCTACCTGTCACTGATAAAAATTTTCTTTAATCTCTTTTCTCTTCATTGTTGTTTTATCACAGATCATGGCTGGATCTCCAGATTTTGACCTATCAGACCTTCCTTGTTTCACTGCTCCCAAAGACTATGCTTTTAAACAGTGTATCCACATGTTCAGACATTCAACTTTCACACTTTCAACTTCTCAAGCCAAATTCTACAGCAGGGCCTGTGATTCTTGCAACTCCAAAAAGAAAAAGTGTGACAGAGACCCCAATTATCCTATACTTCCACTCTCACCTTCACACAAATACATCTCTAGATCTCCTACCAGGTCCCCAGAACTTGGTCCTGCTTCCTTTTCTTTATCTTCAGCTTCATCTAGAAGATCATGCAGCTCTATCCCAAAAACACTCTCCAAAATACCTGCTTTATCATCTCAATAAACAGCCTTTATCTCAGGGAATTCAGCTAAAAAAGCTTTAAAATCAGCTCCCAGGATGCTAGACTGCATCCAGGGGGCCCGCCTGCCTTGCTAGAAAGCAAAAATCAGGCTCAAAACCTCCAAATCCAGCCAGAAAACAGCCAGCATCCACCATTAAACACCAACAACTCCACATGAAAACCTCCTAGTGCTCCCAGAGCAATGCGCACAACAATTTCTTTATCAGAAAATTCCAAAAATTCCAAAAACTCTAGAAGGCCTTCCAGAGGACCTCAAGAAAACACCAGAGCACCAAAAACGGCTCCAAACAAAAATCTCCCTCTAAAAAAAGAAGGATTAACTACACCTCACCTCTGGAAGCAAATTACTAATCTGATAGCTCCATTTCTTCCAGATCTTCATCTAGAAGATCCCAATCAGCTTCCAGGTCACCTTCTCCTGGTTCTTCCTACAACCAACTTGGTACTCCTCCACCAGTATGAAACCAACCTGATCCAAGCAACAATATTAACAAAAAAAACAACAGCCCTGCTGCTCCAACCAGGCCACAGGAACGTCCTTCTTCTACTTCATTTACTTAACACCATTTAGAGGATGATCATGAAAATCCATACCTCCATCTGGTTGATCCTCCTAAAACAACCATTCAACATTCTTCAACAGTCCTGATTCCAGCCGCATATAAATTTGATGAGCTCCCAATCTGTAAGTACCAAATTAATAAATCCAATTTCTTCAACAGAGAAAAATTACTGATCCAATTCTTCTGTTTAGTTGGAACCCCACCTCCTAAAACTGCTATTGGGATTTGCCAACTTCTTGAAACTACCTTGACACTGGATTACACCAACATGAAATAACACCTAAGCATGATGTGTTCAAACATGCTTAAGGCCTTTGCTCTTCATGGTCTGTTGAATAAAATTTGAAATATAATCTGAGGAAACAGCTCCTTGATGACTACTGGAATATTTCTAGAATAATCAAGCACACCTTCCAACACTCTATCCCTGCTTCTTCTACTTCTTCCCAAAAATTATTTTCTAATCCAGTGCCTGACCATTAAAATCCATATACTCTGTCCAGCTCCCTACACCACAAAGAAAACAGTTCTTCCTTCAATCCTAACAAAAAGCAAAAACTCCAACACAATCTGGACCGACCGCCGGAGGCTTCTTCTTCCCAACATTAAATAAAAAATTAAGTAATCAATAATTCACTAAATAGAGAGAGCAATAATAATTAGCAAATATTAATATATATATATATATAAATTTGTTTTTTATTTTATTTTATTTTCTTTTATTTTCTTTTATTTTTATTATTATTTTTTTATTTATTTTTATGTGGATACACCTTTATATAGTTTTTCTAAATTATTTTAAATAAAAAATAGAAACTAAAGAACATAATAAAAATGGAAAACAGAAAAATTAGAAAATAGAATTGACCCGCCAATAGATGAGCCTTTCCCCACCAATGCTTGCCCACATCCAGGTGACCCTGATGTGGTGACACCATATAATATAATTTTGTGATTTTTCCCTCTTTATATCCTAATAACCCCCATAAAAAATTAAAAGAAAAAAAGAGAAAAAAGAAAATAATCTAAAACTACTATCATACAAAACCATAGACACAAAAATCAAAGAAAGAAAAAGAAAAAGTGTGGCCCTATAGAAAGTCCAGTCCAAAGAAATAATCACTGGGTGGGCTCCCTCCAATAAGTAAAAATGATGGGAGACCACCAGTGATCCACCACCAATCCAAATAGACCAAAGATAAAGAAGCCAGTCCCAAGCCAGTTTAAAGTCATAGTGGACTTGAAAACTGGATAAGAAAAACCATAAATAGGATTCAACTAGGAAAAAAAAATACTTGAAACAGAAATTATGGGGCAACTGTTCTACAGAGCAGCCAGTTCATCAGTTACCCCTACACTTGCTAAAATAAAATCTAGAAGCCCCCCTCTGGGTACCTTCTAACAAAAAAAAACACAACATCCAACACAATAAACCCAAACCAATAAGCGTGAAGAGTACAGCACTTGAAGACCAAAAGAATTTCCAGTTTAAAGTCATAGAGGACTAAAACCTGTGAAGAGAAACCAATACTAGGGATAACCAAATTAAGAGAAGGGGTTGGAAACAGACAATCTGGGATAACTGTTGATAGAGCAGCCAGCCCATCAGTTATCCCCACACTTCTCAAGATAAAATCTAGAACCCCACCCATGGGTACCTTCTAACAATTAAGTTTCCAACAAAAGAGATGCACAGCATCACGAAAATCCAAAATTAAAGAATGGTTCATAGTTTACCCTCATTTCAGAGTCAATCTTCTTCACTTCTAGTGCCTCTTGGGTAAAATCTCTTCACTTGATCAGCAGCCACTTTCTTCTTTAAGAATGCACCATCTAACTCTTCCAAAGTATAAGAACCTCCAGACACCTGAGATCTGACTCTGTAAGGTCCATTCCATCTGTCAGCAAACATTTTTCCCCGAAGACTCTCTAAACTTCTATTATACAACAAAACCAAACAACCAGATTTCAAGGGATTCCTGAGTCTATGAGCCAACTTCTTGTCCCATTATCTGACTGATTGACTTCTTATCTTCATCATTCTAGAGTATGCCTTCTCTTGACATTCCTCTCTACATTCCAACTGTTGCATCCTGGCACGGAGCAAATCTTCTGTTCAGCACACATCATCCCAATAAATTCCAAGATAAGAGACAGCTTCCAAATCCACTGGTAGAATAGCTTTCTTCCCAAACATTAACTCATAAGGAGAATAGCCAGTTGTCCTTTCACAGTGACCCTATCAGCATACAACACCAAGGTTAAATAATGCCTCTATTTTTCAGCACTATCTCCACACATCTTCACCAAAGCATTAATGATAACTTGATGACCTCTTTCAACCATGCCTTCAGATTCAGGATAATAAGGTGTAGCCACCCTGACTTTAAAACCAATACTTGCCACAGCTTCTTTAAACTCAGCTCCAAACTCTGGCCCACCATCAACAGTCACCAACTTCATTAACCCATATCTAAACACCCATTCATTCTTCAAAAACTCTGCCACATTTTTGGCAGTCAAATTAACCAGAGGCACTGCCTCAACCCAACCAGAAAAATAATCCCTGGAAACAATCAAGTACTTTTACCTGCTCTCTTTAATATAGACAGAATCCAAAATGACTCTTCCAAACACAGTTGATTCACCAGTAGCATGGCCAACCTCTTTAGGTTTCAAGTGACTTCCTCTTTGACATTCTTCACAAGATTGAACCCAACCCTGCACAGTCAGCTTCATACCTGGCCACCAAAATCTTTCGAATACTCTTCTATAAGTCTCCCAAAAGCCTCTATGACCAAGGTATTCATGCAAAAACTTCAACACAAACTCTTGACCCTTCTTCTGAGTCACCACTACTTAAGGATCTGGATGTCTCCTCCTCATCAACTGCTGTCCTGACACATAGAATCCAGGACTTTTCTTTTTGATTTCCACCCAAGTAGCATCATCACAAATACCTAGCCTCTCAAAGGTTAACAAATATTCAACCATAATATAATAAAGCCCAGTATGACCCCAGGTCTCATCTTCAAAATCCAACAACACAACATCCAAGTGTACAACCCTATCATCAAAATCACCAGCGTGCACATGAGCTACTCAACTGGCCCAACCAGGAAACCAATCCCTAAACTTAGGTACATCCTATTCCTTCCACAGAATCTTAAGAGAATCCAGTTCACTTACAAAAATACCATTTTCTAAATTTGAGCCATCCCAAACATCAGCTCCATCTTCATTAACAAAAACATCCTGATCACCAGAATCAAGATCAGAACCAGCCATTTTAACCTCCTGGGGGAGGAGAGAACAATCTTCCAGTTTAGCCTCATGGGGGAGGAGAAAAAACCCTTTCAGTTTAGCCTCATGGGGGAGGAGAAAAAAACCTTCCAGTTTAGCCTCATGGAGGAGGAGAAAAAAAACCTTCCAGTTTAGCCTCATGGGGGAGAAGAAAAAACCTTCCAGATCTTCACAAAAATAAATCTTATATTTTTTTCTTCATTATGTTCAGTTTTTTTTGATTATCTTGAGTTATCTTGAGAATCTTGTTTTATTTTCTTGAGTTTTCTTCTTACCTACAAAAGTAACCAGACCAAAGGTTGAGAAAAATGGATCCTGAAGAGCCAGCCACACAAAGCAAAAGACCAATTAAGTAGTTTATCCTCATTTTGGAGGAATTAGATATTTGAAATCCCCAGGTTGAAACCAATAAGTTTGCCCCTAGGGCTACAAAAAAGCTAAGCCCTTCTTCCAATTCTGATATCCCATAATCAGACCTCGATAAAAAATCCCCATACTTTTCCATGCACTGAATTTAGAATTAATTTCATTCCCAGTGTCCATCCACACTATATCCTTTGAAACAGAGAAATATACAGCATCAATAATTTCATCCTCCTTTTCTAAAAAAGCTTTCTCTAGTTGAGGGAAGAAGCTGAGAGTTTAATGTCTCTAACTTCAAATCATCAAACACAAAATAATTCTGAAATTTAAAAAAATCCTCCAAAACAGGACCCAGAACACTAAAAGAATCATCTTTCCCTAAGCAACCATCTTCTGATCTTGAGGTAACTAGACTGGAATTATATTCCTCCAACAAACATACATCCAGAACATAATCATTCTGAAGATCCAAACTTTCTATAGAGATATTGTCACCATTTCTTCCATCCTATGAACTTGAAAGAAGAAACTGAGAATCTATTTCATGAGGCTTCAAATCATTAAGTTCAGAATTACTCTGAGAATCCAAAAGATCCTCCAGAATAGAGTCCATAACATCAAAATTAACATTCTCCTCCAATAATTCATCTTCTGAACTTAACGGAGCACCCAGAAAACAATGTTTCTCTAAGAGCAATAGATCCAACACAGACTCTTTCTGACCATGAACAGATCTTAAAGAAACATCTTCATCCAAAAATCCATTATCTAAACATGAAGAAACCATATCATCATGAGCATCCAATTTTTCTTTCAGACAGAGCTCATCCACCTTTGAAAAGATACACTGATCATCCAGTGTGTACATATCCTAAACATCAAATGAAACACATTCTTGAGATCCATTGACATCATCTGTTAAAGAAATAAAAATTTCTGAAACATCACAAACATCATCATCTCCCAAAATGTGTGATTCCAAAATTTCCACTGTAGCTGATTTTTCTGAAACTTCTTCCTGAACCTTTCCATCCATTAAATTTTCATTTTCAGGTTCCACCTCTTTATAAACAAGGCTTTCAATATGCCCCAGAATAGCCTTCTTCAAAACACGTATAGCAGGAATCCTACTTTCTCCATTTGGAAGTGTCTTCATCAGCCCAGCCTTTAACAGAAATCCCTGAACCTCCTTTTTGACCTCCACACCCATGTCACTTCAAAATAAACTCTTGGCCTCCATTTAATGATAGGACATACCATTATAATCTAGATAATCCACAACCTCTTTAAATTCCTCCATTAATTTACCATACTGAACCAAAGAAGTTACACCACCATCCATTTCCAATTTTCTAGCAATGCCATAATGATCATCCATTGAAAACACAGTGGGCCACCTCCTGATCATTTCCATCTTTAACTTTCTCCAATCCTGAATCCTGTATCCCTCCATCCTAAGAACTTCCTTTGCCACCTCTCTATCATCAATGAAAAAGATCACCTGCTTCACCCTATCCAAATCAGAAGCCCCATCCACATCAGCAGCAGCTTCAAAGATCTCCAAAAATAACTTTGCCTCCTCTCAAAAGCAAATTTTCCCTTTCCATGACTTAATCCTGACTATCCTAACTATTTCCAATTACACCTCCCCAACTTTCCACCACAGATAGCCAAAGTCCCCCCAATAGCCTTCAGAGACCTAGGAGGGACCAAATCTAACTAGAGAGAAGACCCCCTAGACCAACCACAGAGAGATACAGCACAAAAAATTCAAAACCACAAAGAGTCCACAAAAGAAGAGAGTCCAACAGTAACAGAGATTCAAAAATATAGCAAATCCTCACCCCACGCTGGGTACCAGAAATGTAGAAGATCCTATAGTACCAGCTATAGGCCTTGATAAAGGGAGTTGGGGTAAAACTGGAGAGAAAAACCCCTGTCCCTTTGAGAAATACCAGGTGATATTTATTTGCTACAGAAAATTAGAGACTGTTACTATACCCCTTCCAACACACTTCTTGAATGCTTAACAAGTCAAGACAGTAGCCAATAGCAGACCACTGAGAACCAAAGAACCAGAAACCTGAAATGAAGAAAGATCCACATCAGAAAAACAAAACACTGTGCACTTTTTGCACAGAAAACAGAAATAATACTTAATGCAGGTTGCAAAGCTACACCAGAGAAACCAGTTGCCAAAGTTGAGTTAAATGAAGAACTAACCTTACAACAAGCAAAGCCAATTGTGGCCAAAAAACAGTGAAAACTGAGTGAGAAACAATGATATCACCTCAGGATGGATGTATGATAATTAAAGTTGCCCCAAACTGTCTTATTCAGTATGTACACACAGACCACTATCTAAAAAGCCCATGCACAGCAATGAATTTGGCACTTTTGACTGCCAAATTGCATAAAAACCCTCTGGAAATGCTTCCCAGCCTTCTAGAACCAAGGCAGGCGGTCAGCCTAATGTCAGGAGGCCTGCCTAGAGGTGGCTAGGCCACCCTGAAGCCAGAAAACCACCAAAAACCTCCAAAAATGCCCAAAATACTTACAAAAATCCACCACATCTACTAAAACCCTTAAAACACAAAATTAAGCTATAACAACGTTGTGACATAAAATTTAAAGCCAAATTAGCTCTACCTAATGGTACTAAGCACTTAAAACTAAGACTTAAGGTTAGACCATAAAACACAAAAAACAAAATTAAACTGCTATCTTTTAGAAATGAAAAATGAGGAAATAACCCCTTAAAACTTAGAATATGAAAAATGTCATCAAGACATAAAATAAAGAGAAAAACCGGGTATATTTAATGGAATTACCCACATACCTTTATTTCCAATATTCACTGAATAAAACCAGAAAAAAACCCAATTATTCAACCAATGCCAATTAAGACATACCAAAACAATGCCAAACAGACCAAAAAATGCCTCTGCCAATGTTGGAAGACCACAACGTGGTCAAAGAAATATAGTAAAAAAAAATAATACCTGGATTTGAGCATAATGAGGTGTTTTAGAAATATTATGAAAGCAATATAGCAAATATTAGAATAGCAATTGATTAGTGCTTTGAGAATGAAATAAATAGGCAAAATAGTATAATTCTTTGAAATATATATAACTATCATTATTTTTGACCTATCTCAAAACCTAACATAGCTATATAATATGACATATGTGTTACTGTACTCATGTGTCTAGGAATAAACTAATACTATGGGATTGTGAGGGGAGATTTTGAAATAAGGTTTGATGAGTTAGGAAGCACACATTTCTAAATACTGACATTCATCTCCTTCTATTATGCCTTCGTGTGTGGAGATTTTCACTTGTTCTAAATGCAGCAAACATTAATACATTAATTAAGAAGGTGAAAAAGTCCTTGGTGGGCCCCAATCCACTCATACTATCTGTCAACATAGATATAAAGATTCTCTTCTACAAGTGTCCCCTGAGATTTCTCAAAACTTACCTATGAATGACAGTACTTCTCAAACTTACCTTTGAATTATAATATTTCTCACAAATACCCTGTGAATGAAAATATTTCTTATGTCTTTTCAAACAGTTCTCTTTTCCCCATTTCAAACAATCCTGTGAAACCCTCCATAACAGAAATATGTGGTCAATAAGGTTTTGACTCCTTTATATGTTTCATAGATCAGGTTTTCTGTTTCTTACATATTTAATAGAATTTCTTACTCATACCTAATGCAGAATCACCTTGACTTCCAACTCAGAATAAGGAAGTTTCTATTCAATAGAAATATACTGGTAAATTTGTTGGAAAACACTTTGTCAATCTTTTGTCCCAGTCGACTTAGGGATGGGATTCCATCTTAAATTTTAACAATTGTAAAGTTTTTTTTTCTTTCAATAATTTTTAATCGACTTTCTGTCCAGTATTCTAATGCATTTATGAATTTTCATCTTCAAATAAATTCTTTACTGACAATTTTTTTTCAAGGGCTAAGTAATGTGGAACTGGATTATTTCATCAAAAGAATTCATCTATTTTTAGTGAAAATTATCTTAATAGCAATTAAAATCTATTACTTTACAGTTTATTTCCAATTCAGAAAATTTATGAGTAGCTTAAATGGTTTTTGGATTGACGTGGGATGGAAAAAATTATGGAAACTTGGAAAACTAAGATTTCTTCAATGAACCCTGACCATATCTGTGATATCCAGCTAGAAAGCTCATGGAAAAATATAAATGGTTAAAACTCAGATGATTCCAGTATTTTATCTGCTGCTTTCTGGTAATTTGTGGATTTTTTCAATCCACTTGATAATAAATTAGCCAGGAAGCAAAAATCTGTTGGCTTAATTTTTCTTTCATGCCTCAACCTGTCTCCAGAACTTTGGTCTAAGCTAGAAAATCTATATGTTTTTGGTTTCACACCTGGCCATTTTTCACCCAGAATGGCAGCTATTTCTCACTTAGGTCAACCAATAATGGAAGAATTCCTTTATTTTTTGAATCCTAAAATATATGTGACACCCAAATATCCCACTTGTAACAAAGTTCAAGTCAAACTCCTACCTTTGGTTTGTGACACTGCTGCAGCACACAAAGTTGCAGGATTTGCTTCACACTCTGCCACATGTTTCTGTTCCTGATGCAAAATTAAGCCGGAAGACAAATAAACTTGTAGGATTGGCCATCAAAAAACTTAAGACAAAGTTCTAAATATATCTTGTAATTTGAGAGTTGCACAAAATCTAAGTGAAATGGATCAGATTTTTCATGAAAATGGGATATAATTATAGCCATTAAATGAGCTAACTTACAGAAATCTTGTTGAAAATTTTGCTTTGAGTGTGATGCACAACCCATTAGAAGTTGTACTAATGTTTTTTCTTAAAGAATGATGTGATTTAAAAATACTTTTAAACAAGAGTAAATTGGCTTGAGGTGACCAAGAAAACAAACACTGCACAATATAGGGGGTGGACTTTCTAGCAAGTTACCAACATGAACTCAGATGGAACTCAGACTGAACTCATATTAAAACCATACTGAACTCTACTTGAACACCCACCTAAAACTGTTCTGCTGAGTGGTGTTCATCCCTGATTGTATGGCTTCTTTGTCAATAGCACAATGTGTGTTCAATCTGTGGTGAGTTTGGGTCCAAGGTTGCGGACTTGCTAGCACGTCTGCCCCCCATATTGTGTGGTGAAATATGCTAAAAAAAGACTATTGGATGGATTTATATCTAAATAAAACGTTTTGGAATTTGAAGAGGTATCTTTGGTGGAAGAGAGCAGTGAATATAAACTTGGTCAAGGATTTCAAGGTGGAATTTTTACTAACTATGCAATGAATTATTTTACAAAACATTATTGTCAAATTCCTGAGAAAATTCTTTCATGGAGACCTCTTATTGAAGTTTCTGAATTTTGTGGGGAGAGCTTGATTGACATTATTCAGAAATTCAACACCAATTATCATTATGGTATTTCCATATTGGTTTTGGCTCTCTTTCCCAGTCACAATAATAAATTTGAAAATTATTTTTCTTATTTACCTACCACAAAAAAACACCAGGAACCTTCTAGAAAGTTCCAGTTTCACAATCCATTTGTTACACAAGAATAACTCAGATTTGATTCCACACAAGCTAGCATGCTCATTGTTCAGTGTGCAGTCTTTCCAGAAGAATCACAGCTGAGCTAGAGCTGAATCATATGAAATATAAGGATTGGCACCTGAAATCAGGTGCCCACATTTTTCTTCTGGTGACTGGTACAGGTGCAATTGAGAAATATATGCTCTAAAAAGTTATTCAACTTCAGTGGGTATCTGAACAACATGGTTAGAAGAAACTGATTAATTATCGAATCCCCAATTTGGATAAAACAATAAAGTAAAAAAACAAACTAGATGATGATATTTACAAGAATCTGGTGTCCTTTGAAAAAATTAAGACTCCTAAATGTTTGACATATAAGGAATACCTCAAAACCCAACAGGGACTGGTAGTTAGTCCTTTTGTAGCTCTTCATAGATGTTGGAGTAGTAATTATGGTACTTTGTGTACAGTCAAAATGCCGAATAGTTGCATTGTGTAGAAAGATAAAAAAAAATGTGGAGATTTTATAGATATATTCATTACTAACTCCCCTAATTTTAGTGATGAGGTTCTTTTAATACTCAAGTAATCCATCCAGTTTACCATAAAAACTCATCTTCTGTGTGTTCTCATTTTCAAGAGTGTTGTAATTTGATGAGTTCTTACTTGCTGTTGTTCCAAATTTTAAAATCATGAATAAAACTCATATTTAAAAAAATATGTGCTTATCTCTGATTTTCCCAAAATACTTTTCAAATTCCTAAAAATAGAATTGTGCCTACCACTTTGGAACAACTCCCCCACTTGGAGACAGAGAATGATAATTTTCTTGTTGATTCTTAGTTAGATACATGAAAATTTTTTATATAAAACCTAATTGTATTAGTTCTCTTTTCTTAAGAAATTGAAAAGGTAAGAATTAATATTTGACAAAACTAGTAAAGAATATTCACTGCCAAATGAGCAGTTGGAGCATGTAGATAGAAAAAAAATGTTAAGTGTTTTCCATTAAAATTAAGTAGGCTAGAGTGAAGACAAACTTATGGATAGCATCTGCAATTGAATTTAATGTGAATTTCTCACCAATGAATTAGGGGGTTTCAATGTTCAGGGATCTGCAATTAGGGATCAGGAATTTCTTTTCCCGGGATCAGAAATTATTAATTGTGGATAAGTAATCCATGATATGGTAAGGTAAACTCTTACAGTCGCCTTGCTGTAAGCAGAATCCGGAGGAGATATGTGGATTTAGCTGAAAACCCCGTCCTTCCAATAAAAAATAACAAAATGGGAATTCCAAATCACTAAGCTAACCAGTCTACTTGGATCTGATTGATAAAAATAATGAAACTCTAAAATATTTAACGCTTATTGAGATTTAAATAAAGTGGCTGTTGATAAAAGAAATACTGATAACAACAATTAAGGTGTACCAGTGAAAGATCTGAAAAGATTGACTTTTATGTTTTTATAATAATTTGAATTTTTATGAGACAGCAATAATCAAGTCCCAGTGATGAAGACCTTTCTAAAGATACCCTGATTGAAGTGTGATTTAAATTGTTGAGTAGTATTTCTAAAATGTTATATATATAATATAAAGCTATAAGGGTATTACAAATTTATTTAATTTGTTGAGTAATAAAAATGAGACCGTGGTGGTTAAAGATTAAGCTGTATGATGTATATCCCCCCCTCAATTTCGAGTTTGAGAGGCGCTTAAGTATTCCTAGTCACGTGCCTAAGTTTTCCCCTCCAGAGCTCTCCCAGAGTCAATCCGGAGCCCGTATGGAGTCCTTACGGAGTCCGTATGGAGTCCTTACGGAGTCCTTACGGAGTCCGTCCGGACTTCCGGACTCAATTAGAACCTTAAAAACTATAATAAAAAATCTAGGAAAATTACACATAATAGAGCTACTTCCCCTTTATATTCCAAACTAATTTTCGTAGTCTGCGCAGCTCTAATTACCCCGTGAAAATTCATCAAAGTTAAGTAATTTTCTGAAAACGTAAATATTTCTATAAAACTTTAAAATTCATTTTAAAATATAAGAAAAATAGTAAAAATTCTGGAAAAATTTCCCAAGGTTCTTGAGTGACTCGACTTGATACTAATAAAGTTTTCAGACCGTAAAAATAAGTTTTCTCCGTAAAATAAATTGTTTTTGTGTAGGCATTCGCTTGTGACCAATTTCTTCATATTTAAAACTCAAATAAATTAAATAAAACCCTTTTATATATAAAAAAATTAATAACGCCAATCTTGCATGCCATAATAACTCCATTTATGTACTTAGGTGCCAAACTAAACTTTAGGCTACCACATCCTCCCTCCAATCGAGAATGTCCCCATTCTTAAAACTTTGCATAAGTGGTCGAACACAATATTCATCTTTAACCTTCAACCACCATCTTCTTTAATCAACTATAAAATTCATCTTCATCAATATGTCTTCCAAAGATCTTGTCGCTCCATGTGAACTCTGCGCTCGATACCAGGTACCTTGTTTAATGTCCAACCCTAATCTTCCTGGCAGGACAGCTTGCGACTTATGCCGTGTGAAAAAAGTCAAATGTAACTGGCCAATAGTTCCTTCTAAAACAAACATATATTTAGGACCAGCAGCTCTCCCTGATCCCTCAACTTCTAAAAAGCGATCAAAAATTCCTGTCTTCTTAAAACAAATAAGATCAAAAGCAGCTTCAAAAGTTCAATCTTCATCAGCGGATCCCGGCCTTATTTTGCCTTCAAAAGATCCTAATCCTATAACGCCAGTGCCCCCAACCGACTTTGCTGAGACTATGTTTCCTGGCTCTAAATGTAAGACCCTTTTATCTTACTAAAAAAAACTTTTAATCAAAATTGACTAAACCTATGACTTAATAACATATTTGAACTTCTAGCTGTCAAAATAACCAACACTGATGATGTTGGTAGAGTGAAGACGGACTATATCAATCATTATCCAAATTTTCATCGCTATCTTTTTCTTGACTTTACTAATGAGTTGAAACGAAAAATGCTGGCCTATTTTCAAGAAACTCCAGCTAATAACCATGAAGACCTCATGAAAAGAAGAATTTTAATGCAAAGCTTTGATAATGATGTTGAACAATTTCAAAGAAATTATCTTTTCTAACAGTATAACTTGATAAAATTTTGTTTTTGCCTGGTCTTCTTTAAATTTCAACATAAATGATGTTTTCTTTCTTCTCTGGCTTAACATAAAATAAAATAATATAAATCTTGTGATGATTCCACTACTGAGAGCAAGGTTTGAATCCCTTCAGACTCCCATATACCAGTCTTCCTTCTTGTCACAGCATTGAGAGAGTGGATCTTCCTATGAGCCGAATACTCCTGATTCCAACCTCATAGGGCCCCCCACTGAGCCGAATTCTATGATTCCAATCTCGCCATAAGGTCCTCCAAGCTTCACACCAAAAATGGCCTAACACTGAGGCACTAAAAAAATCATTCCCTAAAATCCAACTACCATCCTAACTTCTGATTCCTTCATCACAATTTTCAAACTTTGCTATACAGCAAGCCCATAAAATACTTTTGCCAGACTTCCAATAATAATATTAACTTTAGACCATGTTAAAGCGCCACAAATTTCACCTAATTAACCATTATGCTTTCCTTAGCATCATCACCACCTAAAATTTTAACCTCCTAAAGCTTATCAGCACCCAATTCCAGAAATGATTGAATAACCAGTTTAGAGTCATAGTGGACAGTGATAAATTAAAAGATTGAATTGAGTTATCCAAACAAGATTGACATTCCAGTTAATAGTCTTGGTGGACCAAACATATAATCGATTGCCAGTTTATGGTCTTGGTGGACCAAAGATTGTTTAGGTGCATAAATAACTTGATAAATTCCTAAGTAAGGCCTAGGCTTGACCAAAGATTGAATAAATTTGATAATCCAGTTTAATGTCATAGTGGACCAAACATTTGATCGACAAGTAATCCAGTATAAGGTCATGGTGGACCCAACAGCTTGATAATAGTCCAGTTTAGGGTCTTGGTGGACCTAACATTTGATAACACTCCAGTTTAAGGTCTTGGTGGACCTAACATTTGATTTATATAAAAAAAACCGTCTCCAAAAATATCCATAAAATCTTGAACATCCTTGAAATTCAGTTTAAAGTCTTGAAGGACTAACAGCTCTAATATAAAATCTTTAATGACAGTCTTGAAAATTAGCCAGTTTAAAGTCTTGGAGGACTAATGGCTCCAAAATTTGTATAAAACCCTTAAGGAAAGTCTTGAACAGTAGCCAGTTTAAAGTCTTGGAGGACTAAAAGATCCAAAATACGTATAAAAAATCTTAAAGAACGTCTTGAACAGTAGCCAGTTTAAAGTCTTGGAGGACTAACAGATGTCTTGAAGTAAAATCCCATAGGTATTGAGTTCCCCTAGACCCTGTTTCCTGTCTAAACTAAATGAATAAAACTAAAAAGAATGAAGACTGAAAAATAAAACTAAGAAATATAATAATAATATTGATTTAATTAATTAATTTTTTTTTTTTTATTATTTTATTTTTATTTATTTATTTTTATTTTTTATTTATTTATTTTTTATTTTTTTATTTTTTTATTTTTATTTTAATTTATTTTTTTATCTTTTTATTTTTATTTAATTTTAATTTTAATTTTGTTTTTAATTTAAAATAAAAGATTTTAGAAAAGATAGTTTTTGAAATAAAAGTTAAAATATAATTTTTGAAGAAAGATAAAGGAATGTGAAAAGAAAGATAAAAAAAGTAATAATAATAGAAAATTTTAAAATAAAATTTTTAAAAGATGCCCCCCGGCCATTTGATGAGCCGTACCCTCGACATCATACCCACATCCAAGTGCAACTTGATGTGGTTACACAATTTGAGAAATTTAAAAGAAAATAAAATAAATGAAAGTTTTTAGAATATAATTTTATAATGATGATCACTGGGTGGGCTCCCTCCAATTTATAAAAATGATTAGAGACCACCAGTGAGCATCACCTTTGCAATAATTCATAATATATATTTAAAGGAAGGAAATCACAATCTAAAATAAAAAAAATCAAAATTTAAAAATATAAAAAAAAATCTTGAATCTGGCGTTGAGAGCGGTGTATCTTGATTCTTTCCAGTTTATAGTCTTAGTGGAATTCCTATAATTAAAAGACAAAGCCAGGATTCAACTAGAAACAGGGAAAATTTTGGAAACAAACATTATGGGGTAATTGTGTATAGAGCAGCCAGCACATCAATTACCCCCACACTTGCCAATATTAAATTAAGAAGGTTCCCCTGTGAACAATACTTCCAATAAATTTTAAAAATTTTCCAACACTATCTTTGCCCATATTTTAAGAATTTTTAGTTTTTGAAAATTTCAAGGAAGGTCTTCTTGAATTTCGTTACGTTTCATCATAGTTTCGTCGCCCATATGCAGTGTAACGACAGTAAAGTATTTTGATAAAAAGAAGATAGTTTATCCTTGTTGCGGAAGTATCAATATAATTTCATAAATGTCATAGTTTATCCTCATTGCGGAGATATCCATATAATTTCATAAATGTCATAGTTTATCCTCATTGTGGAGATTAATAAAATTTGATAAATGTCATAGTTTATCCTCATTGTGGAGGTAGACTTTGGCACTCCTGGTGCCTCTAGGATAGAACCGTTTCACTTGATTGGCTGCTACCCTCTTCTTCAATACTACTCCATTTAACTCTTCTAGCACATATGAACCGCCGGAAACTTGCTCCTTGATTTTATACGGTCCATTCCACCTATCTGCAAACATCTTTCCCCACTGACTTTCCAAACTCCTATAATACACCAAGACCATATCACCTGGGTTCAAAGGTTTCCTTAATCGATGTACCAACCGCTCATCCCAATATCTAACTGATTGATTTTGGATCTTCATCATCCGCGAATATGCCTTTTCTAAATATTCTTCTTTCTTTTCTAGCTGCATCATTCTTGCACACAATAATTCTTCAGTAGTTTTGACCGTGTCCCAGTCAACTCCAAGATATGATTCAGCTTCTAAATCAACCGGTAAAACTGCTTTCTGTCCAAAAACAAGTTCATAAGGTGAAAATCCGGTCGTCCTTTTGGCAGTGATTCGATCAGCAAATAAAACTAAAGGTAAATAGTGCCTCCACTTTTTGGCACTTGTCCCACACATTTTAACTAAAGCATCCTTGATAACTTGATGCCCTCTTTCAACCATGCCTTCAGCTTCAGGATAATATGGGGTTGCTACCCTAACCTTTGATCCAACTTTCAATATGGCCTCTTTAAACTCTGTCCCAAATTCAGGACCTCCATCTACCGTTACCAACTTCATCACCCCATACCTATATACCCAATTATTCAAAAAAAATTCTGCCACATTTTTTACAGTTAAATTAATAAGAGGCGCTGCCTCTACCCAACCAGATAAATCATCTATGGCCACAATTAATTATTTATACCGTCCCTCTTTTATATGAACGGCATCTAAACTAACTCTTCCAAAGAGCGTATATTCACCGGTCGAGCTTCCAGGTTCTTTTGGCCTTAAATAACTTTGTCTTTGACATTCTTCGCATGACTGAACCCACTGTTTAACAGCCATCTTCATGCCAGGCCACCAAAATCGATCATAAATTCTTCTAAATGTTTCTCCAATGCCTCTATGCCCGAGATCTTCATGCAGTGATTTCAAAACTAATTCTTGCCCCTTCTCTTGAGTTATAACTACTTGAGGATTTGGATACCTTCTCCTCATTAAACGTCGACCAGATAAATAAAAGGTAGATGACTTCCTCTTGATAGCCACCCATTCATCGTCTTCACAATCTTCTGGCCTCTCTAAGGTCAACAAATATTTGACTAACAAAAATTAAAAACCAGTCTGACCCCAGACTTCATCTTGAAAATTGATTAATATAACATCAATAGGGACTTCTCTATCACCAATATCACCTGCACATGAATGAGCCAATAATCGTTGACCCCTAAATAAATCTTTAATCGAGATATGTTGACGTTTTTCTTCTGAACCTTTGGATCCTTCGTAAACCGTATTCGAGAATACCTCTTTCTCTTTATCCACCTTTTTATTTAAATTCTCTAATTCTCCAACATATACACCATTCCTTAAATTACTACTATCCCACACTACCAATCCATCTTCCTCTACATACACCACATCTTCTTCTACCTCCTTTCTACTGAATTTATCTACACCTTTTCCAGCACCTTTATTAACATAAAAACTATTTTCCAGTTTATCCTCTTGGTGGAGGTCATCATCACCATAATCTAAACACAATAATCCTTCCAGATTACCTCATGGGGGAGGTATGGAAAGTCTTCAGCTCCTTTAGTGCTGGCTTTGATAATAGGTATATCTTCATCGAACTCTCCTGAGTCTGAATCTTCTTCAGTGGGTGGTCTCCTTGATAAATCATCTGGCATAGTAAAAGTTTTGCCAGGCTTATGAAATAAATCGAACAAAAAATGTTGAATAAAAGCTACCCATCTCGTCATGGGTGCGTTTGGTAAACTTGGGGAATTAATCATCTGGATTAACAATTTCGCATCCACTTGCAACTCAAAATGTTGCCCCCACAAAATATGCTGAAGTTTCTTCAGTATTTTTGCCACACCACATAATTCCAATTTTGGTTGAGAATATCTTGATTCGACCTCAGTAAATACTACAGATTCATACCTAACTGGCCTGATGTAACCAGCTTTATCCATCTGAGACAAAACCGCCCCAGCTGCAATCTGACTTGAATCAACTGCTAAATAAATTCTACCAGCATCTTTTCCATAATCCAAATTGTGCAGGACTAAATCCTTCCCCACAACCTCCTTCAAATTCACAAACGCCTTCTCACACTCTTCATCCCACTCCCAGTCTGCATCCTTTCTCGTTAACCGTCTCAATGGAGCTGCCAATGAAGAAAAGTCCTTAATAAACATTCTAACATATACGCAAATGCCTAAAAGCTCTCTAACTTCGGTCGTATTCTTGGGTCTTGGCCAGGACTGAATTTTGTTAACTTTCTTCTTGGACATAATCCTACCCTCTCTACATACCACATGGCCTAATATTTCTAAGGCTGGCACACAACAGGAAAGTTTTGAGCCTGAAATAGTTAACCCAGCCTCTTCAATTCGAAACAAGATTCTTTCTAATGTAATTGCAAACTCCCAAATGAATTTGCGTATCCCGGGATTCTCTTCCAACACCTGGTTATCATAGTCGGTTGTTGGTCCCTTAATTCCTCCATCATCTATAAAGATTCCAGCATATTGTGGAATTTCGTCTTGAAGGATCCAAGCCATCTGAGCTTGATAAACTGCAACCAAATTTGTTGCTCCTTGAGGTAATCTTGTTAACTGTAAACATCCTGGTGGCGTATGGAATGTAGTGAGAGGCCTTGAGTCTGGATGTAACTCTCTCTCATCATATCCACTTATAATATATCCCAATCCATAACACACTCTCCCTGCAAACGCTTCAACAAACTCCTCAGCACTAGGCGGTATCCCAGAATCCTTTATTGTAACCCTATTTAATTCCCTAAGATCATGAACAACTCTAAGCTTGCCATTCGATTTCTTGATACAAAATACCGGACTAGAATAACTTGATGTTGAATGCTCATACAGTCCAGTGCGTATCCGTTCTCTGACAACTTCACTATAAGCTTCTTTTAATGCAGCCGGAATAGGAATCGGTTTCTGCTGCCACGGTTCATGACATACCACAGGAATCTTGTAAGGCTCCCCATAGGAATGCTTCAACACACCCCTCTCCTCTTCTACAAAAGCAATGGCCTTCTCTCGCTTGACCATCACATCCATCAACAACTTCTTCTCTTCTCCAGACAACCAACCATCAGTTCCAAAATTAACAACAACCAGTCTCTCAAAAGTGATTCTTGACGTCTCAGAAAATTCAGGCGGATTCTTTACCAAGGGACTTTCATAAGGATCTCTTGATAACCTTGGTCTTCTCAAAGGTGGATTTAATTCAGCAGGTAGCGGTTCATTAATAGGTCGAACTTTATTTGCTACCTTCTTATATTTGGCTGCTTCCACATCTAAATAAGTTTGAGGTATAACATTTACTTTTGTATTGCCATTAAAAATTTCATCAAATAAATCTTCTTCATCGTCAGAATCGGAATAAGAAAAATTAGAAAAATATTTTATTTCATTTTTAAATTTTACCCTTTTTTCCTTTCCCTCGTCTAATTTATAAACAGATTTTCCAACACCTTTGCTTCCCTTATCCAACATTAAATCACCCGTAAAGAAAGTTGGCAGTTTAACCTCTTGCTGGAGGACCGGAATTGAATTTTCACAAAAATTATTTTTTTGTGTTTTAATTATACTGAGATTTTTTATTGGATTTTGATGTGCTTTTTGCAGTTTACCCTCTTGCTGGAGGTCCGAAATAGAAGGTGATAATTGCAGTTTAACCTCTTGCTGGAGGTCCGAAATAGAAGGAGATACTTGCAGTTTAACCTCTTGCTGGAGGCCATAAAACATACCCTTCCAATCTTTATCCAACCTAATTTGGCCCATTTTGCCCTTTTCACCATTTTTAAATTTAATAGAAAAACAGGGTAAATCCAATAAACATATATAAAAGTCCAAAACGTATTTGCACTCCAAAGTAATATTAACAGAAAATAATTGAGAATCCACTTGAATTATCTCCAAGTGAGCTGACCTATTGCAATCCGGGATCTCATCCTGAGGAGAGATTACAACATTAGAGTGATCAGCCCCTGCTACCCCAAAAAATGAGGGCATTCATCCCTTTCCAACAAACATAATTCACCAGAAGCCGTCCATTTTATATGCCGCTTCTTGGTGCATACACAACACTGGCACAGAGTAGTAATCCCTGGCCGTGTTTCCCAACCTTCATCTCCACGAGGCGCTAACCGCATATGTAACCTCCGCATATCTTCACCAGTGATCTCCAAACTAATCCCCATGCCAGCTTGATACCCTATCCTGGCCTCAAAATCCATCAAAAAAGGACCACCAAGAACAGTTTTTACTGCTCCTCTGGCCACATAAAAGTGAACCTTACCAACAGATCCACCAATGCCTAACCTGACATGCTCAGCTGTGCCCATCAGCTCTGTTTCATGCCCTCCAATGCCTCTGAGGTTTCCCCCAGTTCCACTTTTAATTGGCAAGCCTATACTCATTGCTTGCTCCAATGAAATTAAATTAATTTAAGACCCTGAATCGACCAAGGCCTTTACTTCTTTACCGTTAAGAGTTACCACCAGGTAACCCAGGGGAGCGGAAAAATGTGTATCTACATCTTCCCCAAACTTTTCAGCATTTTCACAAATATATTCCACCTCTCCAGTGGAAACCCGTCGCCTCGTCAAATGCTTCTTTTGCTTTTCAGCAATCGCCGGACTAATCGTAAATAACTCCCCTAAAGATAAGGGAATCTGCAGTTGATTCACCCTATTCAAAACTGTGTCCATTGCATTAGCTTGACCAGAAACTACTGGCCGCTCATACTGGACCTTTGATTTAACAAAATTGGCCCTGGGTACCTCTTGAGGTCCAACCGAGCCATCTTCACCCCCCATTATAACATCTTCACTTTCTATAACCCTAACTCTGTCACCAGCTTCTTGCACTAATCCTGATCCATCGCTAGTCCTTCTTACTCCCTCCATTGGGATGGGACCACTAAAACTTGGTCTGGGTAGAGACGCCAACGGTACGTCCTCCTCAGAATCCGAATCATCCTTGGGCATAGGCTCACCATTTAAATCAAACTTGCCATAACTAGGGGGCCCCATATCAGCAATCCCCTTCTACATTTTATATAATTCTTCCTTAGAGTAAGGGTTCAATTTGTTGGCGGCAGTTTGAGCACTAGAATTCTTGTCCTTAGAGTAAGGGTTCACTTTGTTATTGGCCTTGCCAGGATTAGCCCTCAGTTGGCTCTGAATGCTACTCTTTGCCTTAGTAGCAGCTGCTCTTCTAGCAGCATTAACATCATATTCGCCAGCCATACAGCTACCCTCCACCTGGGCAACCGTCGCCAGCTCTAAACCACCAAAAGAAGTAGAAAATGTGGCTTTACTGACCTCTTTCTCCTTGCCCTTGTCAGCTTTACCACCATTACCATTACCATTTTTGCCACTCTTGGCATTAACATCTTCATCCGTTACCTCTTCAAATCTGGCTCTCCTTTCAGCCGTTAAACTTCTTCTGACCAAATCAGAAGGAGACTGTCCATCACTGGGCTTGATGAACGAACCATCAGGAAATTTATAAACTTTACCATCAAATAAAACTCGCCCAGAATCCATATCCTTATCAAGAGCAAAACAAACTGTTGCTCTGTGCCCCCTCCTATTACAATAGGAGCACACCTTTGGCTCATTGTAGCCACCTCTATATCCATTACTACCACCATTCCCACCATTTCTCCCATTTCCTGGGAAGCAGTTACCATTATTATTGCCATTATAATTTTGACGTTCATAACCTCTGGACTGATAAGAAGTCAACGTCGACGAAGAAGCGATTGGGGCCTTGTTAGCCTTCTGGGTTTCTTGAACAAATATTTTTAATTGTTTAATTAAATCGGCCAAATGATCGACCATCTTATTATCTACATTGCCCTCAACTTTAGCAGCAGGTAATCCCTTTTGAGCCTTCTTGGCCTCCTGGGCTTTGACCATAATATCGTTGTTTTTGGCCAAACCTTCGCTACCCTTGCTAACATATTGAGTGCAGGACTCTTGATATTTGTCCAATGCCAATAACTTTAAATGGGCTTGAATGTTGTCCTTGATAACCTCCAGAGCCAGCAGTTTCTGCTCGCCATTAGGCAGTTCCTTCATCAAATCTTTTCTTGAAAGATCCTTCAAAACGTCTATACAAATATCCCTGCTGCATGCTGTCCAAAACAAATCTTTTGCTTGACTCTCATGCACTAACTCTTCCACCAATATGAGATATTCCACCACTTCATCAAACTGAACACAGAGCTTTTTGAAGTCAGCCATAGAAGAAACTCCACCTTTTGCTTGCCAGTCTCCAAAAATTTTATTGAGGTCCATCATAGTAAACCTAACACCCCATCTATCAACCATAGCTTTAGAAAGCTTAACCCAATCCTTGTCCTTAAATGCCTGCATAGCAATAACCTCTTTTTCCACCTCCCTATCAGCAATAAAGAATCTAACTTGCTTCACCATGTCCACATGAGAAGCACCATCAACAGCAGCATCAGCTTCATACCTGCTAATGAACCATTTAACCTCCTTCCCATCAAACTTTGGGCCATCCCAAGAAACAATTCTAACTGAGGGAGTAAGAGGGTTAGATGATCCAGAAGCAACAGCAGAAGAAGACACCCCAATAAGTAATGAAAAGCGTTAACAATCGATAAAATAACAAGCCTCTTGCAGGCCAATAACAAAGATCCAATTAGAGTTCCTAAAAATAAGCCTCTTGCAGGCTAAGAACGTTCTTGATCCAAGTAAGTCTTTAAAGAAATCTAGAGAAATCAAACCCCACGTTGGGAGCCAACTATGGTAAGGTAAACTCTTAAAGTCGCCTTGCTGTAAGCAGAATCCGGAGGAGATATGTGGATTTAGCTGAAAACCCCGTCCTTCCAATAAAAAATAACAAAATGGGAATTCCAAATCACTAAGCTAACCAGTCTACTTGGATCTGATTGATAAAAATAATGAAACTCTAAAATATTTAATGCTTATTGAGATTTAAATAAAGTGGCTGTTGATAAAAGAAATACTGATAACAACAATTAAGGTGTACCAGTGAAAGATCTGAAAAGATTGACTTTTATGTTTTTATAATAATTTGAATTTTTATGAGACAGCAATAATCAAGTCCCAGTGATGAAGACCTTTCTAAAGATACCCTGATTGAAGTGTGATTTAAATTGTTGAGTAGTATTTCTAAAATGTTATATATATAATATAAAGTTATAAGGGTATTACAAATTTATTTAATTTGTTGAGTAATAAAAATGAGACCGTGGTGGTTAAAGATTAAGCTGTATGATGTATATCCCCCCCTCAATTTCGAGTTTTAGAGGCGCTTAAGTATTCCTAGTCACGTGCCTAAGTTTTCCCCTCCAGAGCTCTCCCAGAGTCAATCCGGAGCCCATACGGAGTCCGTACGGAGTCAAAACGGAGTCCGTATGGAGTCGGTCTGGACTTCCGGACTCAATTAGAACCTTAAAAACTATAATAAAAAATCTAGAAAAATTACACATAATAGAGCTACTTCTCCTTTATATACCAAACTAATTTTCGTAGTCTGCGCAGCTCTAATTACCCGGTGAAAATTCATCAAAGGCAAGTAATTTTCTGAAAACGTAAATATTTCTATAAAACTTTAAAATTCATTTAAAAATATAAGAAAAATAGTAAAAATTCTGGAAAAATTTCCTAAGGTTCTTGAGTGACCTGACTGGATACTAATAAGCTTTTCAGAACGTAAAAATAAGTTTTCTCTGTAAAATAAATTGTTTTTGTGTAGGCATTTGCTCGTGACCAATTTCTTCATTTTTAAAACTCAAATAAATTAAATGAAACCCTTTTATATATAAAAAAAATAATAACTCCAATCTTGCAAGCCATAATAACTCCATTTACGTACTTAGGTGCCATACTAAACTTTAGGCTACCACAATGATAATGCATTATCCTGCCTCCTATACCCCAATTTCCATTCCTAATTCCTGATCTCAAACTTATCACATCCATGATTGATTTGTAGGAAAGTCACATGACATATAATTGTAGATGTCATGAATGAAATTAGGCCAAGATGTGGTTATGACAGAAAGTTGTCCAATATGTGTTTATGAAAAATTTAGTAGAAAAATGTCGGATAAGAGGTGATCATTGACACGTAAAGTGTCTAATAACCCAATTATTAGCAAAAATAATTGCGGAAGATAATTGGGGTATAAGGATTTTTTTCCGCAATCAAATTAATTGCGGATCACTGAACATTGATACCCCCTATTATAGATATATGGAAAATGGAAACAGATGAGAAAAATAAAATAGCATGCACAAAATTAATATTAAATGAAAGAAATATTGATTTAGCAGTTTGATGATAAAAGAGTTCAATAGGAGTAATATTTTAGCTAAGTTACTGGTGATAAATATCTATTTTTAAACTCATTATTGATATCAGATTCTATCTCACTAGTTTTATGAGGTTAATATAAAATGTTCTCATCCACATCATAGTTGTAGAAGTTACTCAGTCTCTCATCAGGACAAAAGAAATAGGTATTTTTTTCAAGTGAGGAATCAACAACTTTTGAAGAGTCTGAGTCAGAAGAGTTTTTAACATCAGACAAATGATACTTCTTCAAAACCTCATCCAAATATTTTGAACTAATTTTTTTTCTGGAATATTTTCATCAGGATCATGGTTTAGATAATAAGCAGGTAGCATAGATGAGCTTGGCCAGGAAAGGAAAGCAACAGGCACATGAGAGGGTATTTTGTGTTGTTGTGATACACTTAAATGACAGCCATTTAAAATTTTAAAAATCAAGAGGCAGCTCATTAGGGAATTTTTGATAATCTGTAATAACTGGCAACATGGGGAGACATTATTTTCGGCTATGTTCTGTAATTTTGTTGACTTTCATTTTTTTTACTTATTTGCTCATATAAATGCAGAAATTGTTTTTCACAATTAGAAAAATATGGAAGAGTTCTAGTGACAGCAATCATGTTTTTCATCAAATTCATCTCCATTATGTGATAAGGGTTGACATATTATTTACAAAAACAAACTAGGGAGTTGTATTTTCTGATACATTAAGCTATTTTTGAATAACTGCATAATGATATTAGGGGTAAAATTGACTTTTAATGGCATTAGAAAAAAAAACTCACTTGAGCATGATTTCCAGAATTTCTCTTATTTTCAAAATAAGAAGCCATTTTCCTCAGAGTTTATAGCTCATTTTTACTACTATTCTCCCATATATAATGAATGTAGTGGTTGTAATCTTGATTCAAAAATATTCTGTGTTTAGAAAAGGTTTCATTAACACAAAAAAACCAATATGCTTAAGAATTAACCTTAATTTTAAATCAATTTATAGCATACAATCTACAGCAAGAATTAAAAAATTTATTCTGCTTTTTCCTGTAGATTAGGTACCCAAAGTTGGATACCAAGTCTATCCAAGTGACAGATTATTTTTGAAACAAAACTTAGCTTATTAGGTATGGAAACATTGTTCATTTTAATCATTCCTGTATAAGGGCTTTGGAGAGTTTTAACTTATTCTATGCCAATTACAGGAGTTTTTGATGGCTCATTAAAAATCTTCTCTATGCCTCCAACACTCATACATTGGCCTTGAAATTCCTGCTTGTGGACAGGGTTTGCAACAGGTGGAAGAGAAGAAACATTACTAAACCCCCATAAAAGCCTTAACTTATGATGAAAAAATTCTATTAAATGCAATCTAATTATAGCAAAAAGATTTAAAAAAGATTTAAAAAAATTATTTCATGTACTTTGGTAGACAAAAGGCTTTTGGGGGAAGTCAGTAATTTTCCTTCTGTGAAAATTCTTGAATGAAAGAAGCATTTTGGAGTATTTTCAACATTTTTTAGGTTGAAGAGCCAAAAATTTCAAGGAAGTGCCCTAGAAATTTTCAGCCTCTTTATTATTAACTGGAGAATTGGCTGCATGTTTCTCTGATTATGAATTTAGGAAGATTTCTTTACTGTTGATACTTGAGAGGGGTCAAAGTTAGAGAGAAGAGAGGCAGAATGAATATTTTTTAAAGAAATAATTTTTTGAAGCAGGGGAATTTAATCCAGTTGAGAGTCAATTTGGGCTTGGAATACAGAATCTTTCTTCTCAAGTGCACAAGATTTCTTTTCTTAAAATTCATTAGATCTAGAGGTTTCACAAGAAGAAGTTTGGGGAAAATTCTTTTTGAAGTATTTCTTTCCATGAAGGATGATCAATCAAATAAAGAAAAAGATAACAAAAAGAAATTAAATCTGGAAGGAATAAAATAGTCCTTTTGTGATGTGAGAATCATATAGAGATATATATTTTCAATGTAAGCCAATTCAGAATCAGCTGCAGGAATGAAAAATTGGGGGAAAAAATTAAACCACATGTGAGGAGAAAAATGGGGGTGGACAGGATTGAAAATTGGAGGTGAGAATGAAAAAAAACATGTCACAATGAAAAAAAGGCAATGAGTTTTAAGGTGCAACAGATGAGAAGAAATGGAATGGATATTTGGTTAATTGAAGAAAGGATTGAAAATACTACAGAGATATTTTTCATGGGAGAGGATTATAAAAGGGTGTGAAGATATTTGATGGCAAAAGGAGGAAATAAAATATATCTGACAAAGTAAAAGTGGAAGCAGGAATTTTCTGGGAATTAATAGGAATAGAAAATGAGACTGAAAAAATATTTATACTCAATTTTAAAAAAATCATGATGCAGAATAGGATGAAGTCATCCTCAATACTATTCCATGCTCTGTCTCTGATGGTAACCTTGTCATGTTGGGATCCCAGGAAAAAAAGTGGCAAAAAAACTGGATATCAAATCTTACCCTCTGGCTTCTTCTTCTGAGTCATACCTTTCATTTTTAACACCCCCTCCCTCTATATCTGTTAAGGATAGTCATTTAATACTGACTTTTCATAAAAGGTTATAAGGTTTTTATGGCTATATACTGTGTGAAGAAATACATAAATCTTTTTTGGGTAATGTGTTAGATATAAAAGCAGTAAAATATTGTAGTAGAATATTATCTTAACAAAGGATTTGGTTCACAAAAAGTTAGGAAATATTCTTGCAAAGTCTCATTATTATAAGGACATTTATCCAGCAACAACCTGATTTCTAAATATAGGAATTTACATTAAAATTATATGACCTTCTTCAATTTACAACACAACATGTATTTAGCTATGTGTAGTATAAAACCTATGAGATTTGTAGTATCTTTCCCTCAGATAAATTAGCTGTATCACTCCCTTAAAAAAGTTGGTAGTACCATTCCCTCAAATAAGTTAGAAGTATTCTTTCAACAAGAAAGCTGGAATTATTATGACCTCAATCAAGTTTGAATTATAACTTTCTTATTCTAAGTATTCTTTGAATTTTGTGTTAGAATACCAACATTTTCATTTTAAATGTTAGTGTTAGGGTTAGGGTACATAGATGGCTTCATAAAGCACATAATATGTAATACAATTTGTCTCTGAATAAAATGAGCAGTTATATGGCATCAACCTGGATTTTATTCAGAAACAACCTAGCTTTTTATATATGGTAATTACATAAAAAACCTTCTTTCATGCAAAATCTACTATGTTTTAGCTATGCATAGTATAAAACCAAAAACATTAGCAGTATCTTTCCCTAAGATAAGTTAGCAGTATCATTCCCTCAAGAAATTTAGCAGTATAATTCTCTCAATAAAACTAGCAGTATCACTTAATCACTCTCATTATTCTTCAAAGTTAGGGCTAGAATACCATCATTTTCATGGCAAATATTTAGTGTTAGGGTTAGTGTACACAGTGTAACGCGCCACGTGACACTCGAGGCTAAATCAGCTCATTAAATCAATAATATCTAGTCCTAAATCTATACTTGAAGCGCAGAAAGCAATTCTCCATAGCAACTGCAATTTTCCTTTGTGTACTTACTATTTAACTGCGCTAGCCTAAACTCTAAATCTAAATTAGTCAATCTCCCAATAGGGTACATTAGTCCTTTTCAATAAGCGACGCACAGCGCTAGGTTCAACAAAATAGTACAGTAGTAGTTTTTCATTAAAGTTTTGTTAATTAATTAAAAAGGGGTAAATTGAGCATGGACAGATATTTAGCAAAGAAGGTCTAAGTGTATGTTAGTAATGGTCAATGGAATGGGAATGGTGCGATGGAAGGGAGGTCAATGCAAGGAGGAACAAAGAATATAACAGGGGTTGGGTATTTGGTTCGATATTCCTTAGAATTAAATTATAAAATCGTATTTACATTAACAGTGGTAAATCTTTAAAGTTAAAATCATTGTTATTGTATCTTTCTCTTATTTTCTCAATATTCATTTCTAAATCCTAAATCTTTGATTATTGAGTTTCCAACCCTTCGTGAGATTTTAAGAATTACTATTACCTCTGAAACTAGTCTATAATTCTTCTCGAACAAACCTCGAACCTGTAGCTATTACTTCGAGTGACCTTCGAATCATTTCCTTGAATAATTCCTCTGTGCTTCGAAGAAGTTTCTAAATCCCTCATCTCACTTTCAGGAACGTCCTCAACCTTGTGTGTAGGTTGTCCAGTGACAGTATAATTTAATTCTCCGTAGTTCTCATTCTTTGCACTACTACGTCCTTTTATGTGTTTCTAAAATTTTAAATGGCACCTTTTCAATGCACTCCTCCTACGGGCGCTACTACTAGAGCTCGCGCTAGAGGCAGGCCAACAGCCACAAGGTCTGTTTCTCGCACTCACTCTTTGGAACCACTCAACCTTAGGGAACAGCAACATTCAGTTCAATCTGTAGAAGACATCCCACAAGATTTTGAGGATTCTAGTGACAAAGAAGAAGGAGAGGATACAATGCACGAGGCACCATCCGCCCCTGCCAATCACCCTGCTGGAAAATCCTCAGAACCTGGACCATCTAACTCTCTGGAAGATTTCATGAGACTTTTCATGAAAACCCTCTCAAATCCAACTTCTTCAGAGGGATCTAAGTTCAAAACTCCTTCTATGAAATCTCCTGACAAATTCGACGGAGATCACCACGACAGATTGCGACCCTTCTTGAAAACCTGCAAGCTACTGTTCCATAATGACCCTCGAACCTTTAACAGCAACCAATCAAAGGTTGTTTACGCTTCTTCATTCCTAGCCGGGAAAGCAGCAAGATGGTTCAAACCTTATCTACTCATGCTTTCTTTGACAGAAACCCACTTACTTATCAATAATTGGGAAAAGTTTGAAGACCAACTTTTTACGTTGTTTGGGGATCCTAATGAAACGGACAACGCCGAAATTGAACTTGATTTTCTTTGCATGAGTGATAATGGTAAAGCCTCTGAATATATCTTGAACTTCAGAGCACTTCAAACTCGAGTAGGTTGGAATGATGCTGCCCTTAAGTATCATTTCAAGAAAGGGCTTCCTTTGAGGATTCTAGATCAATTAAATCTTCACGGTCAGAAGATGACTACTTTAACGGATTTAATGGATCGAACCCTCAAACTTGACGGCGTTTATCAAGGACGACTTCAACATTGTCTATATGCCAACAAATCTCAGGGCCTAAATTTTAAATCAGGACCTTCTTTACACCCACGACCAAATCAATCTTCCTCGAATCAATCCAAACCCAATAAGGGAAAGGATAAACCTCGACCAAAAGGCTCGACCCCAGGCGATATCAGCAAAGTACTGGATCCTAAAGGGGAACTTAAAAAAGCTGAGAGGAAAAGAGGAGCAGATAATGGGTTATGTATGTATTGTGGGGGTAAGCACAAGTTGGAAGACTGTGTAAAGTTGAAGGAAAGAGAAGGTACTAGTTTGAAGTCAAAAAACTAGTAGATAGTTTACTTGTGTGCAAAGCAAACTATCTTATCTCTCCCAGTGCACAGAACCTCCATGTCTTAAGGACTGGAGTTGCCTTAAACCGCTTGAGATTCATTCTTTTTAAGGAGGATATCCCCTTCAGTTGTCTTATAGACTCTGGAGCTTCAATTTCTTTTGTTAGTTTATCTTTTTCCGAGAAGCTTCAACTAACATTTACAGATATCGATCGAACTCCAATCTATTTGGTCAAATCAGAGGAACCCAAATATTGGGTAAGTAAGAAAGTTTTATGGGTTTTCAACTTTCCAAATTTTCCCCCCTTTGAGTGGGAATTATCAGTCTTGGACACTCCAAGAATGGACAATACCATCCTTGGCCATGACTTTTTAACACATTGGAATCCTGAAATTGATTGGTCACGGGGATTAATCACCCCACTCGCTAAGTATATTTCTGATTCTTCAATGCAGGTCAATAGGGTTTTAAAAAACCTGCCTGACAATTTCCTGCTAGAGGACAAATCTCTGCCAGATGACTTGCAAGCATCTGATCTTTCTCTAAATGAGCAATTGGCTAACCCTTCTAGCTCAATCAGTTCACTCAAAGAGGATTTAAATTGCCTCGAAGTAATCAAATTCTGCTCTCTCAATACAGGTATCTCCTCGAAAGATTCTCTTGAAGATGAAGAGGACGACCAAATCAACGTTGAAGCCATTAAATCAACTCTACCTGAAATCTACCATGATTTCCTCAATGTTTTCTCAATCTGTATGGCCGATAAGTTACCACCTCATTGACCCTATGATCATCAAATAGAGTTAATAGGCCCAGTACCTCCAGCAGGTCCTGTCTATTCTTTATCGAAGGACGAATCTCAAGTTCTTTGAGACAATATTGTAGAGAATGTAGCCAAAGGTTTCATCAGAGCCAGTAAATCTCCAACCAGCTCCCCTGTCCTCTTTGTAAAAAAGAAGGACGGTAGTCTTAGGTTGTGTGTTGACTATAGAAAGCTCAACACAGTCACGAAGAAGAATGCATATCCTGTTCCTCCTATGTCATTACTTCTTACCCTTTTCAATGGTGCTAATTTCTTTTCTAAAATTGATCTTAGAGGCGCTTACAATCTTATTCGCATTGCGGAAGGTCATGAACCACTGACTGCAATGCGCACTAGATTTGGTAGTTTTGAATATTTAGTTATGCCTTTTGGATTATGTAACGCACCTTCAACTTTTCAAACTTTTGTTAATGATATCTTTCAAGATGTTGTTGAACAATTTGTAGTTGTCTATTTAGATGATATTTTAATATTCTCGAAAACACTGGATGAACATATTCATCATGTTCGACAGGTCCTAAATTGTCTTCGAGATCATGGTCTCTACGCCAAGCATAATAAATGCGAATTCCACCTCAAATCAATTGATTTTTTGGGTTTTACGTTGTCCACTGACGGTTTAGTCATGGATGACAAAAAAGTCCAGAAAATCCTGGAATGGCCTGAGCCCAAAAACATTAAATCACTCCAAGGATTTTTGGGTTTTGCAAACTTCTATAGAAGATTTATTAAAGATTACTCTAAAACTATTTCCAATCATACTTCTCTTTTAGAAAAGATATTCCTTTTGTTTTTACTTCTACAGCACGAAAGTAATTCGAAGCACTAAAAACGGCGTTCACCACAGCCCCAATTCTTTGGCATTTTGATCCTTCTGCCTCAACAATAGTTGAGACAGATGCAAGCGATTATGCTATTGCAGTGGTCATCTCCCAATTAAATCCTGAAACAAATTTGTTTCATCCTGTTGCTTCTGAGTCACGCAAACTCATAGCCGCAGAATTAAATTATGAAATTCATGACAAAGAGCTTTTAGCTATTATCCATTGTCTTAAAAAATGGCGTTCTTTTCTTCTCAGCCTAGATAGTCCTTTTCAAATTTTAACAGATCATAATGCTTTGAAATACTTCATGTCTTCTAAAGTGTTAACCAGGCGTCAAGCCAGGTGGGCTGAATTTTTGTCTGAATTTTCTTTCTCTA
This sequence comes from Hemileia vastatrix, assembly GCA_030280995.1. Lineage (NCBI taxonomy): Eukaryota > Fungi > Basidiomycota > Pucciniomycetes > Pucciniales > Zaghouaniaceae > Hemileia > Hemileia vastatrix. The sequence continues at coordinate 27,510,226 of JASXTE010000007.1, read as the reverse complement.
TTTCCTATCGCCCAGGAAAAAACTGCATTGTCCCAGATATCTTGTCACGTCCGGACGACGTTTACCCACAGCGGGGGGACGCATTTGCTGACAAGAACCCAGCAAATGTGCAATCAATCTTCAACAAATCAATGTTAACGACTCATCAACTTAATTCGATGACAATTCAATCTTTTCGAAATCCACTATCCAACATCCTCAAAGTTCAGTCGAAGGACGATTATTGTTTAGGGCTAAAAGACAAAATACTCTCGAAGCAAGGGGCCAAAAGATTTAGTATTGAATCAGGTCTATTAGTCTTCGAAGGTAGAGTAGTCATACCCGACAACAATGAGATAAAATTATGGATTTTCAATAGTCGACATGATTCTCCGTTAGCTGGTCATTTTGGGGTTGATAAAACCTACCAGTTAATAGTGAGGGATTTCTTCTGGCCAGGTATGACCAAGGAAATCAAGGCCTATATAAAAGCTTGTTACGAATGTAATAGGAATAAGGCTCCCCGTCACCGGAAGCATGGGTTGCTTCAACCACTTCCTATTCCCTCTAAACCTTGGGAATCTTTATCGATGGATTTTATTTCTCAACTTCCTATTTATAATGATTTTGATGCTATATTAGTAATAGTAGATAGATTTTCAAAAATGTCTATTTTTATTAAAACCACTACTACTGCTACAGCAGAAGATTTGTCAAAATTGTTTCTAGAATATTTATTTTCTAAACATGGCTTACCAAATGATATTATTTCGGATAGAGGCTCATTGTTTGTATCCACATTCTGGACCCAACTGTGTCGACAACTCAATATCACGAGGAATCTCTCCACGGCTTATCACCCTGAAACCGATGGTCAAACAGAAAGAGTTAACCAAATCCTTGAACAATATCTTCGAATGTATGTCAGTTACCAACAAGACGATTGGACCACATGGTTACCATTGGCCGAATCTGCTTATAATAACTCGACTCATTTTTCAACATTGACAATCTGCTCCTTCTTTTAAACCAGGCGACAAATAGTGGCTTGACGCACGAAACATTCGAACAACAAGACCATCAAAGAAACTGGCTGAAAAGCGCTTGGGACCATTTGAAATCGACTCTGAAGTCTCTAAAACTGCATTTCGACTCAAGTTACCTCCTAAATGGCAGGCGATTCACCCTGTTTTCCATGTATCTCTCCTGGAACTGGCTCGAGAAATACACCCGGGCAAGAACCAACCCCCTCCAGAACCGGTCAAAGTAGAAGATCATCTAGAGTGGGAAGTAAGTCGTATCCTTGATTCAAGAATATGCAAGGGGAAACTTCAATACCTCGTGGAATGGGAAGGCTTCCTCAATGACTCAGACAAAGCATCCTGGGAACCAGCCATCAATGTTTCTAACGCCCCTGAACTCCTAAAATCTTTTCATCTTAAATATCCTTTAAAACCAAAACCTTAAAATTTCTTTATTTAAAATTTTCTTTTCTTTTTCTTTCTTTCTTTAAAATCTAAAACACCTCTTAAATTTCTTAGCCTTGTTTTCTTTTTTCTCTCTTCTTTTTTTCTTTCTTCTCCTTCTATAAAATTCCCTCCAAAACCAACTAAAAATAAAATCAAAATTAAAATTAAAATAAAATAAAATAAAAAAAATTAAAATTAAATTAAATTAAATTAAAATAAATAGAATAAATATAAATAATAAAATAAAATAAAACAAAACAAAATAAATAGAATAAACATAAATAATAAAATAAAATAAAAAACTCTTAAATCTCTCAAAATATTTTCTTTCTTTTCTTTTTCAATTCTTTAAATACATTCTTTTCTTAAATTCTCTTCAAAAAATTTCTCTTCCACAAATTTATTTTCTCTTTTAAAAACTTTCTTTCCTTCGAATAATCAAATCTTGTACGACACAACCATTTCCTTGAACTTAACTTCAACCTCTAAATCTCCCTATAATAATTCTTCGAAACAAATAATTCTTCTTTTCAAATTCTCTTAAATTCTAAATTCTGTTTTTTTCTTTTCTTTCTTCTTCCTCTCTTTTCAACTAAAATTTCTTAAAAAAAAAAAAAAAAAAACATATATTTTTCTTTCATTAAATCCTCTATTTAACAAACTCATCTCAATCACAATACCGTTTCTTTTTTGTTCTCTTTCTTTTCTTACATAAAAAATTTCCTTTTTTTAAAAAAAACATTAAAAACTTCCTTCAATTAAAAAACCTTTTTTCTTTCTTTAAATTTCTTCTTTCAAATTCTAAAATTTTTTATTTTAAACTTCTTTTCTCTCTCTCTCAAATCTTATAAAATTAATAACATTCACCTACAATAAAAAATAAAATAAAATAAAATAAAATAAAACTAAAATACAAATTTTTTCTACTTCTTTACATCTCCTTTTCATTTCAAATCTTTTCTTTTAATTTCTCTTGAACCAATCTTTTCATTTTCTCCAAAACTACCCTTATCTCCTTCCTGCATTTCTCAAATACCTCCTCCTCTCCTACCGGAACCACCTCTCCCATCTCCAAGAGCTCCTCTGCCACGTCGAAGGAAGCCGCGTCGATAATTGTGTCGACCTCCCCACATAATTCTTCCACGAACCTTACTCGTCGACCTTGACGAGGTTTCTTCGACCACACCTGGTCCAGGGTGTCTTCAGGTTCTTCAATTACTTCCGTGGCCAGAGGGTTTGCCTCAGTTGGTATAACCAACGCAGGCTCCGCAATCGGCTCTTCAAGGTTATTCGATGTCTAAAACAAAAAACTCATCAGTAACTTCATCCCTAAAATAAACAAATAAAACTTACCTCGAAGATGGGGTCAGGCTCTAGAAATAACCTTGGCGCCACTTCGACCTCTACCTCTCTCTCTTCCTCATTGTCCTCGATGACCACCCATTGTTTCTTGGGTGCCCGCCCTGGAACAGGGACTTCATCTTCATCCTCCTCCACCAACTCGTCGACCTCTTCCCCGACACCTCGCTTCGAACTCGTGGCTTGGGTTACCCAGGTGGAGATCTCGTTGTTTAATTCCTTATCATTTTCCCCCACCAATTGTTCATCTTTGATCGAGACATCCCAAATGTCTTTGACCACCTCTTTGGTTTTAGGAATTACCCAAAACTTAGTCTTGGTAAACCGCTTTTCGATTTCCGCGTTCTTCGTCAACGCATCGCACGCCACTCGCCACCAACGGCAAAACTTGCATTTCTGGCGAGGGCCTCGGGTTGCCGTACTTTTGACACAGAAATACTCCATGCTTTCAAAAGCTGTGCAAGTCTGCAAAAACTGTCATGTGATCATTCCCCCATCCGCTTTAGGGTGTAGAGGCGTAGGTGTGGGAGTGGGACAGTTCATTATAAAAATAAGTAATTAAGAAGTGAGGGAAAAATTTATTAGAAAAAGGGAAACTAGTGTGGGAAGATGGCTCAAGCTCAACGGAGTTCGCAATTTTTATACCCGGGAATCTGTCACGCCCCACGTGACACTCGAGGCGAAATCAGCTCATTAAATCAATAATATCGAGTCCTAAATCTATACTCGAAGCGCAGAAAGCAATTCTCCATAGCAACTGCAATTTTCCTTTGTGTACTTACTATTTAACTGCGCTAGCCTAAACTCTAAATCTAAATTAGTCAATCTCCCAATAGGGTACATTAGTCCTTTTCAATAAGCAACGCACAGCGCTAGGTTCAACAAAATAGTACAGTAGTATTTTTTCATTAAAGTTTTGTTAATTAATTAAAAAGGGGTAAATTGAGAATGGACGGATATTTAGCGAAGAAGGTCTAAGTGTATGTTAGTAATGGTCAATGGAATGGGAATGGTGCGATGGAAGGGAGGTCAATGCGAGTAGGAACAAAGAATATAACAGGGGTTGGGTATTTGGTTCGATATTCCTTAGAATTAAATTATAAAATCGTATTTACATTAATAGTGGTAAATCTTTAAAGTTAAAATCATTGTTATTGTATCTTTCTCTTATTTTCTCAATATTCATTTCTAAATCCTAAATCTTTGATTATTGAGTTTCCAACCCTTCGTGAGATTTTAAGAATTACTATTACCTCTGAAACTAGTCTATAATTCTTCTCGAACAAACCTCGAACCTGTAGCTATTACTTCGAGTGACCTTCATATCATTTCCTCGAATCATTCCTCTGTGCTTCGAAGAAGTTTCTAAATCCCTCATCTCACTTTCAGGAACATCCTCGACCTTGTGCGTAGGTTGTCCGGTGACACACAGATGGATTCATATGGCACATATTATGTAATACAGGTTGTTTCTGAATAAAATATGTATTTTATGTAAGCCTAATATTTATCACTAGTGTATAATATGCAGGTATAAGATTTAATTAAAAAATATATTGACACTGGATAAAAATATGCAGATAATTTATATAGTTAGAAGTTTTGGTTTTTGTCATATTACTGCCCAATTATTATCACCATGCAATATTTGGGGGGGGACTTCCTAGCAAGTCCTCAACTTAAACTTAAAAGGAACTCAGATAAGACTCTTACCAGACATATAAGGAGCTGATTCTGAATCTGCTTTGAGCTCATCTTAAGCTCTTAACTAAGGATGGATGATTCTATTCTGAAATAATGGTGAGATTTTAATATAAGATTAATAAAAATACTAACATGGAGAGCTTAGGAATCTGGTGAATTATTAGTATTTTAATTTAATGCTCACATTGAAGTTCATTCTATCAGTAAAAAAACTGGAAATTATATTATTTATTTCAAAAGTATCAATCTTAACCATAATAATGATTGAGTTACTTTTTTTGGAAAAAATAAAAAATAAATTCAATGGCTCTTTATATTAAACAATCCGCTTAAGCCAGAATTTGAAGATTTCTTTTTTCAAAATATTAACCATATAGCCTGATTCTTATTTGATTTATTTCTTCAATTTTTTATTAAAAGAAATTGAAAACAAAAATTATGAGATGTAATACTAGTATATAAATATCTATGAGAAAAAGAAAAGTGATTCAAAAAGGAAGGAACAAACCAGTATATATATTTTCTCCGGGCCTATTAGAAATTCTAAATTGTGGTACCCTGTGGAGAATTGAGGAGAAAATAGGAGTTGAAATTTAAAAAAAACAATATGCTAAGAGGCAAGAGGAGATAGGAGAAAGGAGGTAAAATACTTAAAAATAAATTTTCTTTCCTGTTAATTTTTTGAAAGATCCATTGGCTGCTCAGCTATAAGAAAACAAGACAGGCAAGAGGAGAGAGGAGAGAGGAGGGAAAATACTTACTAATAGTCTATTCCAATGTATGTTAGTCCTTTGGAAGAGCCATTTACTTCCCTTCTCCTCTCTCTTCTTGCATCTTTTTTCTTGTAGCCAAGCAGAAAATGGCTCTTTCAAAAAATTAACAGGCAAGAAAATTAATTTGTAACTATTTTCCCTCCTCTCTCTTCTCACTACATTGGAATAGCCTACTAGTAATTATTTTCCCTCCTCTCTCCTCTTGCCTGTTTTTTTTTCTTGCAGCAAAGAAACAAATGGATTTTCCAAAAAATTATCAGGCAAGAAAATTAATTTGTAAGTATTTTCCCTCCTCTCTCCTCTTGTCTCTTGGGTATAGTGATTTTTTTTATTTAACCTCCTATTTTCTTCTTAACTCTCCACAGGGTCCCACAATTTGGGCTTTCTAATAGGCCCAGAGAAAATATGTATACTGGTATGCTTCTTTCTTTTTAACTCACTTTTCCTTTTCTTATACATATTGGTATACTAGTATTACATCTCATAATCTTTGTTTTCATCATTTATTTTAAATTTTATATATTTTTATATTCTAATTATTACTTATTATATATATATATGTTACTTATTATTTATAAAAATATTTATAAGATGTAATTTATATATATTATTTATAAATTGATAAGTAATTTTTATATTTGATTAAGAAATATAAATAAAATTATTATAAACATTTTCTGTCTCATAAATCATTTTATTAAGCAATAAAATAATATATTTCAAAATTTATTTCTTCTCCATAATATTTGGTAAGTTACCATTTATCTTATTATTATCATATCTCTTTCTTAACCAAGATATATACTTGCTCACACATTTTTGCTTTTCTAGGAGGCCCAGTAATAATATATATACTTGTCTGCTCCTTCAATTTCAACTCACTTTTCTGTTTCTTATACATATTAAGTGGTATCAATGTTCAGGGGTCAGGAATTTTTTTCCCAGGATCAGAAATTATTAATTGTGGAAGATTCTTATCCACTAGCTCTGGGGCTAGTGGATAAGGAATTCACAATAATGCATTATCCCGCCTCTTATACCTTAATTTCCATTCCTAATTCCTGATCCCAAACTCATCACATCCATGATGGATTTTTAAGAAAGTCACAGGACCTATAATTGCTGATGCCATCCTTAAGTCTTTCCTCACTCTATGCTACTTAATATTGGTGGAAAACACTTGATTTTTTTTTCTATCTACACACCCCAACTGCACATTTGGCAGTGAATTCCCACTTGCCACTCATCACCTAGACATTCTACTGACAACAATGAAGCACCTCTCTACTAGACAGCTACTTCACTCCACTATGAATTCTATCACTTTACTTTTAGTTCTCTACTATAAATCTGACTCTGATTTGGAAGATGCTTTAGCCTATTTGTGTTTTCTTTCCAAAAAGTGTTACCTCATTGCCAGGGGTCCAAATATTTATCATGATCCCCAATATGATCTCCGCTCCATTCTCAACATTTGTAAACTAAACTTCACTCAACTATTTACAGCTTTTCCCAATTCTTTCTTCAAACTTTATCAACTCATCACTGAACATCCTATCTTTTATAACAATTCCCATAACAAATAGCATAATCCTGCTATTCAACTTGCTGTTTCACTATGTTGCTTTGACCCAAATGAAAATGGTGCTTCTGTAAGACGTTTGGATAATCTATTTAAGATAGGATATGATACGGTAATAATATAAGCTAAGGTCTGTATGATTGCTATCCTTTCCCTCAAGTCTCAAACACTTGCTTGCCCAACTCCAGAACAGCAACTTGAATCTTCTCAAGTAATGCAAGCTGAAGGCTTCCCTGGCTGTGTAGGCTTTGTTGATGGCACAACTATACCTTTGATTCAAAAGTCTGCTCATGATGGGAACCATTATTTTGATTGCAAAAAAAGTTTTATTCAAAATCTTCTCCAATTTCTCATCATTCATGAATTAACTTTTTATCTTCCTTCAAGATACTCTATTGCTGTTCAACTTATATGCAATGTCAATATAAATTTATTGCTTTTCACAGTGGCTTCCCTGGATCATGTCATGAATCTTCTGTCTTCCAAAGAAGGAGGATTTCTCAAACCCCAGACTCATACTTTTACAAATCTCAGTACCTCCTTGAAGACTCAGCATATGCAAGTGGGAAGTACATTATACCTACTTTCCGTAGTGCAAGTTTAGAAAATGACCCCAAAACTAAATTTAATTATCACCTTTCCCAATCAAGAGTACTGATTGAACATGCTATAGGTATTTTAAAGGGATGAATTTCTAGTCTTTGGGAGCTCAGAATCCAATTTCAAAAAAAATTGGAGATCAAAACTGCAAATCATTGGATAATGACTTGCATTATACTCTTCAATATCCTAGCTGATTTAAAGGATGAGTGGAATGATCTTTATGAAGAAGAGGATCCTCAACCAGCGCCAGCTCTCCCATCCCTTGAATCACAAAATATTCATCCAAATGGAATACACTCTGTCATTATACCAATCACCCTCCACCATTTTGGCACACAACCCTTTAAATTTTTTGTTTTCATACTCTCCAAATTTCCACTTTTTATACTTTATTCACATGGCTTGGTATTTTTGTTTGTTGAATATTCATTTTTTTTTTTTGGAATTTACAGTAATTATCTCTTTTTTGGATGGCTCATTGGTTTTCTTTCACCAGCTCAACATAAAATCACATATTTTCTGACATTGCATAATTTTTCACTATTTCTATTTTTCATTCATCCCTCATATCCTTTTCTTCTTCTCCTCCAACATCCCTCAAACAATTTGGTTTCATTTATTTTCTCATCTCATCTCTCCACGTAAGTCATTTTATTCTTTTTTTTGATTTTTTGATTACTAATTATATTTTTTTTGTTTTTTTTCTGTTTTTTTATTTTTTTTATCTAAATTTTTTTGTAAGTGGTTATTTTTGATCTCAATGGTAAAATTAACCTTTTTTTCTCTTCCTCTTTACTTTCTATTTTAGCTCCATCACTCTACTCTTCATACGTCCTTGGCATGGTCATTATCCCCCCTTTCCCCTATTTCACTTTTTTTGGCTCCATGTCATTAAAACACATACATTGCACATTCTTTATGCATTTCACTTACTCCATATTCAATTTCCACACAATTCCAACATCAATCTTTCTCACTCTATTTTTCCTACTTTTCAATCAAGGTAAGTTTCATCTCCTTTTTTTCATGCCTATATGATATCTCATTCCTTTTATGAAAACTTCATACTTAAATATATGTATGACTCTTATCTGGATAACAGTGAACTTATAAAACTCCTTTTGATCTCATCTTCATTACCACTTTTCAAGTTTTTGTAAAATTTTGAAAATCAGACTCGGAATTAGGGTTAGGTTTATTCAAATCTAATGTTCTTTTTGCTGAAGATTCTCCTGAAGGCTACCTTTCATTTCCAACAAACAGATTTGAATTTGATTCAGTGGTTGCTGAGATATTGACAGTTAAAGTTGAGCCTTTTTTTCCTAATTTAAATTTTTATTTCATTTTTTTATGTAACAAATTAGGTTTAGGTTTATTCAAATCACATTTCCCTTAACTGAAGATTCTACTAAAGCCTAAATCTCATTTCCCACAAACAGGTTTGAACTAGTTTCATTGGTTTCTGATATTTTTTCCTTTGAAGTTGAGCCTTTTTTCCAAATTTCACTTATCTTATTTCACTTTTTTATATTGCATAATTAGAGGATAATGATTCTGAAACTCTTATCTGATTATTATCTAGGCTTTTATCTCCCTCTTTTAACTTTTCATCATCACTGTTCAATTTTTTGTGCAAACTTAAAAAGTAGAGTCAGAATTAGGGTTAGGTTTCTTTGAATCAGCTGTCCTTTTAGATGAAGATACTTTGAGGCTGAATAAACAAAATAAATTTTGGGAGTTTTATTTTTTTGCCAATTTATTTTTTTGGTTTTTGACACAAATTTTTTTTTCAGAGAAATAAATGTCTATTTCATCAGAATCTCCTCTTACTTCTCTATCATCATCCTCTTTATCATCTTTATCATCATTTTCAAATTCAACTTCATTTCAATCATCATCCAAAATATCAAAACAAAAAAAAAAAATGGTTGAAGTCAGCAGAATAAATGAAAATTAAAAATGAAAATTCATTTGAATTGCTTATTTGGACATCTTTCAAATATTGAGTACTTTAAAACAAGAGTGGATCAAAAAAATTGTATCCAAAAGAGTTAACAGAAGATTTAAAATACTTAACTGAATCATGAGACAATGAAATCAAAGCTGTTATAAGTAACTCTTTAAAACCTCAATTTATTTATGAAAATCATTCTTTTAATGGTTCAAAAGATGCATCTTTTAATCAACTATACAATCTTATCATAACTCTATATCAAATGGCTTTGGTTTGCTTACCAATAAGAATACAAATTTGTTGGGTGGTATTATGATTGGATTTGGTTGGAGACCAGGATTTGTTAAAGGCTTTTCTCTTGGTATGTCTTATAATATATTTTTATTCTTAAAATTATGTCACTCATTTTATTTCCATAGGCATCTATTATTTACTTAAAATTTAATCTAAAGCTAAAAAAGATGATGATTTTTGCTTATGGGATACCTTAACATCTTTTAATACTTTTCTTGCTCTTTGTCTTAAAAAACTCTTCAATAAAGCATTCAAAAATAATCATGAAGTTGCTAAAAAAGTTGGAATACAAAATTGGTGTGACACCAAATGGGAAGAAATTAGCAACAAATATCTTTTATTTTCAAATGTTATGATTATACATTCAGGATTCTACAATAAGATTCATATTGATAGGAATGACACCAATCTTCTTACTTTTGGAATATTCTCATATATCAATCTGATAACTGGCCAAAAAATACCATCTCCAGCTAAAATCAAAGGACATGGTTTATATTTTCCAGACCACAAGTTCATTATTGATTTTGGTTTGGGAAGTGGTGTGATCAAAACAATTTGGAACTCTTCTCAGGATCATCACCAAACAACCAAAGCTCCACCTGGTTTGGAATCTTGTCAAGAGTTTACTCATTTTTCATTTTCTTTCCAAATTAGTCAAAAGTTGATTCAAAGAATCAACAAGGTAAAAAAAGAAGGTAAAGTTAATAGATTTAAAAAAACTTTATCTAGATCCAAAAAGTATGGGGATTAGTGGTGTCATCAAGAATTTAATATTTTTTCATAAATTTTTAATAAATATCTTTTATATTTCAATTTCCTCAACTAAAGTAATGGGCCAAAAACCTTGTGTTTTATAAATGGTAATCATGACAACATTTATTTGTTTCATGGGGTTCCTCTAGCTTATACCTGTGGAAAGTCCCAAACTTTTGTTTCTAGATTTGATCTGCATTTTGGCTAGAGGAATTGTAATTACTTTAAAACTAGGAGAATTGATATACAATAGTTGCTTATATATTAATTTAATTATATAAAATTTTAATGACTCCCTCCCCTTACTTCATTAAAATGCAGGGGGGGGGGGTATTGCCAAATTTTCAAATCTGACATTCAAAATTGAAGACTTGTAAAAATTTAGGTGATACCAACCCCTTACATCAATAAAATGTAGGGGGGTATTGCCAAATTTTCAAATTTAACATGTAAAATTTTTGACTTGTAAATATTTTGGTGATTTATAAAAATTTTAGTGATACCTTACCCTTACTTCAACAAAATGCAGGGGGGGTATTGCAAAATTTGTCTTGAAATTTTGGTGATACCTGTCCCTAACTACAAGCAGGGGGGAGATTTGCCAAATTTTCATAAGACATTCAAAATTCTTAACTTGAAAGAGTTTTGGTGATAAACAACCCTTACTTCAAAAAAAAGCAGGGAAGGATCAGCAAATTTTCAAATAAGACTTCAAAATTTTATTTAAAAAAGAATTTTTAACATTAAAATACAAAATTCAACTAGAGATAAAAACAGAGTACAGAAATACAGGAAATTTTTGTAAATTTTTATGTACAAATAAATATGAACAGTTGAAGTGTGAAGGAACTAAAACAAACTAGTTATAAAAAAATTTCATCAAACATTTGATTTCATCAACAGATTTATTGGCTTTAACACATTCTATCAAGAAATTGTTCTTTTTATAATTTTCTTCAAGATGATGCTTAAACTTCATCTGCTCCATTAAGTTTTTATGCTCAAGTTTTTTTTCATCTTTTTTTTGATTTCTCAATACTTAGAGTTAACTCAAACTTTTTCTCCAAGTCTTGGGCCTGATAATCCTTCCCTAAAGAGAGCTCACACTTCCTCTCTTACAAATCATGTGCTTTTTCATCCCTCCTTAAAGAGAGCTCATATTTTTTCTTTTCAAAGTTTAGAGTCTCTTTAGCAATTTCAACTTTTTCTAGAATGATAAGAAATATTAACATAAAGTAGAAGAAAAGCAGAGTAAAGTATTAAGAGGTATGGTATCACTTACCAGCATCACGTTTCTCCAAAAATTCTTCCATAGAAGAAAAAGGGGTTTGTGATTGAGTATCACTTTTTTGTCTTCTTTGGGACTGGAAATTTAGACTACTTGAAGCCTTTTGCTTTTTGTTGGATGTAGTTGGTACATTAATGTCCTCCTCATCATTGTTGCCAGCTTCAGACTCAGATGATGGTGGGTCCTGGGTTTGCTCATCATCCTTTTTAGAAATAAGAAAATATAAGTAAATAAAAAAATAATTGGTAAGATAGAAGAAAAAAAACATACCTGAGTTAGATTGTTTTGGTTTATATAACCATAAGGATCTGTGGAAAGGATATCTATATTTGTTGAATTTAAAACAGGGGAGGCTTGAGTGGAGGAAGAGGATGGGAAAATATTTGTTTTGACATCATGTTTGGAGATAGGATCTTCTCCATCCAACATTTTTGCAGGATTAACATTGGCTTGCTCTCCACAAATAGCATCCACCTCTTTAAAGTAAGGACATAAAGAATCAAGTTTATCATCTATAGATTTGATGCCCTTTATGATATCAAGGTAAGTAATACCAAAAACAGTAGAAGATGAAAGAGTCTTTGCCTTCTTATACTTGGCTCAATAATTCTTGAAGCTTTCAGACATCTTTTTTGGTGAAAAATATATCCTTCCCTTAGTCTTATTCCGTAATTCCTTATCCATTAGAAGATAAAAATTAATTTTTGATGCAGGGGGCCATCCTACTTTAGTTGCATAGTCAGTACCAAAAGAAGAATCATAGTTTGATCTATTTTTTAGCCGGTTGATAAGAATGAAATGATCATCTTTTTTTAGTTGAATGGTTTTAGATTTCTCAGCAGAGAAGGAGAAAGAGGGAGTAGTGGGATTTGAAAACAACCGGATGATGGCTTCTTTTGAGAAGATCTATGATAACAAGGCATGTTAAGATAATTAATGATGAAAAGGAGCAAAAACAAGCAGATGATATAGCAAGATGAAAAGAGCAGAAACAAGCAGATGAGAGAGTGAGATGAAATGGGGAGAAATTCTGAGCAGATAGAATGAACAGGATGGGATGAGAATGGGAGTGCTCAGCAAGGTAGAAGGCATATCCAGAGAGTAGTCCAAGATGTGGTTATGGCAGAAAGTTGTGCAACATGTGGTTATGACAGAAAAATGTCAAAGATGTGGTTATGAAAAATTGAGTAGAAAAATGTTGGATAAAAGGTGAACATTGACACGTAAAGTATCTAATAACCCAATTATTGGCAAATGTAATTGCAGAAAATAATTGGGATATAAGGATTTTTATCCACAATTAATTTAATTGTTGATCCCTGGAGATTGATACCCCCTATTGATATACTAGTATTACATCTCAAAAAAAATTTTTTGTCATTTATTTTTAATTTTTTTATATTTTTATGATTTAATTATTGTTTATTAATTTTTATATATGTTATTTAGTATTTATAAAAATATTTATAAGATGAAATTTATATATATTATTTTTAGATTAATTTGTAAATATTTTTTTATATATTTCTATTTTCATTATTTATTATTTACTTATTTTTTATCTCAAATCTTTTTATAATATTACTATTTCATGCCTCATGATTCATTTGATTAAGCAAGATAAATATGTTTAACTTTACTACTACATGAAATATAAAAATCTTCAATCATATTTTTGTATTAATTTTTCTTTTATTTAATATATCCTCCATATTTGGTAAGTGCCCATTAATCATATTATTAACATCTGTCTTAACCAAATTATTTATTTACGCATATTTTTGATTTTATAGTATGCCCAGGAAATAAATAAATGCTGGTCTAATTCTTCTTTTTTGACTCACAATCTTAATTATTTTTCTAAATTATATATTTTATGTATAATATTTTTAGAAACTTCAATATTTTTTTGGCTCACATTTCTTTTCTTTACTAATTATATTATTCATCTAACTAGTACCCATTGATTATTCCCCTCTTAAATATTGAAGTTTTCCTATATTTTTCTATATATTTTTCTTCAGATTCTCTCACAATTCAAAGTGGGTGTTGGAATTTAGAAGCTCCTGGATTTTCTGAAAAAAATTAACTAAGCTCTTTGTTAAAGAAGGATTTTGGTGGTTTTTATGAAGTTGAAATTGAATGGATTTCTCATTTAGGTAAGGATCCATTTCTGAATTTGATTCCTCTATCATGTTGTGTAAAATGATACAACAGGTCGTTGTATTCTTTACTTTTTCAATATGCCATAGACAACTTTTCTGGGTTAGAATACCCCACCTCCTTTCAACACCCCAAAATCATGTTCTATGTACTGTCTAGCACTTTCTTGTAGTTTAGAGTAATATCAGCTTTCCTCATCTTGTGGATGAGAGATTTTCTTGACCAGGGTCAACCATGGTGGGTAAATATCATCTGTGCACTCCAGTGGATTGGGGTATAATTAAGGTCTGAGCACTCCAGTGTATTTTGTTATAAGTAAGGGAGGATTTGAAGGAAGTAACCATTTTTATAATTTCTGTTTTTTATTTTAAAAATTACATCATCTTGACTACCACTTAAAATTTTATCAAACAAGGTTCTGCGATGAAGAACAATGATTTTGTTTAAAGCACCAGGTGAGCCAAAGAAAGCATGTCAAATTTTTAAGTTTTTTCTTGCTACAGCCTCTAATATCATTGTGGGAGTTTTTTCCTTCCCCTTTAACTTACCAGCCCAGGCTGTGAGGAAACTTTTCCACTCCTAGTGCATCCCATTAATACTTCCAAGATATCCAGGAAACCCCCTGTCTTCATATTCCATCAAAATATTGGTTTTCTCCACAGCTTTTTGTTCGCATAAATACTTGCTTTTATATAAAGATATTATATCTTTAATAAAGGTTTTCAATGCCTTTAGTGAACTGGTTTCAGCTATGCAAAAATACTTGTCAATTTAATCAGCCAAAATCCCATAGACAAGCTGGAAAAGTACACTAGTTAGCTTTTGGTGAGGTGTCAATACAATTTTCCTGCAATAATGTAGTTAAAAAAATTGAGAAAAAAATCCTTATAGATATTATTTTATTAAAAAATAATTTACTTACAGATCTTAAAACCCAATATTTATTTTGCATCTGTAGATCCTCAAAAATTTTCATAAATTGATCTTTGCTAATTCTGAATCAGTGCTCAAAAATAATATTGTTGTAAACAGGGTTTTGCCCAAAGTTGTCTTTCATTAAGCATGCATTACCAGTCTAAAAATCTCATTCTATTGTTTTTTTTGTCTTGGTTTAGTTGAATTGGATGTTTGATTTTGTAATAGGTATTTAACAAATATATAAGAAGCAGATCTTCTTGTTCCATGTCTAA
The DNA here is from genome assembly GCA_030280995.1 of Hemileia vastatrix. Classification (NCBI taxonomy): domain Eukaryota; kingdom Fungi; phylum Basidiomycota; class Pucciniomycetes; order Pucciniales; family Zaghouaniaceae; genus Hemileia; species Hemileia vastatrix. The sequence goes on along the minus strand of JASXTE010000007.1, from coordinate 27,495,112 downwards.
TAAATCATCAAGGAAATTTAATGGCATGGGAAATGTAACAGTTGAATAAAGAAAAATGAGTAGGGTAGAAGGAGGGATAGAAGAAATCTGTCAGTCTAGGTATCCCCAGGGCTGAGTATTGCTTATTCTTAAAATAAGATAGCCTTAATTACATTAAGCTTATAAGTAAAAATTATGGTTATAATAACTATTTATATGGTTATTATGCTTATATATATAAGTATTACACTATTAAATAACTTATATATGTTTAAATAGATTATCCATGGTGTTATAATACTTATTAAGGTGTTAATGGAGTCAAAATATACTTATCAAAAGTGATATTAAGTAATTATAGACTTACATAAGCTTATATATATACATAAATCTCATATTCAGTGAAATATGTGGTTATATTATGTATATATAGGTCTATAAGTGGGTTTTTATCTCTAAATAGCCTATAAGCTTTATTTTCTGCTTATTTTAGGTCATATGGACATATTCAATGGACTCACAATGCCTACACAAGCATATACACCTTTTTCAGGTGCATATATCCAGTTTGGACAACTTAGCCTGCTTCCTTTGATGGATTTTCACGAATTTATGGGTTGGGATATTTTATTACTGGGTTAATATGGATGCTTGGGAATGTTATTGGGGGCTTGGAAAGTGGATTTGGTTTCTTTATATGCTTTGGTTTTCATTCTATACTCTTTGGATGAGCTATATTACCTGTTTCTTTATGGTATCTGCTTTTAGCAGTTTTCTCTATTTATGGTATGGGTGTATGATATCATTAATTTTGATGGAGAGTCTTTACTGGAGGTCTAGGTGTTTAAACCTCTTAATTTGGACACCATGGGGAGGTGATGGGCCCTCACAGCTCTTTAATTTCCAGGGAAAGCAGTGACATCATCTGGATTGAAGGTCTGTGCACTCCAGTGGATTTTGGTATAAGTAAGGGAGGATTTGATGGGTTATTGGAAATCAATCTATCACTTACTAAAACTCAAACAAAAATAGTAAAAAAATTACTATCATATACAAATATATTTAAAAGCATTTATAAATTGATATTATCTTTATATTAGCTATAACTATATTTTATTAATCTATTTTTCACCACTAGCATGCACCAATCCAAATATTGTGAGTTAATATTGAGCATAACTTTTTTATTAGTCTTCCCCTGAGTTTTAATCACTAAATAATTTATTAATAAGTAGTTGGACCATTAATATTTACTATTAAATCATACTTAGAAACTAGCATACACTGACATAATCGTTTCTGTGGAAGGAGTGATTTAATTGAATAAACCAATAATCAGGAGTGATGAATATTTTGTGTAACTTGCAAATAGTAAATTTTTCAAAAAATGAGTGTGTAATGATATAATAAACTTGTGAAACTCAGAAGTAATATGCATTTAAGTGGGAGTTACACAACCAAACAAGTGTGGATGCTCTTAGTATCTTAACAATGTCTCAACACAGATGGGTGCCACATATATTGTTTACAGGTTTGACTGTTCAGCTATATCAAAAATTAAAAATTGATGAAAAATGGATGAAACTTACATGAAGTATGCCAAATGACTTCCCAGAAAGTGGGAATCCAGAATGGTGATGAAACAAGTAAGATATTGGGAAACAGGATTGTGGAGGAAATGGCGGAAAACAATGTGGTCTTCCAACATTGGCAGAGGCCTTTGTTGGTCTGTTTGGCGCAGTTTGTGTATGTCTTAATTGAAATTGGTGGACTAATTAAGTGTTTTTTTGGTTTTATTCAGTGAGTTTTGGGACTATGGGTATGTGGGTACTACCATTGTATAGCCCCAGTTTTTCTCTATATTTGATGTCAATTTGATATTTTTCACATTCCAAGCTTTAAGGGGTCATTTCCTTATCTTTCATTTCTAAAAGCTAACTGTTTAATTTTGCTTTTGTGGTTTACGGGCTGACATTAAGTCTTAGGGTTAAGTGGTTAGTACCATTAAGTAGAGCTAATATGGCTCTATATTTTATGTCTCAATGTCATCATAGCTTAATTTTGTGTTTTGAGGGTTTTAGTAGTTGTGGTGGATTTTTCTAAGTATTTTGAACTATATAAGATGTTTTTGGTGGTTTTATGGCTTCAGGGAGGTCTGCTGGCCTTGTTTATAGAAGGCTGGGGAGTGTCTCTAGAGGTTTTTTATTCAATTTGGCTGTCAAAAGCACCAAATTAGTTGCTGTGCATGGATTTTTATATGGGTGGCCTGTCTGTAAATACTGAATAAGACATTTTTGGGCAACTTTAATTATCATACAACCATCTGGTAATTATATAATTGTTTTCTCACTCAGTTTTCACTGTTTTTGGCCACATTTGGCTGTGTTTGTTGCAAGGTTAGTTCTTCATTTGACTCAACTTTGTAAACTGGTTTCTCTGGTGTAGCTTTGCAACCTGCTTCAAGTATTATTGCTGTTTTCTGTGCAAATAGTGCACAGTGTTTTGGTTTTCTGGTGTGGATTGTTCCTCATTTAAGGTTCTCTTTGGTCTGTGGTATATCTAGGCTACTTTCTTGACTTGTTAAGCAGTCAAGAAGTGTGTTGGAAGGGGTATTTTAACAGTCTCTAATTTGCTGTAGCAAATAAATCTCACCTGGTATTTCTCAAAGGGACAGGGTTTTTTCTCTCCAGTTTTACTCCAACTCCCTTGGTCAAGGCCTATAGCTAGTACTGTAGGATTTTCTACAACAATCAAGCAGGAAACAGTGGGATGGGAGCAAGCGGGAAATTATGGGACAGGGAGCCTGGCTGGTGCTGATGTGTTGCTTGAGTAGATGCTCAGTCAATGGTGAGGATTTGCAGCAAGTGACTGCTACTGACACAAAATAAGTCTGAAAATATTGGTTTTGATGAGGTGGAGTTTTTAGTCTTAGATTCCTTAAACTTATTTTTTTTATTTAATACAATGTCACCCAGAAAGGGGCATGAAGGAGAAGCAAAACTCATAGACAAGTAAGTAAAAGCTGAGAGAGATTAGACTAATGGGGAGAGAAAAATTGAAATTCAACTTTAACACTTAGAGAAAAAACTACTGGGATAAAGGCAAGTTATTAGGGAACTTACAAGTATCTACTAAGAATTTTGCCACAGCAGCCATGACAGGAGAATTATTCATGAGAGCAGAAGTAATGAAAGGCAGATTGTGTTTAGTACAAAGCTTAATAAGAGTGAGACAGATAACTGAATGAGAAGGGAAAAAAAGTAAAACATGTTCAGGAGTGTCCTTATCCCCCAGAAGTAGATGGAGAAAATTGGAGAGAAAGCTGCCTTGAAACAAAAGAGGTAGTTTTTAAGAGGGGAGCAGGCAGAGCGGCATTGGGAAAAAACAGTGGCTAGTGATCTTGGGAGAAGCAAGAGGGATTTGAAAATATGAGAGGGTTCAAATTTTCCTCAGAGTTTCCTAAAAACATCTGGTGAAGGAGGAGATAGGAGGAGAGAATATTTATATGATTTTAGGAAAGATTTCAAAGCTGATATAGAGGGGGGGGTAAGAGAGAAGAAAGACTCAGAAAAAGGGTCCAGGTAGTGAGAACCATTAGCCAGGGAGTTGACCACCTCATTACCCGAAATGCCTACATGGCCATAGCACCATTGCAGACTTATGATCAGGGAGGGGTTATGCACAAATATTTGATGGACCAAATGTTCAATAGCAACAAGCACCAATGCATTAGGAGATGGTGAGGATAAAGAGGATAACTTTTTTATTACAGCTTGATTGTCTGTAAGGATGGCGATTGACAGGAAGATGTGGTGGAAGGGGTTGGATAAAAAGAGTCTGAGACCTAAGAGAACACCTACCAACTCTGCTTTGAAAACAGATTAGAGAGAAGCATCTTTTAATTGAGTAATAAATAAAAGAGAAAGGCTGGTATTTAAGGCAGCATAAAAAACACCATCTTTTGATCTTGGGCTGTCAGTGTAGATGTAGTGAGAGGGTAAGGGGTGAGATGAAAAAAAGTGGTAAATGGACTCAATAGTCTTGTCCTTGGATGAATCAATGACCGTCTGAAAAAGTGGAGGGGCCCATGGTGAGAAGACCACTAGTGTTTTCAAGTCCATGGAATAAAGGGGGAAAGAAGTGGTGCAGAAGTGGGGAGAGGATAAGAAGTGAAGGGGATGAAGATGCAATTCAGGAAAAGGAGAGTTGAGTGCGGATTTAGCAAAACATTGTGGTAGCCTAAAATTTAGTATGGCACCTAAGTATGTAAATGGAGTTATTACAGCATGCAAGATTAGTGCTATTATTTTCTATAAAAGAGTTTTATTTAATTTATTTGAGTTTTAAATATAAAGAAATTGGTTAAAAGCAAATGCCTACGCAAAAACAATATATTTTTATGGAGAAGACTTATTTTTACAGGCTGAAAAATTTATGAGTATCAATTCGAGTCACTCAAGAACCTTGGGAAATTTTCCCAGAATTTTTACTATTTTTCTTATATTTTTAAATGAATTTTAAAGTTTTATAGAAATATTTACGTTTTTAGAAAAATACTTAACTTTGATGAATTTTCACAGGGTGATTAGAGCTACGCAGGCTACGAAAATTGGTTGGGAATGTAAAGGGGAAGTGGCTCTATTATGTGTAATTTTTCTAGATTTTTTATTATAGTTTTAAAGGTTCTAATTGAGTCCGGAAGTCCAGACGGACTTCGTACGGACTCCGTTTCGACTCTGTACGGACTCCATACGGGCTCCGGATTGACTCTGGGTGAGCTCTGGAGGGGAAAACTTAGGCACGTGACTAGGAATACTTAAGAGTCTCTCAGACTCGAAATTGGGCATCATCTGAGAATCATCAATCAACATACAGCTTAATCTTTAACCACCACAGTCTCATTTTTTATTACTCAACAAATTAAATAAATTGTAATACCCTTATAACTTTATATTTCATATATAACATTTTAGAAATACTACTCAACAATTTAAATCACACTTCAATCAGGGTATCTTTAGAAAGGTCTTCATCACTGGGACTTGATTATTGCTGACTCATAAAAATTCAAATTATTATAAAAACATAAAAGTCAATCTTTTCAGATCTTTCACTGGTACACCTTAATTGTTGTCATCAGTATTTCTTTCTCAACAGCCACAATCATCAAATCTCAATAAGCGTTAAACATATCAGAGTTTCATTATTTTTTATCAATCAGATCCAAGAAGACTGGTTAGCTTAGTGATTTAGAATTCTCATTTTGTTATTTTTTATTGGAAGGACAGGGTTTTCCACTAAATCCACATATCTCCTCCGGATTCTTCTTACATCAAGGCGACTGTAAGAGTTTACCTTACCATAGTTGGCGCCCAACGTGGGGTTCGGTTTCTCTAGCTTTCTTTAAAGACTTACTTGGATCAAGAACGTTCTTAGCCTGCAAGAGGCTTATTTTCTGGAACTCTAATTGGATTTTTGTTATTGGCCTGCAAGAGGCTTGTTATTTTTCGATTGTTAACACTTTTCATTACTTATTGGGATGTCTTCTTCTGCTGTTGCTTCTGGATCTTCTAACCCTCTTACTCCCTCAGTTAGAATTGTTTCTTGGGATGGCCCAAAGTTTGATGGGAAGGAGGTTAAATGGTTCATTAGCAGGTATGAAGCTGCTGCTGCTGTTGATGGTGCTTCTCATGTGGACATGGTGAAGCAAGTTAGATTTTTTATTGCTGATAGGGAGGTGGAAAAAGAGGTTATTGCTATGCAGGCATTCAAGGACAAGGATTGGGTTAAACTTTCTAAAGCTATGGTTGATAGGTGGGGTGTTAGGTTTACTATGATGGACCTCAATAAAATTGTTGGAGACTGGCAAGCAAAAGGTGGTGTTTCTTCTATGGCTGACTTCAAAAAGCTCTGTGTTCAGTTTGATGAAGTGGTGGAATATCTCATACTGGTGGACGAGTTAGTGCATGAGAATCAAGCAAAAGATTTGTTTTGGTCAGCATGCAGCAGATATATTTGTATGGACGTCTTGAAGGATCTTTCAAGAAAAGATTTGATGAAGGAACTGCCTAATGGTGAGAAGAAACTGCCGGCTCTGGATGTTATCAAAGAGAACATTCAGGGCCATCTCAAGTTGTTAGCATTGGACAAATATCAAGAGCCCTGCATTCAATATGTTAGCAAGGTTAGCGAAGTTTTGGCCGAAAACAACAATATTATGGTCAAAGCCCAGGAGGCCAAGAAGGCTCAAATGGGACTACCAGCTGCAAAAGTTGAGGGCAATGTGGATAATAAGATGGTCGATCACCTGGCCGATTTAACTAAACAATTAAAAATATTTGTTCAAGAGACTCAGAAGGCCAATAAGGCCCCAATTGATTCTTCATCAACGTTGACTTCTTATCAGTCCAGATGTTATGAACGCCGAAATTATAATGGCAATAATAGCGGTAACCGCTTCCCAGGCAATGGGAGAAATGGTGGGAATTGTGGTAGTAGTTATAGAGGTGGCTACGATGAGCCAAAGGTGTGCTCCTATTGTAATAGGAGAGGGCACAGAGCAACAGTTTGTTTTGCTCTTGATAAGGATATGGATGCTGGGCAAGTTTTATTTGATGGTAAAGTTTATAAATTTCTTGATGGTTTGTTCATCAAGCCCAGTGATGGACAGTCTCCTTCTGATTTGGTCAGAAGAAGTTTAATGGCTGAAAGGAGAGCCAGATTTGAAGAGGTGACGGATGAAGATGTTAATGCCAAAGGTGGAAAAAATGGTAATGGTAATGGTGGAAAAGCTGACAAAGGTAAAGAGAAAGAGGTCAGTAAAGCCACATTTTCTACTTCTTTTGGAGGTTTAGAGCTGGCAACGGTTGCCCAAGTGGAGGGTAGTTGTATGGCCGGCGAATACAATGTTAATGCTGCTAGAAGAGCAGCTGCTAGTAAGGCAAAGAGTAGCATTCAAAGCCAACTGAGGGCTAATCCTGGCAAGGCCAATAACAAAGTGAACCCTTACTCTAAGGACAAAAATTCTAGTGCTCAAACTGCCGCCAACAAATTGAACGCTTACTCTAAGGACGAATTATATAAAATGCAGAAGGGGATTGCTGATATGGGGCCCCCTAGTTATGGCAAGTTTGATTTAAATGGTGAGCCTATGCAAGAGGATGATTCGGATTCTGAGGAGGACGTACCGCTGGCGTCTCTACCCAGACCAAGTTTTATCGGTCCCATCCCAATGGAGGGTGTAAGAAGGACTAGTGATGGATCAGGATTAGTGCAAGAAGCTGGTGACGGAGTTAGGGTTATAGAAAGTGAAGATGTTATTATGGGGGGTGAAGATGGCTCGGTTAAACCTCAAGAGGTACCCAGGGCCAAGGTTGTTAAATCAAAGGTCCAGTATGAGCGGCCAGTAGTTTCTGGTCAAGCTAATGCAATGGACAAAGTTTTGAATAGGGTGAATCAACTGCAGATTCCCTTATCTTTGGGGGAGTTATTAACGATTAGTCCGGTGCTTGCTGAAAAGCAAAAGAAGCATTTGAAGAGGCGTTGGGTTTCCACTGGAGAGTTGGAATATATTTGTGAAAATGCTGAATAGTTTGTGAAAGATGTAGATACACATTTTTCCGCTCCCCTGGGTTATCTGGTGGTAACTCTTAAGGGTAAAGAAGTAAAGGCCTTGGTCGATTCAGGGTCTCAAATTAATTTAATTTCATTGGAGCAAGCGATGAGTATAGGCTTGCCAATTAAAAGTGGGACTGGGGGAAGCTTCAGAGGCATTGGAGGGCATGCAAAAGAGCTGATGGGCACAGCTGAGCATGTCAGGTTAGGCATTGGTGGATCTGTTGGTAAGGTTCACTTTTATGTGGCCAGAGGAGCAGTCAAAACTGTTCTTGGTGGTCCTTTTTTGATGAATTTTGAGGCCAGGAGAGGGTATCAAGCTGGCATGGGGATTAGTTTGGAAATCACTGGTGAAGATATGCGGAGGTTACATATGCGGTTAGCGCCTCCTGGAGATGAAGGTTTGGAAACACGGCCAGGGATTACTACTCTGTGCCAGTGTTGTGTTTGCACCAAGAAGTGGCATATAAAACGGACGGCTTCTGGTGAATTATGTTTGTTGGAAAGGGATGAATGCCCTCATTTTTTGGGGTAGCAGGGGCTGATCACTCTAATGTTGTAATCTCTCCTCAGGATGAGATCCCGGATTGCAATAGGTCAGCTCACTTGGAGCTAATTCAAGTGGATTCTCAATTATTTTCTGTTAATATTACTTTGGAGTGCAAATACGTTATGGACTTTTCTATATGTTTATTGGATTTACCCTGTTTTTCTATTAAATTCAAAAATGGTGAAAAAGGCAAAATGGGCCAAATTAGGTTGGATAAAAATTGGAAGGGTATGTTTTATGACCTCCAGCAAGAGGGAAAACTGCAAATATCACATCAAAACCCGATTAAAAATCTCAGTATAATTAAAACACAAAAAAACAATTTATTTGAAAATGTTATTCCGGACCTCCAGCAAGAGGTTAAACTGCAAGTATCTCCTTCTATTTTGGACCTCCAGCAAGAGGGTAAACTGCAAAAATATTATCAAAATCCGATAAAAAATCTCAGTATAATTAAAACACAAAAAAATAATTTTTGTGAAAATTCAATTCCGGTTCTTTGGCAAGAGGTTAAACTGCCAACTTTCTTTACAGGCAATTTACTGTTGGATAAGGGAAGCAAAGGTGTTGGAAAATCTGTTTATAAATTAGATGAGGGAAAGGAAAAAAGGGTAAAATTTAAAGATGAAATAAAATATTTTTCTAATTTTTCTTATTCTGATTCTGACAATGAAGAAGATTCATTTGATGAAATTTTTAATGGCGATACAAAAGTAAATGTTTTACCTCAAGCTTATTTAGATGTGGACGCAGCCAAATATAAGAATGTAGCAAATAAAGTTCGACCTATTAATGAACCGCTACCTGCCAAATTAAATCCACCCTTGAGAAGACCAAGGTTATCAAGAGATCCTTATGAAAGTCCCTTGGTAAAGAATCCGCCTGAATTTTCTGTTACGTCAAGAATCACTTTTGAGAGACTGGGTGTTGTTAATTTTGGACCTGATGGTTGGTTGTCTGGAGAAGAGAAGAAGTTGTTGTTGGATGTGATGGTCAAGCGAGAGAAAGCCATTGCTTTTGTAGAAGAGGAGAGGGGTGCGTTGAAGCATTCCTATGGGGAGCCTTACAAGATTCCTGTGGTATGTCATGAACCGTGGCAGCAGAAACTGATTCCTATTCCGGTTGCATTAAAAGAAGCCTATATTGAAGTTGTCAGAGAACGGATACGCACTGGACTTTATGAGCAATCAAAGTCAAGTTATTCTAGTCCAGTATTTTGTATCAAGAAACTGAATGGCAAGCTTAGAGTTGTTCATGATCTTAGGGAATTAAATAGGGTTACAATAAAGGATTCTGGGATACCGCCTAGTGCTGAGGAGTTTGTTGAAGCGTTTGCAGGGAGAGTGTGTTATGGTTTGGGTGATATTATGGGTGGATATGATGAGAGAGAGTTACATCAGGACTCAAGGCCTCTCACTACATTCGATACGCCACTAGGACGTTTACAGTTAACAAGATTACCTCAAGGAGCAACAAATTTGGTTGCAGTTTATCAAGCTCAGATGGCTTGGATCCTTCAAGACAAAATTCCACAATATGCTGGAATTTTTATAGATGATGGAGGAATTAAGGGACCAACAACCAACTATGATAACCAGGTGTTGGAAGAGGATCCCGGGATATGCAAATTCATTTGGGAGTTTGCAATTACATTAGAAAGAATCTTGTTTCAAATTGAAGAGGCTGGTTTAACTATTTCAGGTTCAAAATTTTAATGTTATGTGCCAGCCTTAGAAATATTAGGCCATGTGGTATGTAGAGAGGGTAGGATTATGTCCAAGAAGAAAGTTAACAAAATTCAGTCCTGGCCACGACCCAAGAATACGACCAAAGTTAGAGGGTTTTTAGGCGTTTGCGTATATGTTAGAATGTTTATTAAGGACTTTTCTTCATTGGAAGCTCCATTCAGATGGTTAACAAAAAAGGATGCAGACTGGGAGTGGGATGAAGAGTGTGAGAAGGCGTTTGTGAAGTTGAAGGAGGTTGTGGGGAAGGATTAAGTCCTGCACAAGTTGGATTATTGAAAAGATGCTGGCAGAATTTATTTAGCAGTTGATTCAAGTCAGGTTGCAGCTGGGGCGGTTTTGTCTCAGATGGATAAAGCTGGCTACATCAGGCCAGTTAGGTATGAATCTGTAGTATTTACTGAGGTCGAATCAAGATATTCTCAACCAAAATTGGAATTATGTGGTGTGGCAAAAATACTGAAGAAACTTCAGCATATTTTGTGGGGGCAACATTTTGAGTTGCAAGTGGATGCAAAATTGTTAATCCAGATGATTAATTCCCCAAGTTTACCGAACGCACCCATGACGAGATGAGTAGCTTTTATTCAACATTTTTTGTTTGATTTAGTTCATAAGCCTGGCAAGACTTTTACTATGCCAGATGGTTTATCAAGGAGACCACCCACTGAAGAAGATTCAGACTCAGAAGAGTTCAATGAAGATATACCTATTATCAAAGCCAGCACTAAAGGAGCTGAAGACTTTCCATACCTCCCCCATGAGGTTAAACTGGCAGGACTATTGTGTTTAGATTATGGTGATGATGACCTCCACCAAGAGGATAAACTGAAAAATAGTTTTTATGTTAATAAAGGTGTTGGAAAAGGTGTAGATAAATTCGGTAGAAAGGAGGTAGAAGAAGATGTGGTGTATGTAGAGGAAGATGGATTAGTAGTGTGGGATAGTAGTAAGTTAAGGAATGGTGTATATGTTGGAGAATTAGATAATTTTAATAAAAAGGTGGATAAAGAGAAAGAGGTATTTTCGAATACGGTTTACGAAGGATCCAAAGGTTCAGAAGAAAAACGTCAACATAGCTCGATTAAAGATTTATTTAAGGGTCAACAATTATTGGCTCATTCATGTGCAGGTGATATTGGTGATAGAGAAGTCCCTATTGATGTTATATTAATCGATTTTCAAGATGAAGTCTGGGGTCAGACTGGTTTTTATTTTTTGTTAGTCAAATACACCACGGAAAATCTAGGGATGAATTGCTAGCAATCCCCTCTCTTGAAATTTAGAGTGTCCCTTAATTATGCCAGGTTTATGAATACTTTATAAACATAAGTAAGTTAGAGTTAGATTTACATTTATTCTCAGATTGATTATAGACAGAATATCAACTGATTCCAAATTATGCACAAGTTGATCCTCCAGAACTTGATTTTGGTCCTCTGATGAGAACAAATTGAGCACAAATTGATCTAACATAAGCTTATGCATATATAATAATTCAGGATACTTGCTCTATTAAATTTGATAATAAAAAAAATATTGATGAATTTATATAAAAAAAATTATAATGTAAGATATTAAATTATAAATTTAGGCATCATAGGAGGGCACGTAATAGAACTTAATTATACTATGTGACACCTTTATACTGTATCACGCAGTTTGAAACATTTAAAACAAAATGTGTCATAATGGGCAATGAAATTGCTTGGACAGACTCTGTCAAAATTAATACTGACCATAATACACAAGTATGAAACCTTGGCATCTATCCAATAAAAGCTTTTCCTTCTGATAAATGGATTTTTCTCAGTTACTACCTGCTAAAAAGTGTCCTTCTGTGGTTTGTCTGACCTTCAGGGGGGTAATTTGGCCACATCACACTACTTCTATTTTCATGTTTGACCAAAACATCATCCTCATTCCCATCTAAAGAGTTGATCTCATCTGACTGTGGTTGATCAAAGGGGTCCACCACAAGTTTAGCCAAATTTTTGCTGAACACTTTTATGATGGATAGTGACTAACTGGTGCTTTCAGAAATTGTCCACCTCAAGTTAGGATGAACTTCAGGAGGATAAATTTATTATGAAGACAAAATTAACTGAAGAATACTTTTGCCCTAGCTACTCTGCATCATAAAAGTGTCCAACTGAGGCTTAGCCATAATTCAGGTAGACACTTTTGGAAAGGCACAGTCTGATGGGTTTAATATCTATATATGGCAATAAGTATCAGTTTTTTATCAACATGGAGCTAGAATTAATTTAATATGGCCAAAGTGTCCACCTGAAGTTTGGCCAAAATACAGGTGGAAATTTTTATAACAATTACTTGATGAAATGAAGAAGACTTGCAATTACTTTCCAACATAAAATTTTCAAACTTAAGTTTATCAAAAATTGTGGTGACACTTTTGCCAGATCCAGTCATATGGGATCAACTCTCTATATGGCAATGAGAATCAATTTTTAGTCAATCATGGCATTAGAAGTAATTTTATATGGAAAAACTTTCCACCTGATGTTTGGCCAAAAATAAGTTGGAAATTTTTATGAGGAATACTAGAATAACTAAAGAAGACTTGCACCCTACTACTGTCCATCATTAAAGTGTCCACCAGAAGAATTCTCAAACTTGTGGTTGACACCTTTGGCCTGGTCCAGCCATATGGGATCAATTCTGCATATGGAAATGAGGATTTAATTTGGTCAATCATAATACTAGAAGTAATTTGATATAGATAAAGTGTCCAACTAAATATTGGAAAAAAATCAGTTGAAAACTTCATTTAGTTTTTCAAAAAATCAAATTAAGTAAAATTTTATTCCTGATGATACCCATTTTATCCAACACCTCTTCTGAGCCTTGAAAGTAGGCATTTAGATTGAATTTTGAATTTCATATAAAATCCCTACTATTCAACCTATTTCTTTTTATCCCTTTTTTTCTTTTAGATATCAATTAATTTTATGTAAAACAAATCATTTTCATAATTTTTTACCTGTATTTAATAGAATTATTAAAGGTTTAACATCACCCTGTAAGCATTTGGCACATGTTTTTTTGCTATACTAATAAAAATAATAATATACTGGTAACAAAAAATTGATAAAATGATAAAATATTAATAAAACAGAAAGATCAAATACCAGTTGCACTGAAGAAGAGCTGCACCCTTGATACTCACCATCAAAAAAGTGTCATGCACAAGTTTGGCCGAACTTGTTCTGGACACTTTTGGTCAGTTGCTGTCATATGAGATCAATTCTCGCTATGGCGATGAAAAAAAATTTTTGGATAAAAAACTTCACTAGAAGTAGTTTTACATAGCCAAATTTTCTACCTAGATTTCATCCAAACCACAGGTGCACAATTTTTTACTTTGAAAAAAAGTCAATTTAGTACAATTTATCCCTGATGGCTCTCATTTGCTTAAACACCTCTACTGGCCTTTGATAGTAGGAATATTGCTTGGATTTCTTTTTTCATATTTGATCCCTTTAACTTAATTTTGTTATTCCTAATATTGCTTTTGGATATCCATTAATAATTTTTATAATTAATTATTTTCATATTTTTATACATTTATTTAATAATATTTTAAATGGCATAAAATCACCTGGTATGCATTGGGCACATGATTTTTTTCTATACTTATAAAATTAATAATATAATGGCGACCAAAAATTAATCAAATGATATTAATGAGTTAAGAACAAATATAAAATACCAGTAGACATGTTTGTAAGAAATACTAGATGAACTGAAGAAAAATTCTACCCTAGCTACTCTACATTAAAAAAGTGTCCAGCACAAGTTCGGCCAAACTTCTGCTGGACACTTATGGTCAGGTGCAGTCAAATGGGAGCAATTCTCTCTATGGAAATGAAGATAAATTTTTGATAAAAAATTACACTAGAAGTAGTTTGATATGGCAAAATTTTCATGCTGAAGTTTTGGTAAAGCTCAAGTAGATTTTTTTTTTATTTTTACAAAAAAGAAAATTTAGTGCAAGTTTAGCCCTGATTGTTCTAATTTAATTCAACATCTCTTTTTTCTGTTTATGGCAGGAATTTAACTTGGATTTCAATTTTTATCTTTGATTTCTTTTATTTTACTTTATTCCTCTCATATTGCTTTTGGATAGAAGTTTATTTTTTGTAAAATAAATCATTTTCATATTTTTTTACCTTTATTTAATAATATTATAAAAGGTGTAAAATCACCCAGTATTCATTTGGCACAGAATTTTTTGCTATACTGATAATATTAATAATATAATGGTGACAAAAAATTAATCAATTGATAAATATGAGTGAGGCACAAAGATTTAATAAAAGTGGAAATGTTTATAAGAAATTTCAGATGATTAAAAATGACTTTCAACCTGGATACTCTTCATGATAAAAGTGTCCAGCACAAGTTTGGCCAAACTTGTGATGGACACTTTTGGTTGCATGCCGTCAGAGGCAATCAATTCTTTTTATGGAAAGGAGACTAAATTATCACTCCATCATTGCACTGAAAGTAGTTTTAAATAGACAAACTGTCCCCTGGAAGTTTGTCCAAACCTAAGGTTGACAATTTTTTCCTTTGGTAAAAAGTAAATTTGATCCATGTCAATCTATGATGGTGCCCATTTTTTCTGAAGCCTCTACTGGCTCATGATAGCAGAAATTATACTTAATATCTATATTTCTTGTTTGATCTCTTTAATTTTAATCTTACCCTTTTATTTATCCTTTAGCTTTTAAATATCAATTTTATTTTGGTAAAACTGATAACTTTCACATTTTTTTATATTTATTATATTATATTATTAAAGTTGTAAAATCATCCAGTGCACATTCATTACACATTTTTTTGCTATAATAAAAACATTAATAATATAATGGTGACTAAAAAATAATCAAATAATAAATATGGATGACACAGAAAGATCAAATACCCATAGACATTTTTAAAATGAATATAAGATTAACTGAAGAAGACTTGCACCCTAGCTACTCTCCATCATAAAAGTGTCCAGCACAATTTCAGCTGAGCTTGTGCTGGACACTTTTGGTTGCATGCAGTCAGATGGGATAAATTTACTCAATGGAAGTTAAAATGAATTTTTGCTCAATCATTGCACAGGAAGTAGCTTTATACTGCTATACTATCCTCCTGATTTTTGGAAAACATCAGGTGGACACTTTTATTAATTTTAAAAAAAAGAAAAAATATTCCAAATCTAGAACTTGTGGTGCAAATTTGGTCTGAAAACTCAAATTATCTTTGATGGCAGAAATTTTATTTGAATGTTTAATTTCATATTTAATCACTTTTATTTTACTTTTTTATTCCTGTTTTTGCTTTCAAATATCAATTTATTTATTGTAAAACTAATAATTTTCATATTTTTTTTACTTTTATTTAATAAGATTATGAAAGATGTAGCATCTCCCAGTATGCATTCAGCTTACAAATTTTTTCAATACTAATAACATTAATATTATAATGGTGAAAAACAATGAATCAAATGATAAATATGAATGACACAGAAAGATCATATACAAGCGGATTTGTTTATAAGGAATACCTGATGAACTGAAGAAGACCTGCACCCTACATACTCACCATCATAAAAGTGTCCAGAATAAGTTCGGCCGAACTTATTCTGGACACTTTTGGTTGCATGCAGTCAGAGGGGATAAATTACTCTATGGAAATGAAAATGACATTTTGCTCAATCATTGCACAATAAGTAGTTTGATATTGCCAAAATGTCCTCCTGATGAATTTTCAAAACTCATCAGGACACTTTCTTTGGTTTAACAAAAAAGAAAATATAGTGCAAGTTTAGCCCTGGTGGTGCACATTTGATCTAACACCTCTACTTGTTATTGATAGTGGGAATTTTCCTTAGATTTTTTTTTCTTATTTTATCCCTTTTATTTTACTTTTTTATTGCTCATATTGCTTTGGATATCAATTTTTAATTTTTAAAATAAATAATTTTCATACTCTTATACCTTTATTTAATAATATATGATTAAAGGTTGAACACCACCTGGTATGCATTTTTCACACAAGTTATTACTATAGTAATAACGTTAACAATATAATGATGACAAAGAATTAATCAAATGGTAAATTTAAATGACACAGAAAGATCAAATTCCAGTGGAAATGTTTATAAGAAATCCCTTTTGAGTTTAAGAAGATTTGCTGTATGCCTACTCTCAATTATAAAAGTGTCCAGCACAAGTTCGGCCGAACTTGTGCTGGACACTTTCGGTTGCATGAAGTCATATGAGATAAATTCTCTCTATGGCAATAAAAAATGATATTTCACTCAATTATTGAAGTAAAGAATGTTTAATATTGTAAGATTGTCCCCTGGATGTCTGTCCAAACCTCAGTTCAAAATTTGTTAGCTATACATAAAAGTAAGTTTAGACCAAGTCTTGACCTAGGGTTCCCCAACTGTCCCAACACCACTTCTGGCTCTTGATAGTAAAAATTTTACTTGTATTTTTTATTTCGTATTTGATCCCATTTATTTTCATTTTACTTTTCTATTACTCTTTTTAATTTTAAATATCAATTTATTTTTTTAAAAACTAAACATATTCATATTTTTTTAACTTTATATAATAATATTATTAAAGTTTTAACATCACCAATTTTGCATTTGGCATGCAGGTTTTTGCTATACTAGAAACATTAATAATATATATGGCAACAAAAAATTAATTATAAGATAAATATGAATGATAAAAAAAAGTTAAAAACCCAATAGAAATGTGAAAAACAAAAAACTGATGCACTGAGAAACACTTCCACCCTAGCTACTCTCCATCATAAAAGTGTCCAGCACAAGTTCGGCCGAACTTGTGCTGGACACTTTTGTTCAGGTGCAGTCAGATGGGATCAATTCTCTCTGTGGAAATTAAATTTAAAAAAATGCTAAATAATTACATTAAAAGTAGTTTGGTATGGCTGAATTATCCACCTTTAGTTTTTCCAAACCTCAGGTGAAAAATTTTTTATCTTTAAAAAAAATTAAATTTTATCAAATTTAGCCCTGATGGCACCCATTTGTTTCAACGCCTCTACTGGCTCTTGAAGGCAGGAATTTTTCTTGAATTTTTCTTTTTCATATTTGATCTCTTTTACTTTACTTTTTTATCACTCATGTTACATTTGGATATTAATTTATAATTTTGGAAAAGAAATCATTTTCATATTTTTTTAACATTTTTTAATAATATTATCAAAGGTGTAATATAACATGGCATGCATTTGGCGCACAAGTTTTTTCTGTACTAATAAAATTAATAAAATTCTAATGACAAAAAATTAATCAGATAATAAAATATGAGTAACACAGAAAGATCTAATACCATTTGACATGTTTTAAAAAAATAACAGTTGCACTGAAGAAGACCTGCACCCTAGCTACTCTCCATCATAAAAGTGTCCAGCACAAGTTTGGCCGAACTTGTGCTGGACACTTTTGGTCAGGTGCAGTCAGATGGGATCAATTCTCTCTATGGAAATGAAAAAAATTATTTAATAAGAAACTTCACTAGATGTAGTTTGATATAGCTGAATTATCCACCTAGAGTTCATCCAAACCACAGGTACACAATTTTTTATCTTTAAAAAACAATCAATTAAGTTCAATTTATCCCTGACAGCTCTCATTTGCTTCAACATCTCTACTGGCCTTTGATATTAGCAATAATACTTGGATTTCTTTTTTCATATTTGATCTCTTTAAATTAATTTTTTATTCCTCATATTGCTCTTGGATATCAATTAATAAATTTTAAAATAAATTATTTTAATATTTTTATACATTTTTTTAATAATATTATAAAATGTGTAACATCACTCAGTATGCATTTGGCACACAATTTTTTGCTATACTTATATAATTAATAATATAATTAAGACAAAAAATTAATCAAACAATATGTATGAGTGAGGCCCAAAGATAAAATACCAGTAGACTTTTTTGTAAGAAATACCAGATGAACTGAAGAAAAATTCTACCCCAGCCGCTCTCCATCATAGAATTGTGCAGCACAAGTTTGGCCAAACTTGTGCTGGACACTTTTGGTCATGTGCAGTCAGATGGGATCAATTCTCTGTATGGCAACAAAAAATTTTTTTTATCAAATTTCACTAGAAGTAGTTTGGTTTAGCTGAATCATCCACCTGCTGTTCTGCCCAATATCAGGTGTATAATTTTTTATCTTTAAAGAAAAGGTCACTTATTACAATTAAGCCCTGATGGCTCCCATTTGCTTTAACACCTCTACTGGCTCTTGATAGCAGGAATTTTACCAGTATTTTTTTCATATTTTAACTCTTTGACTTTTATTTTACTCTTTTATTCCTCTTTTTACTTTTAAATTTCAATTTAATTTTTGTAAAACTATTCCTTTCCATATTTATTTACATCTATTTTAAAAAATTATTGAAGGTATAACTTCACATGGTATGCATTTGCTACACAAGTTTTTGCTATACTAATAACATTAATAATATAATGGTGATAAAATATTAATCGGATGATAAATATGAAAGATACAGACTGATCAAGTACCAGTAGACATGTTTATGAGAAATACAAGATGAAAAAACTGAAGAAAATTTCCACCCAAGCTACTCTCCATCATAAAAGTGTCCAGCACAAGTTCGGCCGAACTTGTGCTGGACACTTTTAGTCATGTGCAGTCAGATGAGATCAATTCTCTATATGGCAACAAAAAAACATTTTTTTATTAAACTTCACTACAAGCAGTTTTGTTTAGCTGAATCATCCACCTGTTGTTCTTCCCAACCTCAGGTGTATAATTTTTTATCTTTAAAAAAAAGGTCACTTATTACAATTTAGCCCTGATGGCTCCAATTTTTTTCAACACTTCTACTGGCTCTTGAGAGCAAGAATTTTACTAGTATTTTGTTTTTCATAATTGATCTCTTTGAGATTAATTTTACCTTTTTATCCCTCATATTGATTTTGTATATCAATTTATTTTATGTAAAACAAATCATTTTCATATTTTTTTACCTTTTTTAATAATATTATAAAAGGTGTAACATCACCCGGTATGCATTTGGCACATGAGTTTTTGCTATACTTATAATATTAATAATATAATGGTGACAATAAATTAATCAAATGATATATATGAGTGAGGCAACAAGATCATGTACCAATTGACATGTTTATAAGAAATACCAGATTAATTGAAGAAAAATTCTACCCTAGCTACTCTCCGTTATAAATGTGTCCAGCACAAGTTGGGCCAAACTTGTGCTGGACACTTTTTGTCACATGCAGTCTGGTGTGATCAATTCTCTCTCAATCATTGAACTAGAAGTTGTTTGATATGGCTAAATGGTTATGCTGAAGTTTTTTTAAACCTCAGATTGGCACTTTTTTGTTTTTCAAAAAAGCAATTATAGTCCAAGTTTAGCCTCACTGGTGGACATTTGCCCCAACATGTCTACTTGCTCTTGATGGCAGTATATTTATTTTAATTTTTTATTTCATATTTGATTCCTTTAATTTTACCTTTTTATCCCTCATATTGCTTTTGTATATCAATTTATTTTTTGTAAAACAAATCATTTTCATATTTTTTTACCTTTATTTAATAATATTATAAAAGGTGTAACATCATCCGGTATGCATTTGGCACACGAGTTTTTGCTATACTTATAATATTAAAACATAATGGTGACAAAAAATCAATCAAATGATAAATATGAGTGAGGCACAAAGATCAAATACCAGTGGACATGTTTATAAGAAATACCAGATGAACTAAAGAAAAATTCCTCCCTAGCTAACCTCCATCATAAAAGTGTCCAGCACAAGTTTGGCCAAACTTATGCTGGACACTTTTGGTCACATGCAGTCTGATGTGATCAATTCTCTCTATTGCAATGAAGATGAATTTTTCTTCAATAATTGCACTAGAAGTTGTTTGATATGGCAAAATTGGCATCCTGAAGTTTTGGTAAAGCTCCAGTGGATTTTTTTTTATTTTTACAAAAAAGAAATTATAGTCCAAGTTTAGTGCCACTGGTGGGCGTTCACCCCATCATGTCTACTTGCTCTTGATGGGAGGAATTTCACTTTAATTTTTTATTTCATATTTGATCCCTTTAATTTTACCTTTTTATCCCTCATATTGCTTTTGGATATCAATTTATTTTTTGTAAAACAAATCATTTTCATATTTTTTTACCTTTATTTAATAATATTATAAAAGGTGTAACATCACCCGGTATGCATTTGGCGCGCGAGTTTTTGCTATACTTATAATATTAATAACATAATGGTGACAAAAATCAATCAAATGATAAATATGAGTGAGGCACAAAGGTCAAATACCAATTAATCAATAGTTCTTTTTAATATTATAAATTTTTTTATTAAATAAAATGGTAATAATGAATTATAATTTTCATCCACAATTCCACTCTAATGATTCCCACTGCACAAAAAGGGTTCACTTGGTCCTTTCTTTACTGCTTGTGCATATATTTTATTGCCCATAGTACTACAATTTTTTGTAGTGATTATCCCACATCCGATTCAGGAATATTTTTAAACAATATAAGTTTTTTTTTAAAAAAGACCTTATCATATCCAATATCCCACAAAAAATACAACCTGTTTTTGTATTAAAGCCCGTTAATTATTAAGAAATTGTTAAAATAATTAGATTAGACCCTGGCACAGCTAGATCCATACCAACCGACCTAAAGTCTTTTCAATATTGAAAACAATTAAATAAAATTATGATATCATACTAAATTATGGGCACCAACCATAATTCAGCACTTCTCATTTGCTCTGCTACAAAATGAGTGCATGTAGCATTTTTCTAATGTTGGACTGTTTTTCTTCCTTCCCTCACACCTTTAGTCCTGAATGAAAATTTAGTATGAGTTTTGGTCAAAATGGTTTTCCAGTGTTATCTGTATGCAATATGAATTCATATTGCATATTTCTATTTATGCATAAAATATTGTCAGCCAGGCTACTAGACTTACCCAGTGAAATAATTAATTATTTACTGGATGAAGCCGCACCCTATCATTTTTAATTATCATTTAATTATCATTTAGTTACATTAAAATTAGTTATAATAAATTAACTAATTACAAAATGTTAAAATTAAATTAATTAATTAAATAAATAATTAAAATTAAAATTATAATTTTGTCCCTTATATTTTTCTCTAACACCGTACTCATTTGACAGGTTGGGAAAAAATAAAATTTTATATTAAAAAATAAATACAAAAATAAAATAAGATTTAAATATTCAAATAAATCAAATTTCTTATTTAGGATTGACTTTTACAGTAAATATTAAAATTATTGATGTATTTCTGACATACTCTGTAAATACATCTTTTTGACGCCTTCTTTTTGGAATAACTTTATTATTTGAAATACTCTTTCTGGAATGTTCTTTTTCTCTCTTTTTTCCTACTGTTTTTAGAATTTGATTTCCGTGCTTTGTCTCTCCTTTGCCTATAAAAGGCCTCTCTTTTTGTTGTCTTTTGATCATTCTATTTTACCAACTCATTTTATTACAACAATAACCAACTAAACACTTATTCTTATATTCTATATTATTAGTATTTACAATAGCGTAATTCTAATTTATAATTTATATTAATATTTTAATCCTACCTCTTTTATTGAGTAAAAAATTCATCTTTGAATTAAGAAATACGTACCAAATTTGTTGAGAACCCATTTAAGCCTTTTAAATCCTCGTAGAACTACGTACCAAATCTTCTAGACAAAAAGTATACCTTGACAATTGGGAACTTTTCCGAAATATCGACTGGGCAACGTTACTTGAGGCGTAATCGAGAGGACCATCGGCGTAGAAGCACCTGTAAAGGACGAGTGGAGGCAAGAAAACGACGAACGTCATACGTCACGTGATAAAAGTTTTTGCTGCGAACGGGAATCGAACCGCGCTCCAAAACTTAAGTTCATATACTGACTAAAGATCGTATATATCGTGGTAATTATTGTGATTACTATTTGTGGGTTACTCTTCACTCTTCATTGGCTACGTATTTTCTTTTACTCAGCACTCTGTAAGTGGCATTAATTTGCTCATTTTGCAGGGGGAGGTGTCTGGTAATTGGAATTTAATTTTATTATTATATTTTTTTTTTATTTTTCCTGGTTGACCATAATAGAGCAATAACTGTTCTTAGTCCCAGAGTTAATAAAATAATTATATATTAGTATTAATTATTATCATTTTTCAGTTGACAATTGTCCTGATTAATTTGAATTTTAATTGTTCCAGTTGACAAACTGTCCTGACAATAAAATATTTTATTAAATAAAATAATTATTATAATTTTTCAGTTGACATTTGTCCTGATTAATTAATTGTTCCAGTTGACAAATTGTCCTGACAATTATATTTTTTTTAATAAATAATTAACATTTCATTACTTCAGTTGACTTTGAGTCCTGGTAATCCAATAAATCTTTTTAAGTAATAAAATTCAGATTTAAATTACTTCAGTTGACATTAAGTCCTGGTAGTTAATTAATCAGTTAAAATAATTTTTATTGATAAAGATTCATATTTGATTATTTCAGTTGAAAATAAATCCTGGTAATAAATTAGTTGATTTAAATCCTGAAAATAAAAATTAATAGAAATTCTAATTTATTTCTACAGTTGATTGCATTATCCTGGTTTTAAATTTGTTTTTTTTATTAATTTTATTTAAGTTGATTTTTATCCTAAAAAGATTTTTTTTTATTTATTTTTATTTTATTTCTGTTAAATAAAAATTAAAAATAAAAGACTAATTAATTTTGTCTCTTTTTCTTCATTTCAGTAGAATCTTAAAATGACTGATCAAAGTGGTTTTACTGCACGTGAAGAAGAACTAGACTTAATTGATTATGATGAGCCTACTTCTGTAAGTTCTCCAGAGGAGCATGCTGATGACACAGTGGCACTGGATGATACATCAAGTGATTGTGCCAGCAATATTTCATATGAATCTCAACAAGAAATCTTGATGCTGGAAGAAGATATTCATTATTTAAATACTATTGACGTTGATAATAATGATTTATCTACAGTTGAGGATGCTGAGATCATAAAGAACATTGAGGATAACTCAATTGTTATTGCCCCTCTTAAGGCACCAGTCTTGATTAATGGAACCAGCATTGAAGTTGTTCTGGATTCTGGAGCTGGAGGAAGTGTAGTATCTGAAAGAGCACTTGCCTCAGTAGATCAAGACTATAAATCTAAACTGTTGCCTATCATTTCTGAAAATTGGAGAGGGTATGGCTCTGTTTTGTCCCCAATTGGTAAATACAAAGCCACAGTGTTTTTTAAATATAACCATGGTTTTGTAAGAGCTATTTGTGATTTTGTTGTCATGAAAAATGATAACTTGAGCAATTGGTTTATTGTAGGGAATGATATTTTAACCAAGTATGGAATAAAATTGGATCCTTCAAACCAATGTTTCACAATGGGGTTGAATGGGAAGAGAAAATTTAAAATTTCCTCCCCTAAAAAATTATTAAAACCAGAATTGAACACATGTAATTCTGTGGTTCAATATAAAGGAAGATCTACAAAGGAAATGCATGCCCTTATGTCTGAAATTGACAATGCTTCTTTTGCAGAACAACTTTCTGGTGAGGATAATGATTCCATCATTAACTTGATAAAATCTTTTCCTATGGCCTTTGCTCATGGGTCACATGAACTGGGATTAGTTAAAGAGGAAATGAAACTTTCATTGTCTTGCCCATTAACTGATATACCACCTAGTTTAAAGAAGAAGCCTTATCCTGCTTCTCCCACAAAGAGAAAATATATTGAAGATAATATCTCTACCCTTTTAAAAATGAATATTATTGAAAAGGTAGTTGAAACACCTAAATATTGTGTTATCTCACCTGTCCTAATTTCTTATGAGAAAGATAAAGCCAGGTTATGTGGTGATTATAGAGCACTAAATACTTATACTGTTGATGATATCTATCCTTTACCTAGAATCAGCTCTATAGATGCTACTTTACAGGGTGCTAAATATATCAGCTGTTTGGATGGTAATAAGGGATATCACCAGGTACCTGTTGAGAAAAACTCTCAGAACTTTCTGATGATTGCCACTCATATGGGTATTTATAAGTATATTAGGATGCCATTTGGCCCTAAAAATGCCCCTTCTGTTTTCCAAAAAGTAATGGATAACACATTCCATCAAGAGATAATTGAAGGTTGGCTAATGGTTTATATTGATTATATCATTATATTCTCAAAAACATTTGAGGACCATCTTAAACACCTGTGTAAAGTATTCCAGAAAATGGACGAAATAAATATGACACTTGCTTTGAAGAAATGTAAATTTGGTTTCCATTCTTTAAAAGTTCTTGGTCATGTTGTTTCAGGCTTACAGATATGTGTTGACCAGAACAAAGTGGCAGCCATACAACAGGTGAAAGCTCCTACAACAGTAAGAGAGCTCCAAAGTTTTTTGGGAATGTGTGGATACTATAGACAGTATATTAAAAATTACCAAGTCATAGCTTTACCCCTTACCCAATTAACTAGAAAGGATGTTGCTTTTGTCTGGAATAGTGAAAGACAAAGAGCCTTTGACACTATGAAACACTGTTTGATTTCAGCACCAATTCTTGCTTTACCTGACTTTAATCAACCATTTGTTTTGTACACTGATGCCAGTTTCATTGGTCTTGGTGCTGCCCTCCATCAAAAACAAGTGTTAAATGATAAAGTTTCAGAAGTAGTAATTTGTTATATTTCAAGAACCTTGAGAAATAGTGAATTGAAATATGGTGCTACTCAATTAGAGTGTTTAGCTGTAGTATGGGCTCTAGAAAAGCTTCATTATTACCTAGATGACCAGAAATTTGAACTTGTCACTGACTGCAGTGCAGTTAAATCCCTTTTAAACTTGAAAACACCTAATAGACATATGTTTAGATGGCAGCTGGCTGTTCAAGAGTACAGAGGGAGAATGACAATTGTTCACAGAGCTGGTATTGGTCACTCAAATGTGGATATGTTATCAAGGTTACCCTTACCAAATGATGACTCAAATCCTGCATATGATCCTGAGGATGAAATTATCCATATCCATGGGATATATGTGGTTGATATGGAGGAAGAGCTATTACAGCTTATTCTGGAATCATATGATAAGGACACTGACTTGAAAAAGTTATGCACCATATTAAATGATCCAAAGAATGCTTCAATACAAGCATTAATTAAAACCCTTCCACCAAAGTACCAAAAGGGTTTGGAAAAAGGAAAATTTTCAATTGATGAAGGATATCTATATTATAGAAGAAAGTTGAGTAATGTTATTGTTATTCCTCCTTCTATGAAAGAAATCATCTTGAAAATTTGTCATGATGACATATTAGCTGGACATTTTGATCTTGACAAAACAATGATCAGAATTAAGAACACTGCTTGGTGGGCTAATATGTCTGAAGACACAAAATTATATGTTGAATCCTGTGATTCATGCCAAAAATCAAAAAGATTAACTGGTAAAAGAGCAGGATTAATGCAACATATTGAACCTCCTGATGCCCCATGGCAAATAATAAACATGGATTTTGTAACAGGATTACCTATTGCTGGTAAAGACAGTTATAACTCTTGTTGGGTTATTGTGGACAGATTCACAAAAATGTGTAAATTTATCCCTACCCACAAGGATGTTTCCACTAAAGAATTAGCTTTCTTATGGTGGTCTCATATGTTTAATACTGCTGGTTTTCCTAAAGCCATAATCTCTGACAGAGACCCTAAATTTACTTCTGAATTCTGGATGTCTCTGATGGATGTTTGTGGTTGTGATCTGAAACTTTCTACTGCCCATCACCCTCAGACTGATGGTTTAGCTGAAAGAATGATTCAGACTTTAGAGGACATGATAAGAAGATATTGTGCCTTTGGCCTTGAGTATAAAGATAATGACAGATTCACTCATGATTGGGTTACCTTACTTCCTGGGTTAGAATTTGCTTATAATAGCACTGTTCATTCTGTTACTCAAAGAAAGCCTTTTGAGCTCTGGCTTGGATATGTTCCTAATACTCCTGCCCAAATTCTCAATAACAAAATACCTAAATTGGATATACATCCTGGTGTAAAATCTTTTCTTCAAATGCAACAACTATGCAGAAATCATGCTCAAAAATGTATTGAAAAATCATTTGAATATGAGAAGAAAAGATGGGACAAATCCCATAAAGAATACACTTTTAAAAAGGGTGATGAAGTGTTGATTTCAACAGTCCACTTCAACTTACAAGGTAATAACAAATTAAAAGATCCATTTGTTGGTCCTTTTGTTGTCAGAAGAATGATTGGAGATAATGCAGTTGAAGTTATTCTGTATTCCCCATATGACAGAAAACATCCTGTTTTTCCAATATCTCTTTTGAAACCTTACACATCCAATAGTGATTTATTTCCAAAAAGGAGGGGTAGACCAAAGAAAACCCCAAATGAAATCACTGAGACAGCAGAAATTGAAAAAATTTTAAATGACAGAATAGTCACTGCTGAGAAAGGTACAGAATACTTATTGAGATTCAAGAATAAATCATCTGAATATGATTCTTGGATACCTGGGAAGGAGATATCTAATCTCCCTACTCTACTAAAAAAGTATAAAAAGAAAAAATCATAGCATTTTTTTTATTGTTTTTTTAGAGTGAGGGAGTGTCAGCCAGGCTACTAGACTTACCCAGTGAAATAATTAATTATTTACTGGATGAAGCCGCACCCTATCATTTTTAATTATCATTTAATTATCATTTAGTTACATTAAAATTAGTTATAATAAATTAACTAATTACAAAATGTTAAAATTAAATTAATTAATTAAATAAATAATTAAAATTAAAATTATAATTTTGTCCCTTATATTTTTCTCTAACACCGTGCTCATTTGACAGGTTGGGAAAAAATAAAATTTTATATTAAAAAATAAATACAAAAATAAAATAAGATTTAAATATTCAAATAAATCAAATTTCTTATTTAGGATTGACTTTTACAGTAAATATTAAAATTATTGATGTATTTCTGACATACTCTGTAAATACATCTTTTTGACACCTTCTTTTTGGAATAACTTTATTATTTGAAATACTCTTTCTGGAATGTTCTTTTTCTCTCTTTTTTCCTACTGTTTTTAGAATTTGATTTCCGTGCTTTGTCTCTCCTTTGCCTATAAAAGGCCTCTCTTTTTGTTGTCTTTTGATCATTCTATTTTACCAACTCATTTTATTACAACAATAACCAACTAAACACTTATTCTTATATTCTATATTATTAGTATTTACAATAGCGTAATTCTAATTTATAATTTATATTAATATTTTAATCCTACCTCTTTTATTGAGTAAAAAATTCATCTTTGAATTAAGAAATACGTACCAAATTTGTTGAGAACCCATTTAAGCCTTTTAAATCCTCGTAGAACTACGTACCAAATCTTCTAGACAAAAAGTATACCTTGACAAATATACTCGTTAAGCATCATTTTTTTTGCATTTTTCAATCATTATGGATATTTATGCATATTCATATGCATATACATTATAAAGATTTATATGCATATTAATATATTTTATTCATATACGTATATGCACCTTTTTTTTGCATATTCAATATGCATATTTTTTTAATCATATTCAATATGCATAATTTTATGCATATTTTTATGCATATTCAATATGCATATTTCTTATGCATAATTAATATGCATATTTTTATGCATATTTTTTATGCATATTTATTCTTCATAGTCATTATGCATACACTTTGGATAGGCAATTCACATCAATTTTTAGCATGCAATAAGTATCCACCATGCAAATTCTAATGCATATGCATCTATATCATACACGCAACATATATTCAAGTTTAATATTTGAATATTAAGATATGCTAAGTTATGTTGTTCAACCTTTTGCCAAACCTGAGATTAACTGATGTTCAATGTGGTTCTTAAGCTCTGCTCAAGGAGGGATTGTTCTGGATTCAATCTGTGACAGTTTATTTTTTCAATGTTTTTTCATCAGATTTATAAAACATCTTTCTGACAGTTTCAGGATGGTTTCCCAACAGTTTCCTGAAAAATTCCTAATAGTTTCAAAAAGAGGGAACTGCTAGCAGTTCACCTCCAGATTTCACGTGGTGATATTTGTTGACTTTAGAGAGGCCAGAAGATTGTGAAGACGATGAATGGGTGGCTATCAAGAGGAAGTCATCTACGTTTTACCTATCTGGTCGACTTTTAATGAGGAGAAGGTTTCCAAATCCTCAAGTAGTTATAACTCAACAGAAGGGGCAAGAATTAGTTTTGAAATAACTGCATGAAGATCTCGGACATAGAGGCGTTGGAGAAACGTTTAGAAGAATTTCTGATCAATTTTGGTGGCCTGGCATGAAGATGCCTGTTAAACAGTGGGTTCAGTCATGCAAAGAATGTCAAAGACAAAGTTATTTAAGGCCAATAGAACTGGGACCCGCGACTGGTGAATATACGCTCTTTGGAAGAGTTAGTTTAGATGCCGTTCATATAAAAGAGGGAAGGTATAAATATTTAATTGTGGCCAGAGATGATTTATCTGGTTGGGTAGAGGCAGCGCCTCTTATTAATTTAACTGCCAAAAATGTGGCAGAATTTTTGTTGAATAATTGGGTATATAGGTATGGGGTGATGAAGTTGGTGACGGTAGATGGAGGTCCTGAATTTGGGACAGAGTTTAAAGAGGCCGTATTGAAAGTTGGATCAAAGGTTAGGGTAGCAACCCCATATTATCCTGAAGCTGAAGGCATGGTTGAAAGAGGGCATCAAGTTATCAAGGATGCTTTAGTTAAAATGTGTGGGACAAGTGCCAAAAAGTGGAGGCACTATTTACCTTTAGTTTTATTTGCTGATCAAATCACTGCCAAAAGGACGACCGGATTTTCACCTTATGAACTTGTTTTTGGACAGAAAGCATTTTTACGGGTTGATTTAGAAGCTGAATCATATCTTGGAGTTGACTGGGACACGGTCAAAACTACTGAAGAATTATTGTGTGCAAGAATGATGCAGCTAGAAAAGAAAGAAGAATATTTAGAAAAGGCATATTTGCGGATGATGAAGATCAGAAATCAATCAGTTATATATTGGGATGAGCGGTTGGCACATCGATTAAGGAAACCTTTGAACCCAGGTGATATGGTCCTGGTGTATAATAGGAGTTTGGAAAGTCAGTGGGGAAAGATGTTTGCAGATAGGTGGAATGGACCGTATAAAATCAAGGAGCAAGTTTCCGGCGGTTCATATGTGTTAGAAGAGTTGGATGGAGTTGAATTGAAGAAGAGGGTAGCGGCCGATCAAGTGAAACGGCTCTATCCTAGAGGCACCAGGAGTGCCGAAGCCTTCCTCCGCAATGAGGATAAACTATGACATTTATGAAATTATATGGATTCCTCCGCAATGAGGATAAACTATGATGTTTATAAAAATCTTATCAACCTCCGCAATGAGGATAAACTATAATATCAACGAAATTTTATGGATACCTCCACAATGAGGATAAACTATGATATAAATGAAATTTAATGGATTCCTCCGCAATGAGGATAAATTATTGACATTTATGAAATTTTATGAATTCCTCCGCAATGAGGATAAACTATGATATCAACAAAATTTTATGGATACCTCCGCAATGAGGATAAACTATGATGTTTATAAAAAAATCTTATCGACCTCCGCAACGAGAATAAACTATCTTCTTTTTATCAAAATACTTTACTGTCGTTACACTGCATATGGGCGACGAAACTGTGATGAAACTTAGCAAAATGCAAGAAAACCTTCTTTGAAATTTTCAAAATTTAAAATTCTTAAAATATGGGTGAAGATAGTGTTGGAATATTTTAAAAATTTATTGGAAGAAGTGTTCACAAGGAAACCTTCTTAATTTAATATTGGCAAGTGTGGGGGTAATTGATGGGCTGGCTGCTCTATACACAATTACCCCATAATGTTCATTTCTAAAATATTCCCTGTTTCTAGTTGAATCCTGGCTTTGTCTTTTAATTATAGGAAGTCCACTAAGACTATAAACTGGAACGAATCAAGAGATACCGCTCTCAACACCAGATTCAAGATTCTTTTTATTTTATTTTGTTTTTGAATTTTTTACATTAGATTGTGATTTCTTTTCTTTAATATATATTATGAATTATTGTAAAGGTGATGCTCACTGGTGGTCTCTAATCATTTTTATAAATTGGAGGGAGCCCACCCAGTGATCATCATTATAAAATTATCTTCTAAAAACTTTCATTTATTTTATTTTCTTTTCAATTTCTCAAAATTGTGTAACCACATCAAGTTACACTTGGATGTGGGTATGATGTCGAGGGTACGGCTCATCAATGGCCGGGGGGCATCTTTTAAAATTTTTTTTTGAAATTTTTTTTTATTACTTTTTTTTTATCTTTCTTTTCACATTCATTTATCTTTCTTTAAAAATTAAATTTTGAACTTTTATTTCAAAACTATCTTTTCTAAAATCTTTTATTTTAAATTAAAAACAAAATTAAAAATAAAAATAAATAAAAAATAAATAAAATAAAATAAAATAAAAATATAAAAAATAAAAAATAATAATAATAATAATAATAATAATAATAAAATAAAAAATAAAAATAAAATAATAAAATTAAATTAAATTAATTAATTAAATCAAAATTATTATTATATTTCTTAGTTTTTTTTTTCAGTCTTCATTCTTTTTAGTTTATTCATTTAGTTTAGACAGGAAACAGGGTCTAGGGGAACTCAATACCTATGGGATTTTACTTCAAGACATCTGTTAGTCCTCCAAGACTTTAAACTGGCTACTGTTCAAGACGTTCTTTAAGGTTTTTATACAAATTTTGGAGCTGTTAGTCCTCTAAGACTTTAAACTGGCTAATTTTCAAGACTGTCATTAAAGATTTTATATTGGAGCTGTTAGTCCTTCAAGAATTTAAACTGAATTTCAAGGATGTTCAAGATTTTATGGATATTTTTGGAGACGGATTTTTTTATTTTTTTTATCAATCAAATGTTAGGTCCACCAAGACCTTAAACAGGAGTGTTATCAAATGTTAGGTCCACCAAGACCCTAAACTGGACTATTATCAAGCTGTTGGGTCCACCATGACCTTAAACTGGATTTCTTATCAATCAAATTTTTGGTCCACCATGACTTTAAACTGGTAGTTCATTCATTATTTAGTCCACTATGACTTTAAACTGGAAAATTAATATCTGCAGGATAATTCAACATTCATTGGACCACTATGGCCTTATACTGGATTACTTGTTGATCAAATGTTTGGTCCACTATGACATTAAACTGGATTATCAAATTTATTCAATCTTTGGTCAAGCCTAGGCCTTATTTAGGAATATATCAAGTTATTTATGCGCTTAAACGATCTTTGGTCCACCAAGACCATAAACTGGAAATCAATTACATGTTTGGTCCACCAAGACTTTAAACTGGAATGTCAATCTTGTTTGGATAACTCAATTCAATCTTTTAATTTATCACCGTCCACTAAGACTCTAAACTGGTTATTCAATCATTTCTGGAATTGGGTGCTGATAAGCTTTAGGAGGTTAAAATTTTAGGTGGTGATGATGCTAAGGAAAGCATAATGGTTAATTAGGTAAAATTTGTGGCGCTTTAACATGGTCTAAAGTGAATATTATTATTGGAAGTCTGGAAAAAGTATTTTATGGGTTTGCTGTATAGCAAAGTTTGAAAATTGTGATGAAGGAATCAGAAGTTAGGATGGTAGTTGGGTTTTAGGGAATGATTTTTTAGTGCCTCAGTGTTAAGCCATTTTTGGTGTGAAGCTTGGAGGACCTTATGGCAAGATTGGAATCATAGAATTCGGATCAGTGGGGGGCCCTATGAGGTTGGAATCAGGAGTATTCGGCTCATAGGAAGATCCACTCTCTCAATGCTGTGACAAGAAGGAAGACTGGTATATGGGAGTCTGAAGGGATTCAAACCTTGCTCTCAATAGTGGAATCATCACAAGATTTATTTTATTTTATTTTATGTTATTTTAAGCCAGAGAAGAAAGAAAACAACATTTATTTTAAAGTTAAAGAAGACCAAGCAAAAACAAAATTTTATCAAGTTATACTGTTAGAAAAGATAATTTCTTTGAAATTGTTCAACATCATTAACAAAGCTTTGCATTAAAATTCTTCTTTTCATGAGGTCTTCATGGTTATTAGCTGGAGTTTCTTGAAAATAGGCCAGCATTTTTTGTTTCAACTCATTCGTAAAGTCAAGAAAAAGATAGTGATGAAAATTTGGATAATGATTGATATAGTCCGTCTTCACTTTGCCAAAGTCATCAGTGTTGGTTATTTCAACAGCTAGAAGTTCAAATATGTTATTAAATTATAGGTTTAGTCAATTTTGATTAAAAGTTTTTAGTAAGATAATTGGGTCTTACATTTAGAGCCAGGAAACATAGTCTCAGAAAAGTTGGTTGGGGGCACTGGCGTTATAGGATTAGGATCTTGTGAAGGAAAAATTAGGCCGGGATCCGCTGATGAAGATTGAACTTTTGAAGCTGTTTTTGATCTTATCCGTTTTAAGAAGACAGGAATTTTTGATCGTTTTTTAAAAGTTGTGGGATCAGGTAGAGCTGCTGGTCCTAAATATACGTTTGTTTTAAAAGGAACTATTGGCCGGTTACATTTGACTTTTTTCACACGGCATAAGTTGCAAGCTGTCCTGCCAGGAAGATTAGGGTTGGACATTAAACAAGGTACCTGGTAGCCAGCGCAGAGTTCACATGGAGCAACAAGTTCTTTGAAAGACATATTGATGAAGATGAATTTTAAAAGTTGATTAAAGAAGATGGTGGTTGAAGGTTAAAAGATGAATATTGTGTTCGACCACTTATGCAAAGTTTTAAGAATGGGGACATTCTCAATTGGAGGGAGGATGTGGTAGCCTAAAGTTTAGTATGGCACCTAAGTACGTAAATGGAGTTATTATGGCATGCAAGATTAGTGCTATTATTTTTTATAAAAGGGTTTTATTTAATTTATTTGAGTTTTAAATATAAAGAAATTGGTTAAAAGCAAATGCCTACGCAAAAACAATATATTTTTACGGAGAAGACTTATTTTTACGGTTGGAAAAATTTATGAGTATCAATTCGAGTCACTCAAGAACCTTGAGAAATTTTCCCAGAATTTTTACTATTTTTCTTATCTTTTTAAATGAATTTTAAAGTTTTATAGAAATATTTCTGTTTTTAGAAAAATACTTAACTTTGATGAATTTTCACAAGGTGATTAGAGCTCCGCAGGCTACGAAGATTAGTTCGGAATGTAAAGGGGAAGTGGCTCTATCATGTGTAATTTTTCTAGATTTTTTATTATAGTTTTAAAGGTTCTAATTGAGTCCGGAAGTCCGGACAGACTCCGTATGGACTCCGTACGGGCTCCGGATTGACTCTGGGTGAGCTCTGGAGGGGAAAACTTAGGCACGTGACTAGGAATACTTAAGAGTCTCTCAGACTCGAAATTGGGCATCATCTGAGAATCATCAATCAACATACAGCTTAATCTTTAACCACCACAGTCTCATTTTTTATTACTCAACAAATTAAATAAATTGTAATACCCTTATAACTTTATATTTCATATATAACATTTTAGAAATACTACTCAACAATTTAAATCACACTTCAATCAGGGTATCTTTAGAAAGGTCTTCATCACTGGGACTTGATTATTTCTGAATCATAAAAATTCAAATTATTATAAAAATATAAAAGTCAATCTTTTCATATCTTTGACTGGTACACCTTAATTGTTGTAATCAGTATTTATTTCTCAACAGCCACAATAATTAAATCTCAAGAAGCGTTAAACATATCAGAGTTTCATTATTTTTTATCAATCAGATCCAAGTAGACTGGTTAGCTTAGTGATTTAGAATTCTCATTTTGTTATTTTTTATTGGAAGGAAGGGGTTTTCCACTAAATCCACATATCTCCTCCGGATTCTGCTTACAGCAAGGCGACTGTAAGAGTTTAACTTACCATACCGTGCCATAGTATTGGAAGATGGAATGGTGAGAAGTCTTTCCCAAGCTTTGAGGACCACCATATCTAAGTGTTGTTTACATGTGAGAGAAGCTGAATCATGGAGGAGGAGACAAACTGGTGTGGACTGGAAATACCCAAGAGCTCTTTGGGTTGAACTATTCTCAACTACTTGGAACATCCTCGTGGTGCAAGATTCTTTCCTTGGGTTGCACCAGACAATATCAGTGTAATCCATTCTAGGGTGGATGAGGGAGGAAATGAGAAGCGTATATTGTTGAAAAGGGACTCCCCAGCCAGATTATTCAAGTTGGTGGATGTAGGATGCAGCTTGAAGGCCTTTGGAAACAACTTAGTGCCATTGGGCTTGAAAGATAGGGTAGAATCAATTTCCATTCTTAGTTACTTGATTTAGGGGGCAGGCACAAGTGGTCAACCATTGAAGATGAGGGAGGGAGGGGATTTTAAGAGGGGAAGACATTTGGTTAGTAATAACCATTTGGTTTTAGTTACATAAAACACAGCCACATGTGAATGGCCCCAAAGAAGTTTCTTATCACCTTATTTTGACAGTGTGGCAGTAAAAATGTTTGGGTTCTTGTTGGCTGTAAGAAATATAATGTCAACAATATAACCTATGGACAAGAAGGACCTGGAGAGGGAAGGAAGATTGAGTAAAGAAGAATTGTAAATAATTTAAAGAAGAGGAGATAAGGGTGAGCCCTGGGGAAGGCCCTTTGGGAATAGAGTGCGGGGAGACTAGTATGTGGAGAAAGAAATTCTAGTATAGCAACCCTCAAGGGAGTTAGAGATAAGATCAATCGAATCTCAAGGGAGTGGGAGAGAAAGGATAATGTGACAAAGCTTTGCAGTATTCTCAGATGGAAATGCACCTTTGACATCTAGAGAAAGAGAATCAACAACTTAACCTTGCTGCCACTGGTTTTTGGTCCAGACAGTGAGGTGGAGTAAAGCATCAGATGTACTCCGCAGGGGATGACTGCCATAGTGAGTGTCAGTACAGTCTAGTATATAAGTATGATATAATAGTATTATTTTATGGTCCTACTACTTATTAATAAATGATTTAGTGATTAAACCTCAGGGGAAGACTAATAGAATAGTTATACTCAAATTAAACTCACAATACTTGGATTTAAATGTGTGCTAGTGGTGGAAAATAGAAGAATAAAAT
The DNA here is from genome assembly GCA_030280995.1 of Hemileia vastatrix. NCBI lineage: Eukaryota > Fungi > Basidiomycota > Pucciniomycetes > Pucciniales > Zaghouaniaceae > Hemileia > Hemileia vastatrix. The sequence goes on along the minus strand of JASXTE010000007.1, from coordinate 27,459,811 downwards.
ATAGTTATAGCTTTTATAAAGATAATATCAATTTATAAGGGCTTTATAATATATTTCTGAATGTTAATAATTGTAGTGTAATGTTTGTTTGAAGTTTAGTAATTGAATGATGATCATAAACCGTCAAAATCCCTTCTTACTTATACCCAAATCCACTGGAGTGCACAGACCTTCAATCCAGATGATGTCACTGCTATCCCCGGCAATTACAGCACTGTGAGGGCCCATCACCTCCCCATGGTGTCCACTTCAAGCAGTTTCAACACCCAGACCTCCAGTAAGGACCCTCCATCACTATTAATAATAACACAGAGTCATACCATAAATAGAAATCCCAGATAAAAGCGGATACCATAAAGAAACAGGTAAAATAAATAATCAAAAAGAGATTTAATGAAACTAAAAGCATATAAAGGAAACAAATAAAATGTTCAAGCCCCCAATAACATCCCCAAGCATCCACATTAACCCAAAAACATCTTTCCAACCCATAAATCCGTGAATAACCATCCAAGGAAGTAATTTTAGTTGTCCAAACTGGGTGTATGCGCCTGATATAGGTGTCTATGCTTCTGTAGGCGTTGTGAGTCCACTGATTTCGTCCATATGACCTAAAATAAGCAGAAAAACAAAGGTTATAGGCTATTAAGGGGCTAAAACCCACTTATATACCTAAATATACATAATATACTGCATATTTCACTGAATATGAGATTTATGTATACATATAAGCTTATGTATGTCAATAATTACTTCATATCACTTAAGATAAGTATATTATGACTCCATTAACACCTTAATAAGTATTATTAGGCCATGGATAAGCTATTTAAACTATTATAAATTATATAATAGAATAATAATTATATATATATATAATAAAATAATATATATTATTATTTTAACCTTATTTTTAAGATATAAGCTTAATCTAGTTAAGGTTATCTTATTTTAAGCATAAGAAATACTCAGTCCTAAGGATATTTAGGCTGACACTCCCTCACCCCAAAAAAAACAATAAAAAAAAAATGTTAAGACATTTTAATTAATCTTAAGGAATGAAATAATAAAATAAAAAAATTTTTATAATACATATACTGAATGAACAGTATTATTTAGATTTAAATTTTTTCAAGAGATTTTTAAGATCAGAGATTTCATTTTCTGGAATCCACTGGTCATATTCACTTGATTTATTTTTAAATCTTAATAGATACTCAACTCCCTTTTCTTTAGTAAGGTGTCTCTTTTTAAGTATCTTTTCAATTTCTGCTTTTTCCACTATTTCTTCAGGTTGCTGTTTATGCCTTCCTGATCTTCTTGGAAAGAGAGCAGTATCATTAGAATGGTATGGTTTTATAAGAGAAATAGGAAATACTGGATGTTTTCTATCATAAGGTGCATATAGAATAACCTCAACAGCATTATTACCAACCATCTTTTTAACTACAAATGGTCCAATGAATGGATCCTTCAATTTAACATTACCATTTAAATTGAAATGTAGCGTTGAAATAAGGACTTCATCACCCTCTTTGAACATTTGTTCTTTATGGGCTTTATCCCATCTTTTCTTTTCATACTCAAAAGCCTTATTTATACATTCTTGAGCATGTTTTCTGCATAATTCCTGCATTTGAGGAAAAGATTTAGTACCTGGATGAATATCCAATCTAGGTAACTTATTAAGAGTTTTAGCAGGGGTATTAGGTACATAACCCAACCATAACTCAAATGGCTTTTTGCCAGTGACAGAATGTACTGTACTATTATATGCAAATTCTAAACCTGGGATAAGGGTTACCCAATCATGCGTGAATTTGTCATTGTCTTTAAAATTAAGACCAAAAGCACAGTATCTTCTTATCATATCTTCTAAGGTTTGTATCATTCTTTCTGCTAGCCCATCAGTTTGTGGATGGTGTGCTGTAGAAAGTTTTAATTGACACCCTGAAACATCCATAAGTGACGTCCAGAACTCAGAAGTAAATTTAGGATCTCTGTCAGAAACTATTGCTTTGGGGAAACCTGCTGTATTTAACATTTGTGTCCACCATATAAAAGCTAAGTCCTTTGCAGAAACCTCTTTGTGGGTAGGAATAAATTTACACATCTTTGTAAATCTATCTACAATTACCCAGCAGGAGTTATAACTCTTATGCCCTGCTATTGGCAAACCTGTTACAAAGTCCATGTTAATGATTTCCCATGGAGCTTTTGGTTGCTCAATTTGTTGTAATAAACCAGCTCTTTTTCCTGTTAATCTTTTAGATTTTTGACAAGAATCACATGTTTCAACATATTTCTGAACATCCTCAGACATGTTAATCCACCAAGCTGTGTTTTTTACTCTGGTTAATGTTTTATGGTAGTCAAAATGACCTGCTAATATATCATCATGACATATACTTAACATTAACTCCTTCATTGAAGGGGGAATTACAATCACATTACTTAATTTTTTCCTGTAATATATAAAACCATCCTCAATGGAAAATTTTCCTCTTTCTAATGCCTCTTTATACTTAATTGGTAATGTTTTTATTAAAACATTCATTGAAGCATTAGATGGATCATTTAATATTGTAGTTAATTTACTTAAGTCAGGATCTGAATTATAATTATCAAGAATTGATTGCATAAATTCATCCTCAAGATCTACAATATAAATGCCATAAATGTTAATAATCTCTGACTCAGGAACATAAGCAGGATTATCATCATTATTAGGCAGAGGTACTCTAGATAACAGATCTACATTAGAGTGCAAGGTTCCTGCTCTATGTGTAATATTCATCCGTCCTCTGTATTCTTGTACAGCTAATTGCCATCTAAACATGTGTCTATTAGGAGTTTTCATGTTTAAGAGTGACTTAACTGCACTACAGTCAGTTATTAACTCAAATTTTTGGTCTTCCAGGTAATAATGTAGCTTTTCAAGAGCCCATACTACTGCCAAACATTCAAGTTGAGTAGCACCATATTTCAATTCACCACTTCTCAGAGTACGTGAAATATAGCAGATTACTACTTCTGACATTTTACCTTCAATAAGTTGTTTTTGATGCAAAGCAGCACCCAGTCCAATAAAACTTGCATCTGTATATAATACAAAAGATAATTGGAAATCTGGTAATCCCAAGATAGGAGCTGTCATTAAACATTCTTTCAACTTATTAAAAGCTTGTTGTCTTTCATTATTCCAAATGAAAGCTTCTGATTTCTTTATCAGTGTGGTCAGTGGTGCAGCAATTGATTGGTAGTTTTTTATATATTGTCTATAATAACCACACATTCCAAGAAAAGATTGTACATCCTTCACATTTTGAGGAATGCCAATATTCTTTATTGCAGCCACTTTATTTTGGTCTACACATATTTGTAAGCCAGATACAATATGACCAAGCACTTTTAAAGATTCAAACCCAAATTTACATTTTTTCAATGAAAGGGTCATTTTTATTTCATCCATTTTCTGAAATACTTTCCTTAAATGGATTAAGTGTTCATCAAAATTTTTAGAGAACACTATGATGTCATCAATGTATACCATTAACCATCCCTCAATCATTTCATTATGGAATGTTATATCCATTAACTTTTGGAATACTGATGGAGCATTCTTTGGTCCAAATGGCATTCTGACATACTTATAAATTCCCTTGTATGTTGTTATCAACAAAAAGTTCTGTGAATTCTTTTCAATAGGAATTTGATGGTACCCTTTATTTCCTTCTAGGCAACTTATATATTTAGCACCTTTAAGGGTAGCATGTATAGAGGCAATCCTTGGCAAGGGATAAATATCATCTACTGTAAATGTATTTAATGCTCTATAATCACTGCACAGTCTTGCTTTATCTTGTTCATAAGAAATCAGCACTGGTGATATTACACAATATTTTGGTGTAGTTTCAACCTTCTCAAGAATGTTCATTTTTAATAACATCTTAATATTATCCTCTATGTCTTTCCTCTTCATTGGTGAAGCAGGGTATGGTTTCTTTTTAAGACTAGCAGGAATATTATCCATATCACAGGTTAAACTAATTTTCATTTCATGATCTTTTACAAGGCCAAGTTCATTTGTACCATGTGCAAAAGCCATTGGAAAAGCTTTAATTAATTCCAAAATATTATCTTTCTCAGTTTCACTTATCTGAGTGCCAAATGATGCTTTTGAAATTTCTGTTTCCAGAAGTTCCATCTCATTGGATTCTCTTCCTTTAGACGGGGAATTTGTTACTGACTCAATGTGTAAGACTGTGTTAAAAGAATTTATTTTAAATTTCCTTTTACCATTCATGCCAATTGTAAAATTGTTATTAGCAGGGTCTAATTTTACACCAAATTTAGTCAGAATATCATTTCCAATGATAAAACAGTTACTACAATTTGTATTATCCATTACTACAAAGTCACAAGTTACCCTTACATAACCATGTTGGTGTTTAAAGAAAACAGCAGCTTTGTATTTACCAATGGGGTGTAGTGCTGATCCAAAACCTCTCCAATTTTTATTCTGAAGTGGTTCAAGCTTAAACTTATATTCACTATCAATTTTCTGTAATGTATTAGTGGAAACAACTGAACCAGCAGCTCCTGTGTCCAATACTATATTAACATTTTCACCAGAAATGATAGCTGGAACCGTGATAGGTGTCATTCTAAAGTTATCAGCTTGTATATCCTTAATGATTTCAGCATCCTCAAAATTCATTAAAGATTCATTTGAGTCCATATTTAATATTGGATTTTCAAAGATGGGAAAATCATCTTCCAACATACAGACTTCATTTTCATCACTATATGAGATATTGCTGTCATAATCACTTGATTCTTTACTTTTTTCAGTTTCAGTTTCAGATTCACGTTGATTTTCAACAATATTTATGTTTTTCTCACATTTGTGACCTTTGACCCAAGGTTTGTTACACTTATAACAAGTATTTGTTTCATACTTTTTAGGTACTACAGGTGCAGTAGGTTTTTTCTGCTTCTCCTGAAGTGTTTTTGAATTCTGAGTTTTTACAGGTTCAACATTTTGCTTATAAGTGGAATACCTTGATTCATACTTATGGTTTAATAATATTTCATTGCAAATATTAATAAAGTCAGAATATTCAGTAACATTTAATGTTCTAGCTACAACAATGTCTCTGACAGATATAGGTAATTTGTATATTATCTTATCTTTCCATAAGTTAAAATCCATATGAGGCTCAATGGCTTTTAATATTTAGTTTAAATTCATTAAAAATACCATAGGTTTGTCACCATTCAACGGATTATACCTAGTCTTCTCATACAGTCTCTGCTGAGTAAGCCTGAATTTAGAACCTCCAAATTGTTTTTCAATAAGTTGTTTCCATTCAGCCCAAGAGTAGTCTCTACCCTCACTTAAGACAGCTTCAAACCATAATAAAGCAACATCCTTAAATAAAGAAATTAATTTTGATGTTATCTCTTCATCTGGTAACTTATATGAGAATTTCAAGTTGTCAATTCTTTGAATAAAATGTTGCCAATCAGAGCTGGCTTCCCCATCATAAGTTGGGTACTGATCTATCTTAGGCCAGTTCTTCTGATTGGATTTTATCTCACTAATCTTAGGTAAATTCAACAACTCATTCACTTTTGATAAATGGTCTTGTATTTCTTCCTGCACGGATTTGTGACTTACATTTTCAGATTTGACACTACCACCAGATGGTTTTAATTGTGGTGGTACAGGGAAGGAATGAGATTCACTTTTGCCAATGAAAGGATTATTATTATATTGATTATACTTATGATTATCCTGGTTCATTAGTAGATTGGCAGTTTCAATCTCAACTTTAGTTTATCTTTGTAGCAACTCAGAGACACTTTGATTTGTCTGGGCAAAAGATAACTTTGTTCTTGATTCAGTCTTTAATAAGTGTGTTTCATATAATTTTTCTAACTCACAAAATTTGTTTGAAAGGTCATTATATTTATTACTCAATGAATCATATTTAAGAGTTAGAGACAAATGTTCTTTCTCTAATTCTTTATTACGTGTTGCTAATTGAGAAATGTTCAATGTTAAGGATGAAATTGTATCACTAGTGAGTTTAACTGTCTGTTCCTCACAATCAGTCATTCTATTCCACAATGCTGAAACAATTCTATGGACAGTTGGATTATTGTTAAAATATTCCATGTCCTCCTTTTCAATTCTCTCACTCTCCTGTGAACTTCTCATCTCACTAGTAGGTGGTTGCAACTGAGGATTAACTGTATTATCATTGTATATAGTACTGTTATTATGGACAAAAGACAAGTCAGGTGTATCTACTCCAAAACCTAAATTTCTTAAATCCTCCTCTATTTGTTGTACAGATTTAACATCAATAGAATTACCTATATTGTAATTATCAGTATTATGTCTAATCTGAGAGGGTAAGTTACTTACCAAGGGATGGTTGCCAGTCCTGATTTTTGGCGCTTTTTTCCCTTGTAAGGGTGAGCTGAGGAAGTCAGATGAGGGGGCGGATCCCTGTTGCAACTGTGGCTTGTCCACTGTTGGTGAAACCAGTCCCATTTCCATTTGTCTACCAGGATTTTCTCCTGGGAGTGAGTGGACCCTCCTTGGGTAGGGGGTTGCTGATTTGATTGATTGGGCTGGCCTCCCTTTAATTCTGCCATTGCCTGATTCATCTGCTGAAATCCTACCTTGCAATTGTTTTGCAACTGCTCTACCTCTTTGAACATGAGAGATTTTGATTCCTCTAGCTTCAGAACCTGTTTGGCCAGGTGGGACAGTTGATCCTGAAGAGGAGGAGACGTCTTTTTGATAGTTATCTTTTTTAAGAGGGCGTCCTTTTCCTCTATACTCATGCTTTCTGGCTGGGGGTACTGTTGTCCCTCCATGGTGATGTCCTGGAAAGTTTTTATTAGCTTTAGACCTGGTATTATAAGCAGGCTGTTCACTTACACTATCCTGGGGAGCACTCATATTGTTCAGATTGACAATATTTTACGTCTACAAAAGGAAAAACTCTGTGAAATTAGTAGACAAAAGATATTAGTAATTATATTACTAATAAAAAAGCAATGGAGCTTACCCTGAATTTATATCTTTATTTATTTAAATAAAATATAAGAAAAATTCGAAAAAATCTGTTAAAAATATAATAATAAGTTTAACTAGACCTCTATAAGGGTGAATAATTAGCTTACCAAGCTTTAGCCAAATACCAATTTAATTGGGTGTTATATTGGTGTCCAAATACCAAGTGAAATTGGGTTTATATTGGGTACAGTTACTACTGTAAATATCTAATTTTTATGATAAAAAATTAGTACAATTATTATAAGGGTTCTTTTCCGCAATTAATGAGTTATGATGACCCACTAATATGCAGCAGACCCAAATATTTGGTTAATTTTGAGTTGTACTAAGGTAAAAATCACGTCCCAAGGCTTATACTAAATAATAAGTAAAATATAAGGAAAGACCCCCAATTGTCAGTACAGTCTAGTATATAAGTATGATATAATAGTATTATTTTATGGTACTACTACTTATTAATAAATGATTTAGTGATTAAACCTCAGGGGAAGACTAATAGAATAGTTATACTCAAATTAAACTCACAATACTTGGATTTAAATGTGTGCTAGTGGTGGAAAATAGAAGAATAAAATATAGTTATAGCTTTTATAAAGATAATATCAATTTATAAGGGCTTTATAATATATTTCTGAATGTTAATAATTGTAGTGTAATGTTTGTTTGAAGTTTAGTAATTGAATGATGATCATAAACCGTCAAAATCCCTTCTTACTTATACCCAAATCCACTGGAGTGCACAGACCTTCAATCCAGATGATGTCACTGCTATCCCCGGCAATTACAGCACTGTGAGGGCCCATCACCTCCCCATGGCGTCCACTTCAAGCAGTTTCAACACCCAGACCTCCAGTAAGGACCCTCAATCACTATTAATAATAACACAGAGTCATACCATAAATAGAAATCCCAGATAAAAGTGGATACCATAAAGAAACAGGTAAAATAAATGATCAAAAAGAGATTTAATGAAACTAAAAGCATATAAAGGAAACAAATAAAATTTCCAAGCCCCCAATAACATCCCCAAGCATCCACATTAACCCAAAAACATCTTTCCAACCCATAAATCCGTGAATAACCATCCAAGGAAGTAATTTTAGTTGTCCAAACTGGGTGTATGCGCCTGATATAGGTGTCTATGCTTCTGTAGGCGTTGTGAGTCCACTGATTTCGTCCATATGACCTAAAATAAGCAGAAAAACAAAGGTTATAGGCTATTAAGTGGCTAAAACCCACTTATATACCTAAATATACATAATATACTGCATATTTCACTGAATATGAGATTTATGTATACATATAAGCTTATGTATGTCAATAATTACTTCATATCACTTAAGATAAGTATATTATGACTCCATTAACACCTTAATAAGTATTATTAGGCCATGGATAAGCTATTTAAACTATTATAAATTATATAATAGAATAATAATTATATATATATATAATAAAATAATATATATTATTATTTTAACCTTATTTTTAAGATATAAGCTTAATCTAGTTAAGGTTATCTTATTTTAAGCATAAGAAATACTCAGTCCTAAGGATATTTAGGCTGACAGTGAGTTTCTGGGATGAGGTTTCCAGGTTCCATATAGTAGGATAGGTAATTTGTCAGCAGTGATTTCAAAATCTTCCCCACAGTATTGAGAAGAGAAATTTGGTGAAATGCACTGGGAAAAGAGTAATTAGGGCAACCAGGCTTAGGGATGATTACCAACTTGGTGCACTTCCAAGTAATAGGATAGTGTCCTATTTTCAAGCACTGATTGAAAAGGGGTAAAAGAATGTTAGCAACAGAATGAGGATTAAAGTGAATAAGCGCATTGGGAAACCCATCAGGGATAGGCACTCTGCATATTTTAGTTTTGAGTAAGGTGGCAATCAGCTCATGTTTTGTGAAAGGGGGAGAGGGGAAAGGAGGAGGAATTGTGGATAAATCACACAGGATTGAGGCCACCAATGTTCCTTAAAAAAGAATAGAAGCTTTAAAAAAATTATCAGTGATAGTAGATCCTGACTCATCTGTTAACAGAGGGTTAGAACTTGAATCAGGAGGTAGTGAAAGGTACTTAGTAGGTTTGTGAAGATTGAGAGGAGTGAGAGTGGACAGGAAATTTTTCCAGTGTGATTTACATAAAATTTTTTATTTTAACTTGGAATGTTTTGTGGGCTGACAGAAATTTGGCCACATTGTGGGGGGTAGGAAAGTAGTGCATTCTTCACTGGGATCTGTAACAAGATTTCTTGAGGGGACCCAAGATTTATCTATTCCACCATACACAACACAATTAGCCAGGCTGATGCAGTGGGACGAAATGGTCCATTGGTTTGATAAAAATGGAAGTGACAAGTTTGGCAGCCTGATCAATATCAGGGGGAGAGAGGGAGGCAGATGGGGGGAGATAAACGAGAGAAAAGAGGAAATAGAAGACTCATCAAACTTCTTTCAATTTAAAAAGGTTTTGTGTGTCTTTGGGAGATGGTAAAGAAAGGAATTGGTGACAAGAGATTATTGATCAGAGAGATGAGAGGAGGATCCATCACAATCTGTAACACAGCTTATCACCAAATCCAGGGCTGAACAATTAGCAAACACCATATCAAAATCACAGGAGAAGTTTCTGGAATTAAAAAAAGTTGGAATCCCTGGTTGGGAACTTAGTAACATGTTCAGATCATGAAAAGAATCTAAGAAGGGGGTAGCTGCGGAATGGTTGGAGGGGTGTTTATCCGCACTGGTCCATAAATTGTGATGAAGATTTGAGTCAGTAAAGAGGAAGGTGGGTATATTGATAAATGGAGAGAGAGAAGGGAAAATATGCTGTGTAGATGTTAACGTTTGAGGATGATTATAAATTCTGACAAGAAGAAGAGGGAGGGATTTGAGGAGGAGGAGGAGGAGGGTGAGATCAAGAGAAGGGGAGGGGAAGTTTTTTGTTAATGTAAAAACAGCAACAAATTGAAGTGGATTTAGGGAGAGAAGAGGAATTCAGTGGAATGACAAGGGGACAGCCATGTGCAGGGGCCAGAGAAAAATGATCCAGTGACAGGAAGGGCTCTTGTATTGCAAGGAAATCATAGAAGGGGGCTTCAGGGTCATTAAAAAGGGAATGGAAAACATAAAAAGAGCAATGGAAGTTTAATTGAAAAACAGTAAAGGGAAATTTAGGCAGAAGGTTGGGTTGCTCTATTATAGAGGCTTATTGAGAGGGCAGGCAGGGAGATGGGTAAGATGAAAAAGGTGAGAGTCAGGTTCATTTAGAAAAGAATGTAGGGACTTTTTGGCTGTCTTGATTGGGTGATCATTGGAAAATGCATCAATGCATCTGAAGCAAACAGGTGAAGATAACTTCTGTTCTTTGCAAGACTTGGAACTATGGTGGCCAGCACAATTGGAGAATCAAGGGGGAAGGGCTCAGTGAATAGATAAGTGACCCTTACCCCAACACTTGAAACAGGTGCTTTGTTTGTGATTGATAGCTTCAGTGCAGGGAACCTGTCCTTCATTGTATAATGGAAAGGGAGGAGAGTGGGAAGAAAGAGCATCAGAAAAGTGTTTGTCAAGAATGTGAAGCACAGCAGAGGAGTGGTTTTTCCACACTATGGCTTCAATTATTCTTAGCTAAGTGACCCGGTATAAAGATTTGAGGGTGTTGGGGTTAAAATCAGTTAATGTGTTAATATATGATTTTTTATCAAAATCATAGTAAGTTGGAACTCCATGGACAACCACTGAGTAAGTAGGGGCTTTATAGATAAGGCCTTGAGGGAACCTGGACTTCCAAGCACATGTGAGAGCTTTGAGATCACTAGAGGTAGACACAATTATTTTGAAGTGTTTGTACTTGTGTCTGATGATGCCACGGATACGTATAGCTGTGCTAGAAGCATTATTATGAATGTTTTCGGCATTGATTTTTTTGTTGAGTGTTGGATAGGTCTGTAAGAACTGGAGAAGAAGAATTTGACTGTTTGATAGTGAAGTGGGGGAGAGCCAATGAAGGTTGGGCAGGAGAAGATGACCCAGAAGAGGCAGCTTGTGCAAATGTGGGAAAATGAGATGGGACATTTCTGGGAAGGGAGGAGGAACGGGAGGCAGAAGAAGGCAGGGGTGGGACATGAGTGAGAAGCTCATTAATCTTGTTGGTAAGGGAGGAGAATTAGGGGGCTCTTTATGGAATTCAATCTGATTAGCCTGATGGGAGATAGAACCCACAAGTACCTTGGTATCAGCCAAGAAAGCTTTGTGAAGCATGACTTTAGTTCCTTTGCATGGAGGCTCCTTGATGGTGTCAAGCAGGTTGGTTAGGCAGAAAGACAGGGCAGCAGTGTTGGTGGTGTGGGAAACACCAACAAGGCAGACAACACATGCTTCTGGGGAGTCAGGGTTGACAGAGGATGGGGAGTGGGGCTTGGGGAGCAGAGTTGAGGCCAAAATCCACAAATAGGTTGATAGAGTTGTGACAGGAGTGGTAAAGGGTTTGGGCTTGAGGGGCAGAAAGGGGATTGGGGGGAGAGGCCAAAAATTCAAAGAAAAGCTCAGGGTGAGCAGCTCTGGCTTCTTTCAAGGAATTAGGAGGGTCTTTGCAGGGGGGGCAAAGAAAATCTGCATCTTTTTGGATGACAGACAGGCTTAGGAGGGGGAGGGAGTTATACAAACACTTTCTGTAGGGAAAGTAGAAGGGATAGGGCTTGGAGGAGGTGAGGATTCTGGTGCCAGAACGAGGTCAGGAGGAAGGGGGGAGGGCGGTAAAGGTGGAGGCGTGTCAGTCAGGTCAAGGTGCATAATATCTTTGTTCTAGTCAGGATCCATGCCTTAAACTTATTTTATTCAGTTACTCTACATTATATACATGTGAGTGCGGCGCATTCAAGTGTCACCGGACAACCTAGGCACAAGGTCAAGGGTGTTCCTGGAAGTGAGATGGAGGGAGGAGTTTAGAAACTTCTTTGAAGCACAGAGGAAATGTTCAAGGAAGTGATTCAAAGATGACTCGAAAGAAGAGCTACTGCTTTGAGATATGTTCGATAAGAATATCAATATAGTTTAAGATAATACTAATATTCTTAGGATCTCACAAAGGGTTGTAAACTCAATAATCAAAGATTTAAGTTTTAGGAATGATTACTGAGAAAAATAAGTAAATTTACAATAATAATGATTTAACTTGAAGTTTTACCACTATTAACTATAGATATGTTCTATAATTTAATTCTAAAGAAATGTTGAACCAAAATCCAACCCCTTTTATATCCATTACTCCTCCTTGCATTGACCTCATATCCATCCATCATTCCGCACACCACAGACCTCCAAAAATACACCTGTTACACCTGGACCCTCCTCACTAACATCTGTTAACCCTTTAATCCTCCACTAACCATCCCGTCCATTCTCACTACCCCTGTTACTAACCCACAGATACTTAATAAACTTTTTAGCAGAATATTGCATTGACTATTGCGCTGTGCGTTGCTTATCAAAGAAAAGACTAAACACACTATTGAGAGATTGACTAATTTAGATTTAAAATTTAGATTAGCGCGGTTGAATAGTGAGTACACAAAGGAAAGTCGCAGTTTCTATGTAGAATTGCTTTCTGCGCTTCAAGTATGGATTTAGACCTCTGTTTTATTGATTTAATGAGCTGCTTTTGCCTCTAGTGTCACGTGGTGCATGACAGATGCCCGGGTATAAAATGCAAGCTCTGTTGAGCGTGAGACACATTCTTCCCACACTACTTTCTCTCACTCCTTCTTTTAATTATTTTCTGTTATTATGTCAACTTGTCCTACTCCAACTCCCACCCCTCCACAACCAAAAGTGGATGGTGGAATTGTTACTCGGCAATACTCCCAAGCTTTCCCAGCCACACAAGGTCCTCACCAGAAATGCAATTTTTGCCACTGGAGATGGGTGACGTGTGATGCTCTCTCAAAAAATGAGGACATTGAGCAAAGATTTACCAAGACTAAGTACTGGGTAATCCCAAAGACCAAAGAGTTGGTCAAAGGCATTTGGGACGTGTCAGTCAGGGACGATCGATTAGTGGAAGAAGTTGAGGAAGAGGTTGAGGATACCGTGGCAACTTGGGTAACCCAGGCCACAGGTAAAAAACAAAGGGTGAAAGAGGATGAGGATGAGGTTCCCACCTTGAACCAGACTCCAAATAAGCAGCGTATGATCATAGAAGATGATGAAGAGTAGAAGGAAGTGACAGTAGAGGTCACCCCGAGGCTATTTTTAGAGACTGACCTGGTTTTTGAAGTAAGTCTGCCTTTTCTTGTTTCAAAATTTTTTTACTGATTACTGTATGTTTTTAGAATTCAGATTTCATCCTGGAAGCTCCAATTGTGGAAGCTGTGCCATCGCTGCCAGTTGAGGCAAGTCAACTGGTGGTTGATTCAAGGGAGGATAACAAGGAAACCCTTGACCAGGTATGGTTGAAGAAACCTTGGCAGGGTCAACAAGCTCAATTCATCAAAGATTTAAGTGATGAGATTGAGAAGATTGTCAATGTGGCAGAAGAATTACTTGAGATTGGAGAAGTGGTACCGGTAGGAGAGGAGGAGGTATTTGAAAAATGTAGGAAGTAAATAAGGGTGGTTTTGGAAAAAATGAAGAAATTGGTTTGGGAGAAAATACAGGAGAAAATTTGAAATGGAAAGAGGAAAAGAAAGAAGGAGGGAAGGAAAAAAAGTAGAAAGCAATTTGTGTATTTATTTATTTATTTTATTTTGTTGTTTTAATAGAAATTTTAATATATATTTTATAAGATTTTGAAAAGAAAAGAAAAAGAAAGAAAAAAAGCTTGAATGAAGATTTTTTTTAAAAAAAATTTTGAAAGAAGAAAAGAAAAAATATTTAACTGAGAAAATTTTAGTTTTAAGTTTTGAAAAGAAAGAAAGAATTACAGTAAGAAGAAAAAAAATAGTTGATTGAAACAATTTTGTTTGAAATGAAAATTTAATGAGAGAAAAATTTGTTGTTTGTGAAAGTTTATTTATTGAAGTTTTGGAGGAATTTTGGTTATTTGAAAAGAAAGAGAAAAGTAGTTTTGAAAAAGAATCTGAAAGAAAGAATTAATTTGTTTGAAGAATTTTAAAAGAGAGATTTAAGGGTTGAAGTGAAGTTTGAGAAAGATTGTCCTATTGAGATTGTGAAAAATTTTGATAGTTCAAAGAAAAAGAATTAAGGAAAAAAAATGTATTTTGAAAAAAGAAAAAAAATTTAAAAGGAGAAAAGAGAGAAAAAATTAAAGGAATTATTGATTTTTTAAGATTTTATTTTGATGAATTTTAAACTTTATTTTTATTATTTTATTTTATTTTATTTTATTTTATTTCTATTTTTTTTATATTATATTTATTTATTTATTCTTAAAGAAGGTTGAAAAAACTTTTGAAAAGAAGAAAGAAGAAAAGAGAAAACAAAGTAAGGATTTTTTAGAAGTAAAGAAGTTTTAGAATTTTAAGAAAAGAAAGAAAAGAGAAAGAAAAGAAAAAAGAGAAGAGAAGAGAAAAATAAAAGAGAGTTCTAATGTTCTGGTTTTAAAGGATATTTAAGATGAAAAGATTTTAGGAGTTCAGGGGCATTAGAAACATTGATGACTGGTTCCCAGGATGTTTTGTACGAGTCATCGAAGAAGCCTTCCCATTATACGAGGTATTGAAGTTTCCCCTTGTGCATTCTTGAATCAAGGATACAGCTTACTTCCCACTCTAGATGGTCTTTTACTTCTACCGGTTCCGGAGGAGGTTGGTTCCTGCCCGGGTATGTTTCTTGAGCCAGTTCCAGGAGAGATACTTGAGAACTAGGGTGAATAGCCTGCCATTTAGGAGGTAGCTTAAGTTGAAATGCAGTTTTAGAGACTTCGGAGTCAATTTAAAATGGTCCCAAGCGCTTTTTGGCCAGTTTCTTTGATGGTCAAGCTGTTTGAATGTTTTGTGCGTCAAGCCATACTTTTTCGCCTGGTTTAAAGGATGGAGCAGATTGTTGATGTTTGTCGGCCTGTTCCTTGTACCTTCAAATCGCTAATTCCAAGTTTGATTTAAATTCTTCTTGGAGTTGTGATATGGTTCAAAGATGATGTTCCGCAGGATGACTAGTTCCTACATGGATTGAGTTGAATCAAGGATGTCTTCCATAAACAGTTTTGAAAGGAGATTGTTGTGTCAAAGAATGAGTTGAGTTATTATAGGCAAATTCAGCCAATGGTAACTATGTGGTCCAATCGTCTTGTTGATAACTGAAATACATTCGAAGGTATTGTTTGAGTATTTGGTTGACCCTTTCCATTTTCCCATCCGTTTCAGGATGATAGTCCGTGGAGAGATTCCTTGTGATATTGAGTTGTCAACACAATTTAGTCCAGAATTTGGATACAAACAATGAGCCTCTATCTGAAATAATATCATTAGGAAAGCAATTTTCGGAAAATACATGTTCTAGAAACAATTTTGACAAATCTTCTGCTGTAACAGTAGTAGTGGTCTTAATGAAAATAGACATTTTTGAAAATCTATCTACTATTACTAATATAGCATCAAAATTATTAGAAAGAGGAAGTTGAGAAATAAAATCCATCAATAAAGATTCCCAAGGTTTAGAGGGAATAAGAAGTGTTTGAAGCAACCCATGCTTCCAGTGATGGGGAGCCCTATTCCTATTACATTCATAACAAGATCTTATATAGGCCTTTATTTCTCTGGCCAGAAGAAATACCTTGCTATTAACTGGTAGGTTTTATCAACCCCAAAATGACCAGCTAATGGAGAATCATGTCAACTATTGAAAATCCATAATTTTATTTCATTGTTGTCAGGTATGACTACTCTATCTTCAAAAACTAATTGACCTGATTCAATACTAAATCCTTTGGCCCCTTGCTTCAAGAGTATTTTGTCTTTTAACCCTAAACAATGATTGTTCTTCGACTGAGCGTTGAGGATGTTGGTTAGTGGATTTTGAAAAGATTTGATTGTCATCAAATTAAGTTGATGAGTCATTAACATTGATTCGTTGAAGATTGATTTCACATTTTCTGGGTTCTTGTCAGCAAATGCGTCCCCCCGCTGTGGGTAAACGTCCTCCCGACGTGATAGGATGTCTGGGACAATACAGTTCTTACTGTTGAAGGAGACTGGTTGTTAGGCACTGATATTCTTGGGTATTCTACACATGCTTAATACAATGATTGATATATATACTGAGTATTGATTTAAGATGTGATCAGTTAGTTAGGGTGTATAATGATAATATGAGATTATATATAGTGAATGCTGTTCTCTCAATTTCTCTATCCAATCTTATATTTTTCCATTAATGAAAACTGATTGATCATTTTATTATTCTTCTTATCTTTAACTTATTATATTGATATTTGTGTTGAAACCCATTTAAACCTTTCAATCACTGGGGACAGGTAAAAGCGTTACACTGCTACTTTTTTTATTAGAACTAACATTAGTATGTCTATTAGGTGATTGAATACATTACAGTCAACAGGTTTATACTATAACTGACAAATCTCTTTATAATAATTTAAAGGTACTGTTTTATTACTAAAACTGTTTGATGACACTTTGCAATCCAATCTAATATTTTTCCATTAACGAAAACTGATTGATCATTTTTTATATTCTTCTTATCTTTAACTTATTATATTGATATTTGTGTTGAAACCTGTTTAAACCTTTCAATTACTGAGGACAGTTGATTGAATAAATTACAGTCAACAGGGTTTTATTATAACTGACAAATCTCTTTATAATAATTGAATGGCAATTTGAAGGAGTTATGATACTTACCTTGGCGATAGGAAATAGAAAAAGGAAATTCAGACAGAAATTCAGCCCACCTGGCCTGACGCCTGGTTAACACTTTGGAAGACATAAAGTATTTCAAAGCATTATGTTCAGTCAGGATTTGAAAAGGACTATCTTGGCTGAGAAGAAAAGAGCGCCATTTTTTAAGACAATAATTGATAGCTAAAAGCTCTTTGTCATGAATTTCATAATTTAATTCTGCTGAAATTAGTTTGCGTGACTCAAAAGTAACAGGATGAACCAATTTTGTTTCAGGATTGAATTGAGAAATGACCCCTGCAATAGCATAATCGCTAGCGTCTGTCTTGACTATTGTCAAAGCAGAAGGATGAAAGTGCCAATGAATTTGAACTGTGGTGAACGCCGTCTTCAATGCTTCAAATTCCTTTCATGCTGTAGAAGTAAAAACAAAAGGAATATCTTTTCTAAGAAGAGAAGTAAGATTGGAAATATTTTTAAAGCAATCTTTAATAAATCTTCAATAGAAATTGGAAAACCCCAAAAATCCTTGGAGGGATTTAACAGTTTTGGGCTCAGGCCATTCCAGGACTTTTTGGACCTTTTTGTCGTCCATGACTAAATCATCAGTGGAAAACGTAAACCCCAAAAATGAAAAGATTTGAGATGGAATTCACATTTATTGTGCTTGGAATAGAGACCGTGATCTTGAAGGCGATTTAGAACCTGTTGAACATGATGAATATGTTCATCTAGTGTCTTTGAGAAAATTAAAATATTGTCTAAATAGACGACAAAAAATTGTTTGACAACATCTTGAAAGATGTCATTAAAAGAAGTTTGAAAAGTAGATGGTGTGTTACACAATCCAAAAGGCATAACTAAATATTCAAAACTACCAAATCTAGTGTGCATTTCAGTCAGTGGTTCATGACCTTCCGCAAGGCAAATAAGATTATAAGTGCCTCTAAAATCAATTTTAGAAAAGAACTTCGCACCATTGAAAAGGGTAAGAAGCAATGACATAGGAGGAACCGGATATGCATTCTTCTTAGTGACTGTGTTAAGCTTTCTATAGTCAACACACAACCTAAGGCTACCATCCTTTTTCTTTACAAAAAGAACAGGGGAGCCTGTTGGAGATTTACTGGCTCTGATGAAACCTTTGGCTACATTCTCTGCAATTTAGTCTCATAGAACTAGAGATTTGTCCTTTGACAAAGAATAGAAAGGACCTGCTGGAGGTACTGGGCCTATTAACTCTATTTGATGGTTGTAGGGTCGATGAGGTGGTAACTTATTGGCCTTTCAGATTGAGAAAACATCAAGGAAATCGTGATAGATTTCCAGTAGAGTTGATTTAATGGCTTCAACGTTGATTTGGTTGTCCTCATCATTTTTGAGAGAGTCTGTCGAGGGAAGACCAGAATTGAGAGAGCATAATTTGACTACTTCGAGGCAATTTAAATCCTCTTCAAGTGAAGTGATTGAGCTAGAAGTGTTAGCCAATTGCTCATTTAGAGAAAGATCAGATGCTTGCAAGTAATCTGGCAGAGATTTGTCCTCTAGCAGGACATTGTCAGGCAGGTTGTTTAACTCCCTATTGACCTGCATTGAAGAATCAGAAATATACTTAGCGCGTGGGGTGATTAATCCCTGTGACCAATCAATTTCAGGATTCCAATGCGTTAAAAAGTCATGGGCAAGGATGGTATTGTCCATTCTTGGGGTGTCCAAGACTGATAATTCCCACTCAAAGGGGGGAAAATTTGGAAAGTTGAAAACCCATAAAACTTTCTTACTTACTTAATATTTGGGTTCCTCTGATTCAACCAAATAAATTGGAGTTTGATCGATATCTGTGAATTTCAGCTTTAACTTCTTGGCAAAAGATAAACTGACAAAATAAATTGAAGCTCCAGAGTCTATGAGACAACTGAAGGGGGTATCCTCCTTAAAAATAATGAAACTCAAACGGTTTAAGGCAGCTCCAGTCCTTAAGACATGGAGGTTCTGTTCACTGGGAGAGGTAAGATAGTTTGCTTTGCACACAAGTAAACTATCTACTATTTTTTTTGACCTTGAACTAATACCTTCTCTTTCCTTCAACTTTACACAATCTTCTGGCTTGTGCTTACCGCCACAATACATACATAACCCATTATCTGCTTGTCTCTTCCTCTCAGCTTCTTAAAGTTCCCTTTTTGGATCCAGTACCTTACTGATATGGCCTGGGGTTGAGCTTTTTAGTTGAGGTTTGTCCTTTCCCTTATTGGGTTTGGATTGAGTTGGCTGTGGGTGTGAAGAAGGTTCCGATTTAAAATTTAGGCCTTGAGATTTGTTGGCATATCGACAATGTTGTAGTCATCCTTGGTAAACGCCATCAAATTCAAGGGTTCAATCCATTAAATCCGTTAAGGTAGTCATCTTCTGACCATGGAGATTTAATTGATCCAGAATCCTTGAAGGAAGTCCCTTTTTGAAATTATACTTGAGGGCAGCATCATTCCAACCTACTTGAGTTTGAAGTGCTCTGAAGCTTGAGATATATTCAGAGGCTTTACCATTATCACTCATGCAGAGGAAATCAAGTTCACTTTCCGTGTTGTCAGTTTCATTAGGGTCACCGAACAATGTAAAAAGTTGGTCTTCGAACTTTTCCCAGTTATTAATGAGTAAGTGGGTTTCTTTCAAAGAGAGTATGAGAAGATAAGTTTCGAATCATCTTTCTTCTTTTCCGGCTAGGAATGAAGAAGCGTAAACAACCTTCAATCGGTTATTATGGAACAGGAGCTTGCAGGTTTTCAAGAAGGGGTGCGATCTGTCTGGATATTCTCCATCGAATTTATCAGGAGATTTCACGGAAGGAGTTTTGAATTTTGATCCCTCTAAAGAGGTTGGATTTGAAAGGGTTTTCATGAAAAGTCTCATGAAGTCTTCCAGAGAATTAGATGGTCCAGGTTCTGAAGGTTGACCAGAAGGGTGAGTAGCAGGGGCAGATGGTGCCTCATGCATCGTATCCTCTCCTTCTTCTTCCTTGCTAGAATCATCAAAATCCTGGGGATGTCTTCTACAGATTAGACTGAGTGTCCCTGTTCCCTAAGGTCGAGAGGTTCCAGGGAGTGAGTGCAGGAAACAGGCTGTGTGGCTGTTGGCCTGCCTCTGGCACAAGCCCTAGTAGTAGCGCCTGTAGGAGGAGTGCGTCAAACAGGTGCCATTTTAAAAGAATTCAGAAACACCTGAAAAATGGAAGTAGTAGTGCAAAGAATGAAAACTACGGAGAATTAAATTATAATGTCACTGGACAACCTATGCACAAGGTCGAGGGTGTTCCTGGAAGTTAGATGGAGGGAGGAGTTTAGAAACTTCTTTGAAGCACAGAGGAAATGTTCGAGGAAGTGATTCAAAGATGACTCAAAGGAAGAGCTACTGCTTCAAGATATGTTCAATAAGAATCTCAATATAGTTTAAGATAATACTAATATTCTTAGGACCTCACAAAGGGTTGTAACTCAATAATTAAAGATTTAAGTTTTAGGAATGATTACTGAGAAAAATAAGGAAATTTACAATAATAATGATTTAACTTGAAGTTTTACCACTATTAACTATAGATATGTTCTATAATTTAATTCTAAAGAAATGTTGAACCAAAATCCAACCCCTTTTATATCCATTACTCCTCCTCGCATTGACCTTATACCCATCCATCATTCCGCACACCACAGACCTCCGAAAATACACCCGTTACACCTGGACCCTCCTCAATAACATCCGTTAACCCTTTAATCCTCCACTAACCATCCCGTCCATGCTCACTACCCCTGTTAATAACCCACAGATACTTAATAAACCTTTTAGCAGAATATTGCATTGACTATTGCGCTGTGCGTTGCTTATCGAAGAAAAGACAAAACACACTATTGAGAGATTGACTAATTTAGATTTAAAGTTTAGATTAGAGTGGTTGAATAGTGAGTACACAAAGGAAAGTCGCAGTTGCTATGTAGAATTGCTTTCTGCGCTTCGAGTATGGATTTAGACCTCTGTGTTATTGATTTAATGAGCTGCTTTTGCCTCAAGTGTCATGTGGCATGTGACATCAAGTACTTAACAGAATTTTTTTGGAAAATCCTGACTTTGCACAAACCATTTGTGATATAGCTGTATGTACAGTCAAACCTGTAATCATTGAGACAAAAATGAAAGTTTTCAAAAATTTATTGACAACCCAAAAGTTGAGCTGCAGCATTTTTTTTTTGACATCTTCAATCCATTTTTTGGCTATTGGGTTTTGTTTTTCTGTTGTTTCGCCCCTCTACTGTCACAAAAACTATCAATAAATTTTCAAAAAAATTCATTTTTGTCTCAATGTTTATGGGTTTGGCTGTATAGCAGTACTCTAAAATCATATTTTATTGAAATTTAAACAAGTCAACAATAGATGATCATGGTTCATTATGTAAGATACAAAAGCAAGAATGCAGTTATGGAAAGATAATAAATATCACAAGAGGAAAATTATGATTTTGAAAGGATTAGAAATTGCTTAAGGGGGAGAACTGAGATAGGAATTGAACTAGTCAAAGAAGAAATGAAAAGATGTGAAAGGGATGATTATGAGATTTTTGAGTAATTTTGTGATCCATGGGGAGATGGAGTTTTGAAATTCTGTGCCTTTTGCATACCGTGGTAATAAGCATGCATCTACCGGTTGCGTTTATTTCGCTTGAATTAAAATGTTCATATCATCAAATAAAATTGAATGTTACTACAATAAAGTTTTATATTACCCAAGGGACTCACTTTTCATTTTTTTTAAAAAAAAAATCCCTCATAGCTTGAGTTTCAAAGGGTTCATAGTTTTGGAAAGTGGATCGCTTACACTAATTTTTTTTTTTGCAGAATTTGAGATCAGTATATTGGGGTCGAATTTAAACAGAATTTCGGGTTTAGTGAAACTAATTAGTTTCTTAATGAGGTTTGAGGAGTATTCAGCACTTCAGAACCAGGAATCATACGCCTGATTGTTAAAGAAACTCGAGTGCGTGAGCGTGGAATAATCCTGAAGGGAGGAAGATGAGGAAGCTGAGGCTGGTCTTGATCAATAACATGATCAATTGAGCGGGGAGTAATGGAATGAGACCATTCATAACGAGCAGATCCCGTTAGGATAAGTGCAGAACCAGGCTGAAGCCATAGAGCATAAGCTGGAGCAGAAGGATGGGTGAACTCGATTACCGCTCCTGCTCCGAGAGATATATTGATAATTCCATCCTGGTAACGATGAGGGAGGTCAATATGTGTGGATATGCCTTGACCAGGAGTGTAGAGATTCGCAATGATTTGCCAGGGTGATGAACGGTTCCAGAGCAGATTGTGAAGGTCAGGTGGAAGTGTCCCAGGACGAAGAGCATCGTCGAAGAGTTCAGAAAGAGTGCTTACAAGTTGAACAAGACATGATGGCCAGTTGGTAAAAGAAGAGTCTGAAGAAGAGAAGAACATGGCTTGGTTGGCTTCCACTGTGGGGAAGATGCGTGCTATTGCAATAGCATTGAGAAGCGCATGATGATCATGATGATCAAGCAGAGATGGGAGATAAAACAACCCAGGAACAGGTGTAGATCGCAGACCAGGGCCGTCAAGTGAGGCGGCGAGCGGAACAAGGCCGGGATCCATCACAGGCAGCCCAACAACAAACAATTCACGTCAAGGGATTAGAATGTAGTAGCTAATCATTTGAAATGGATTATTTATCTGGACATTAGTTAGTTAATAGGCAAGTCAGTAATTAAAGACCAGCTATTAAATTTGACGAAATAAGCAATTATTGAAAGTCTGTTCACTGGTGCCGCCTGCTAGTAATTTTCGAAGATGATTCATTTATATCTCCTTGTCCTCAAGACTTCCATCCATTATCAGAAGAATCCTTCTTATCCCCTCTTACCATCTGCTCTCAAAATTTTTCTTCTCATTCTCTCTCTCCTCCAACTTATCGTAGCTAAAATTCAACTCAATCTACCCGCTTCTTCCATGAATCTCATTTCACTTCACATGTTCAACAGCCTAAAAAGCAACTTTTTTCACCACAAGATAATCAGCTGTCTGACCCTTTACTTGTTCCACAAGATCAACAGCCTAGAGAGATGTCAGTGGCAACAACATCTTCAGATTACACAAGACCCTGTTCTTCAGTCAAAATTTACCTGCAGTATATATTATGGATTCATGTAAAGCTGGGAAAAGTGAATCAAGTAAATGGTCAGAAAAAGTAAAAGAAAATCATGCAGAGTAAACAAATTGCTTCCCCACCAATGATATTTAATTTCAATTGAAAGATTTCAAATCAGAATCTTGATGACTCCAAGGAGAAAGTGATTGCAACCATTTTTTTAACTGAGAAAGAAAGAATCTTAAACCTAGTTCAAAAGGTGTGTCATGATTCTCATGTTGCTTGGAGGGTGATGATACCTCATAGTGGTGAATTCACTGGTAGCCAGAAAGCTGATTTGGACTCTCAAGATACTTTTGAATGGTTTCTCACTGTTGCTGAAGTCACACAGCAGTCAAAAAAATTGTATGTTGTACTTCTGAGGTTGATCCAAAGGTGGATGCAAATGTGAGTTTAAAATTTATTTATTCTTTTCAACTTAAGCTGATATACCTTTTTTGCTATTAATATCAGACAGAAACTTATTTTCACCAAATTGATAACTCAATAAGTAAATCAAATGAAGAAAAACCACCTGCAGGTGCTACTTCTATTGTGAAACACATTTGACTAGTTAGCACAATCCTCTCTGCAAACAAACCATGACCAGATCTCTGCAGCTCAAAAGAAGCAATAGTTTTTGTCAATCCATTTAAACCAACTCAATACATTAAGTTAGATTATTATTTGGCAGAAAGGTGGGCTCATGCTATAGTGTGTTATTTCTATTTTTTTTATTAAAAATTAATTAATCTTTTGCTTACAGGAAGCAAAACCTGAAGGGGTGACATTTACCTGCCCACCAAAAACACCAGAATCCGCCTATGGTGAAGGATGTACTATAAGAAGAAGCTCATCACCATCTTACCATTGTTGTGACTCAAGCTCCAGATATAAAAATCACTATGAAACAAGTCATGAAGCTTGTTCTTACTCACTTTGATATTCTAGGCAAGGAAGCTCCCTTTCAAATGGTTCATTAAATTATTTCCACTACAATAGTAGACATTACCATAGTCAAGGGAGACAAAGAACATCACCATCTGAACAAAGGAAATCTCCTGCTTGAAATCATCACTCCCATATTCCCTGCTCCTCAAATCTGGGTTCAGATGATGAAAACTTGTTAGATGATTATTTAAAATTCACAAAAGTGAACCAAAATTGTAGGGCACTCAGAGATGCCATAGAAAAGTTGGGAATGGTGCACTGGACCTTTTTTAAGAACTGCACTCTTCAGGATTTGTTTGATGCTGGTGTCCCCAGAGGTGCTGTGTGAATGTTAATTTCCTCTACCAAGAAGTACAAAGCTTACTTGCAGGAGAAGTCTAAGATTTAATTGTGCTTTATCAAATTTATCATGTGTCTGTTGTGTTAAAATTTTACTTAAAGAAATGAATTATATTTAATCACTTAATAACAAAATAGGATTAAAAAACAACACCATTTTTCAAGTTTTTGTGAGCATTGAGTTTTATTACACACAACTTAGATTGGACTCAGTAGAATGATAAGAAAAAAAACATTCAGCACTATAGATGTCATGCACAAGCCCCTTGCAAGAAAGTAATGCAATTGTAAGCCTGTAATTAGCTATTTCACTTTGCTTTAGCCATACTCCAAATATAGAGAATTTAAATTTCATCATCATAAAATTCATAATGTCAAACAGTAAAAAATGTAAGTACAAAAATATATTGTAAATGATATCACCACAAGTCACCACTAGCGCTAAACAATTTTCTCATTAATTGGGGAGTAAAGATGGTTTGCACCATTATTACTATTCTTTCTCAATCTTTTTGAGGGTTACCTGACAATTGAACATATTGGCACAGTTTACTTTTTAAAGAAGAGAATGCTTTTTCCATTGGGTTAAAATCTGATGAATAAGGTGGTAAATAGATAAGTCGACAGCCTTTTTTCACAATTATATCATTGACACAGTCATTGTTGATCAATAGGAGC
Source organism: Hemileia vastatrix (assembly GCA_030280995.1). Taxonomy (NCBI): domain Eukaryota; kingdom Fungi; phylum Basidiomycota; class Pucciniomycetes; order Pucciniales; family Zaghouaniaceae; genus Hemileia; species Hemileia vastatrix. The sequence goes on along the minus strand of JASXTE010000007.1, from coordinate 27,434,738 downwards.
TTTATCCATCACAAGTATACTGCATTGCCCCAGGAAATTGTTCAGGAGAGAAAGCTAAACACAAATTGGTCAGTTAAAAACTATATAGAAACCAAAATGAAAAACCTAAAAGTGAAAATGATTTACATTTTCCTCTCAAACAACTAAACCCACCAAACCAGACATTAAATTAATGTGTCCCCCTATCATGGGAAATCAGTGGGGTTGAATCTCAAACTACTGCCCATCCAGTGTTACATTGCACACATTTTCCTGAGACCCCACACTCATCTACAATAAAGAAAATGAGAAAATAAAGATAAGAAATAAAAATAAAAAACACACCAGTAAAAACCAACCACCTTGGGTAAAAATCTGATATTAATGAAGAATAAGCTCCCCTGGCCACTTTATTCTGCTGAGGATCAACTTTTTTGGTTACTTTCTTACTCATATTAAGCTGTTTGGTGATTTCTACTTCAATTTTGGTTAGTGAGATAGATATTTGATGCTTTTCCTGCATAAAGTTTCAAAGCTCTGAAATATAAATTGTTGGATTTTGTTTAACTTTCTAATGAAGCAATTCACATTTTTCTTCATTTAAAAATAGATATTGACCCTTTTTCAGATGGTAGTCAGGGTGAGTCACAACAAATCTAGTGGTGTTGTACAAGTTAATACAACAGAATAGAGAACTGTGAGAAACTGAAGTATAAAGCTTTTTATTGATTGCTTCAAGTGAAAGACCATATGACAACTGATAGTTTAAGTTGAGGATCATATTGGCAAAACATTGATTTTGGAAATCAGTGGCAGAAGGGAAGACATAAGTTAAAAAAGTGTCTGAATGAGAGAAAAAAAAGAAGAAAAAATACATACCAAAGATGAGGATGAGGAGAATAGATAGGGGAAAAGGGGGGACCAAGAGCTGTGAGATAACTTAGATGAGAAAAAAATAAAAAGTTCCAGAATGAGAGAAAAAAAAGAAGAAAAAATACATACCAAGGAAGAGAGTGAGTAGAATAGATTTCAGCCTGTTACTCCCAGTGTGGTGATCCAAACCTGGGTAGGCCTTTGGAGTGCATATTTGGGGGTATTTGGTATGTAGGATGTTATTGGGGTTATAGTGTTATTAGTGGATTTTTTCATCTTTAGGTAATATTTAGTAGTGCTTATGGAGGCTTAATCCAGGGTCACTTATTATTTCTCAGCTTAATGTCCTTTCTTTTCTCTTCATTTTGGTATCCCTATGGGTGGTTACCTTGTTTTATAGGGTAGTTATGGTGTTGTTATTGGTATTTATTGGAAGTTTATTGCTTAGGGGTGCTTATGTAGGCTTAAGCTAGGGTCACTAATTATATCTCAGCTTATTTTCATTTATTTTCTTTTCATTTTGGTATGTCTTATGTGTGTTTATCTTGTTTATTAGTGAAGTTATGGGTTTTTAGGGTTTTTATGGGTTGTATGGGTGTTTTAGGGCCTAGAAGCGGCCTGCCCACACCTAAGCGGAGGCGCCTCTTGAAGCGGGGTGCCCGCCTGGGCGCTGGGGAGGCGCTAAAATGCACTTTTATGCATGAAAAAGGCTGGAAAAGCTGGATTTTGGGTGGGGAATTGGTCAGGGTGGTCTGTGCACTGGCTGTATGATGCGTGTGTGGGAAAATTTTTAGGGGAGGATCTCATCTCTCTTTACTCATCACCTCTCTGTTCCTCACTTTCTCATTGGCTGGTTTTTTGTTGGAATATATTACTGTTCATTTCAACTCTTTCTGGAAGTCTGTCTGGGACTATTATCTTCACTTTTAAAAAGGTCAAGAGTGTTTAATTAGAGGGTCTAGCAAACAGATCTCCAATTTGCTGCAAAAGGTAAATATCACTTGTTTTTCTAAAGGGACAGGGGTGATTCTTTCTGGTTTTTCTCCAACTCCCTTGGTCAAGTCCTATAGCTAGTACTATTGGATTGTCTACACCAGGACTGAGTATTTCTTATGTTTAAAATAAGATAACCTTAATCGAATTAAGCTTATAAGTTAAATATATGGTTATGAAACTTACATATATAATTATTATACTACTATATGACTTGTATTAGTTTAAATAGCTTATCCATAGCCCCATAATACTTATTAAGGTGCTTGTGTGATCTTAATATACTTATCATAAGTGATATCAAGTAATTAGAAACATAAATAAGCTTATATGTTTGTATAAACCTCATATTCAGTGAAATATGCAGTTAAACTTTGTATATATAGGTCTATATTCAGGTTTAACCCTCTAAATAGCCTATAAGCTTTATTTTTTGCCTAACTTAGGTCATATGGATGTATTCAATGGACTCAAAATTCCTACACAAGCATACACTCCTTTTACATGTGCTTATATCCAGTTTTGACAACTTAATCTGCTTCATTTAATGACTTTTCACAGATTTATGGGCTGGATATGATTACTGGGTTAATTTGGAGCCTTGAACACTTAATATGTTTCATTTTATTCTCTTAGGATGAGTTATTTTACTTGTCTCCTTATGGTATCTGCTTTTATCTGTTTTTTCTATTTATGGTATGGTTGCATGATTTCATTAATTGTGATGGAGGGCCAAGACTGGAGGTCTGGGTGGTGAAACTGCTTTAAGTGGATGCTATGGGGAGGTGGTTAGCCCTCACAGCTCTCTAATTTCTGGGTATAGTAGTGAAATCATCTGGATTGAAGGTTTGTGCACTCAAGTTGATTTTGGTATATTTAAAGGAGGATTTGGAAGGTTATTGGACATCAATTACTTACTGCATAATATAATCAAAAAATATCAAACAATATTTAGCACAAAAAAATATATTTTAAAGCCCTTATAAGTTGATTTTATCTTTAGACTAGCTATAAATATTTTTATTAGTCTATTTTCCACCAAGTTTCAGCCAAGGAGGAAGCAGTGTAAAGGAGGGAGAAATGGAAGTGATAAAGAGAATAGAGAGAAAAAATTTTGATGGGGAAAATGGAAACAGCAAGAAGAGGCTTGATTATATGATAAATTTCACCATATAAAACAATAGAAAACAACACAATGTTGACTAACACTACTAAAGTACAATACAGAGAAAGAGAAAGGTTCACACTCAAAGACAGAATTCACCCAAAAGGAATTTTTTTTCAAAAATACCATCTTTCCCCTCAAATTATTCCTCTCATGACTCAAGTAAAAGAAGAAAAAAGAGAGTACAGTTTACATAGTGATACCACCACTGAGAAGAGACCTCAAGCAAAAATTATCTTATGATGAAATTTGTTGAGAGAAGGCAAAAGAAGCTCTAAAAATTGTTGAGCCATCAGGAAGTTCTAATCCACTAGGTGTTGGACCCAGCTCATATAATGAAAAATATAGTTCTGATGTAGATAGTTCAAGTAATTATAGCTGAATCATCATTAGATAAAATTTTCCCTAATAAATATCTTCCTTAGAGTCCACATTTCAGGAATTTTCTGCCTGTTTTAGACCTTAAATCAAATGGGGATCAGTTGCAACACCAAATGATTTAACTTCTTATTTGGATCTTACTGCTAAGGATTTAATGATGGTTCAAAATTTTATATTTTATACACTCATTACCTCATGGTTCAACTGTGTTCCACACCATTTAGGGAAGACTGGAACAAATCTCAAGGCAGAAGAATGAATTTTGCTAAAAAAAAAATTATGATGTGGTTCTTTGTTTCTAGTTGTTAATATAGAAAATTATGAAAGTAAAGAGAAGAATTTAATTAAGTGTATTTCCATTTTTGTATCAATAAAAAACCTTTTAAATTACTTTTAAATTAATGAAGATGAAATTATATCTCTTCATGATTAGCTGAAGGATTATAAAAATTCCATGTAAAATTTTAGCCACAAATTCACATCAAGCCTAATGTCCACTTAGCCCAAAAGTTTCATGAAGTTCTGCAAATATTTGGCACAGCATCATCAGAGGAAGCTTGGGATCATGAGAGTATGAATCAAATTTTAAGATCTATCCCACACAATATTAATAAACTCATTTTTTCATAATTCTTTTTATTACCCATAATTTTTTACACTATTTTTTTGTTTTTATTTTAAATGGACAAAATGTTAATATAAATGTTCATCATGATAGTAAATCTTCAATCTCTTCTTGAGATGAATGACAATTGGTTTAAAATACAAATTAAAGATTTTTTCAATATAGAAAAAGGAAAGACTTCAAAATAAACTGTTATATTGCTCTGTGAAGAATATGATTTATGGCCAGAATATTTAAATAAGATTTATAGAAAAATGTCTTTTTTAAACATTTTTTAAAAAGATAAATTCATTGGTGCTTTAAAATTTCTACAATCTAAAATTACTGATCTCCAATACTAAAACATTGGTGGTAAATACTTCTCATTATACTCAAAACAACAAGGTTATGGGAATATCAAGAGGCAAAAAGATTGGAGTTTTTTTTTTGAGAATGTGGAAGTCACTGAATTTTACCAGATCAAATCTTTATTCTAGTTGAATTGTATGATACTGTTGAAAAAAAAATAGAAAATGCTTTCTCAAAAGCAGGATTTAAAACATTTTTGTGCTACAATTGATGGTCTAAAAATGTTATTATTTCTCATAAAGATATTATTGGACATGATTCAAGAACTCTCAATCCAAGTGGCTTTGGTGGTGTTTTATCAGATACTGTCTGTATAATGTCATTAAGTAATATAGCTGATGCATATTAGTCACCTTTTTAATATCCATTATGAATTCAATATATGTATTTTAGACACCAAAGTATGATCTATTGCCTGTTGGAAATTATGCAAGCAGCACTATATGAAGAATTAAAATTGGTTCTAATGATTCAGCTGTGAGCTATGTGTCATGATGAAAAATTGTCCCACCAAAGTTCTAACACAGGTTTGACTCAGGTTAGACAACAGGAACTAAACAACCACTTGACTGCAAGTCCTCTAACTTTTGACCTGGTGTAAGGATGAATTTTTATCTCTTAATGAAGAATTTTCATTTACAAAGGGTTTTAAATCATGAATAATTTTGTGCAAGTTAGAAAACTTATCCACAAGAGACCTGTGATCATTTTTCAAATATTTTTGATGAGCAAGAACAGTATTCAAGGTGTTTTTCAATTTAAAATATGCAATATCTTGAGCAGAAGAACTCACTTTACAATTTAAATGCAGATTATTTAATCTTTCATTGTCATGTTTCAACAAATCTCTCAGTATTTTATATTTGATGAAACCAAAATCAGGAGAATCTTTTAATAGTTCCTCAGAAGTTTTCTCAAGCAAGACATATACCTCAGGGGAAACAGAATCATTTTTAATTACAAGAGAATGATTAATTAAAGAATTTGAAGTTAAGCGTAAAGTTTCATCAAATGACAATTTACTAATTACATCATTTGGGCTACTCATAACAGGAAGTTTTCTCTAAATAGGTTTAACAGTTCTTTCTCCATGATCAAAAATATCACCTGTAGAAGAATATTTATTATTATAAATACCAACATGTTTATCAAACAAATTACTCACCATTGAAAGGGAGGAAACTTCCCCTGTGCTTTCTTTTTTCCACCTCCCTGATAAGTATGGGCCTGTTGATGGTAAGTTTGTGTCCTGGATGGGCCAGTTTGATGAGCTGGTTGATTCTGTACATTCTGCTGGTAGTGGCTCATTAGATAGTCCCATTTCCACTGCTCCACTTCCAGGGTTTTATGATTTTTCTGGGATAATCTGGGGGTTTGGTTGGATTGTAGCTGAGTCTGGTTGGTCTGCAAGGGAGAAGGATGTTCCTTTCTTTGAGTCAAGAGCTCCTGCATTTGGCTCCAGAGGGTGTTCACCTTTGCCTTGTAGGACATATTGTCTGCCTTTAGTGCCTTTATGTGACCTGATAAATTTTTTACCTTCTGTGACAGTGGAATCTTTTTTATCTTTATTCCCTTAAAAATATTTTCCAGATTTTTTAGAGGCTTGGCTTATTTCAGAGTTGATTGGGGAGGGGGGTTTACCACTCCTCCTGAAATTTCCACATCCTGAGGAATTTGATTTATATTTTTCAATAGAAGAATTTTTGTAAGTAATTTTAGAGGAACTTAAAAATTCAACCTCACATTCTAGCTTAATTTCATCCTCATTTAAGTTATCCATTCTCTCAGATATATTACTAGAAATGATATTTAAAAAATCAATTAAATGTTAACAAAAGCAAACTGATTTTTCAAAAAGTTGTTTCAAAATTTTAAAACAAAAATATTAATATTAATATATTATTGAGTTAAAATAAATTTATAATAAGAATTTATTAAAATTATTAATAAGATAGAAATAACAATCAGAAAAATATTTATTGCTTATTTGAGTTGATGTGAATTTATTTATAATATAAAATAATAACCACTAATTATTCAAATGGGACAAATACCAAAGTATAAATGTCAACCAAGAATAATAATAACACCAAAATAAATGGCAATAGCTGGGACTAAGCACAAACTACTATTATTGTCAACCAATATTAATAATACCAAAATTAAATGACAATAATTGGGACTAAGCACAGAGTACTATTATTGTCAACCAATACTATCAAAATTTAATTAAAAAGTAATTTGATAATTTAATCAAAAAATTAATTACCTTCTAGGACTAAGAGGGTTGCTCTATTATTGTAAACTAGCAAAAAAAATTCTTAAAAAAAGTTGATAACTTACACTCAGTGGCTCAGCAAAAAAGCTAAGGCACTGGTATTGCAATAAAAATTCAATAATAGAGTTGATAGGTGCAAAGGTTGACTTACTATATTAATCCAAAAATCACATTAAAATAATATGTATTTTAGTAATCTATAAACCAGATAAGTCTAACCTAAGTTCAAAACACAGTTGCCACAAAAATTCAAAAACTTGCATGAGGCGTTCTGTGCTTCAATTCAGTTGTCCAAAAAATTGTCATTGTTGTTCAGAAAGGCTCTCAAGTATTGGCTGGTTTGTCTAGAAGAAGGGGAATAAAAGGAGAAGGAGGAAAAATTTAAAGATAAAAGAAGAGAAGTGAGAAAGTGATTAATAGGTAAAGTAACAATGATATAATGGAATTGATGAAACTAATGACAATGGGTAAACTGTATTACAATAGTAAGTATTTTATCATCTCTCTACTTATGTATCAATTTCTTATAGTTAAAAATATTAAAGCAACCTTTATAAATTTATTTAATATTTAATGGGACAGAAGCGCCACAATAAACAATAAAATATACAATAGTATTTAAAATTTGATAAACAATGTAAGTGATGGGCTGAAAGGGATTACCCAAGGCCCTTTAATTGGAAAGGGGTCCTTTGAAGTGCTACAAGATTGTATATGTAAAATAATAATAAGTGAAACAAAAAAATATAAGAAAATAAGTGAAACCTGGATATTGAGAGAAAAATATGAAGCAAGTAATGAAACCCATGAGTAAGAAGCATATTTTCCCATCCTATATTCCCAAACAAAATAATTACAATAATGAGTAACTAAGAAAGCTTTTAACATGAGAAACTGTGAGTAATATACCTAAAACAGACATTAAAACGAGTTTTAAGTGGATTTAATTGAACCAATACAATCATTCTATTTTCACACAAAATTGAATTAATCAATTCAATCCTAGTATAAAACAGAAATAAGTAATTTGTTTCCACTATTTTATTAAACAAATAACTAATTTAAGTGAAAACAAGTAACTAATTTAGTAAATTACTAATTTACATAAGTATTTTAATATTTTTTATTAAGTAAGTGTTTTAACTTATTTAATAACTTTTCTGACAAAATTAAGGGTCAAAAAGCGCCCAATAGGGGGTATCAATAATCAGGGATTCACAATTAGGGATCAGGAATTTTTTTTCCAGGATCAGACATTATTAATTGCGGAAGATTCTTATCCACTCATTTGGCGGTGAATTCCCACTTCCCTCATCACATAACCCTTCCACCGGCAACAATGAAACACCTCTCTACTAGGAAGCTACTTCACTCAACAATGAATTCTATTACTTTTATTTTAGTTCTTTACTATAAATCTGACTCTAATTTGGAAGATGCTTTAGCTTATACATGTTTTCTTTCCAAAAAGTGTTAAATCATAACCAGGGGGCCAAATCTTTATCATGATCCCTGGTATGATCTGGCCTCCATTCTCAACATTCCTCATTTAAACTTCACCCAAATTTTTAGAACTTCTCCCTATTCTTTCTTCAAAATTTATCAACTCATCTCCAATCATCCTATCTTTCATAAAAATTCCCATAACAAACAGCGTAATCCTGCCATCCAACTTGCTTTTGCACTATGTTGCTTTGGCTCAAATGGAAACAGTGCTTCTGTGAGACGTTTGAATAATCTCTTTAACATAGGATATGGTACCGTGATGTTATACACCAAGCGCTGTATGATTGCTATCCTTTCCCTCAAGTGTCAAACACTTGCTTGGCCCACACCAGAACAGCAACTTAAATCCTCTCAAGTAATGCAAGCTGAAGGTTTCCCTGGCTGTGTAGGATTTGTTGATGGCACAACTATACCTTTGAGTCAAAAGCCTGCTCATGATGGCAACCATTATTTTGATCGCAAAAAAAGGTTTCTTCAAAATCTTCTCCAATTTCTCATCCTTCATAAACTATCTTTTTATCTTCTTTCTAGATACTCTATTACCATTCAACTTGTATGCGATGTCAATGAAAAATTTATTGCTTTTCATAGTGGCTGCCCTGGCTCATGTCATGACTCTTCTGTCTTCCAAATAATGAGGATTTCTCAAACCCCTGACTCATACTTTGACAAATCTCAGTACCTCCTTGCAGACTCAGCATATGCAAGTGGGAAGTACATTATACCTGCTTTCCGTGGTGCAACCTTAGAAAATGACCCCAAAACTTCCTTTAATTATCACCTTTCCCAATCAAGAGTACAAATTGAACATGCTATAGGTATTTTAAAGGGATGATTTTCTAGTCTTTGGGAGCTCAGAATCCAATTTCAAAAAAAATTGGAGATCAAAACTGCAAATCATTGGATCATGACTTGCATTATACTCCACAATATCCTTGCTGATTTAAAGGATGAGTGGAATTATCTTTATGAAGAAGATGATCCTGAGCCTGCACCGGGTCTCCCCTCCCTTGAATCACAAAACATTCATTCAACCAGCATATGCTCTGTCATTATTCCTATTACTCTTCAACATTTCTCTTCACCACCCTTTTAAATTATTTTTTTACTCTCCAAATTTCCTCTTTGTGTACTTCATTCACTTGGTTTGGTATTTTGGTTTGTTGCATATTCATTTTTTTTTTGGAATTTACAGTGAAAATCTTTTTTTTGGATGGCTCATTGGTTTTCTTTCACCAGCTCAACATGAAATCACATATTTTTTCAGTGTTTAATTTTTTTTTTCATCACTCATATCCTTTTCATCCTCTCCTCAAACATCACTCAAATATTTTTGTTACTTTAATTTTCTCAACTCATCTCACCAGGTAAGTCTTTTTTTTTCTTTTTTCTTGTTTTTTATTTGCTAATCATGAATTCTTTATTTTGCTTTTTTTTGTTTTTTCTTTTTTTTTCTTTTTTTTTGTTTTTTTTTTTGTTTTTTTTTTGTAAGTCCTTTTTTTATTTTCAAGGTTAGACTAACCTTTTTTTTTCTCTCCTTCACCCTCTTTAGCTACCTCATTTCACCCCTTTTCCTCTCTCTTTACCTGCCTTTCACCCTCCTTGCCTGTCCCGAATTCCCCCTTTCCCCCCTCTTTAGGTGCCTCAAGACCCCCCCTTCCCCTCTCTTTAGGCGCCTCATCACCCCTCCCTTCCCCTCTCTTTAGGTGCCTCAACAGTCCCCCCTTCTCCTCTCTTTAACTGCCTCAAAACCCCCCTTCCACTTCCCTTTAGCCACCTCTACCCCCCCTCCTTCTTAACAAACGATTGTTAGTGATTGTTTGTTAAGGAGGAGGAGGCACTAGAGAAGGTTTAAGGGGAGTGTAAGGGGGGGATGGGACCTAAATGGGGGGGTTTGAAGTGGCTAAAGAGGGGGGGAAAGGATGGGGGTTTTGAACATGTAAAGAGGGGTAAAAGGAGGGGTTTTAAGGTAACTAAGGGGGGGTGTCAGCCAGGCTATTCCAGGAGCCCAGTAAATGATGTGTTACCTTATAGAACCTGAAAGAGGGCGTATGAATTATATTTAATGTATATAAATTAATATTTTATTGCATAATAAAATTATATAAATATCTTATTACATATAAGTGTTATATTGATTTTATTGTTTATATAAATTTTATACATTTAAATTAAACATAATATATTTTATATTCTACAAATAAATGGCGCATTTTTATGTATTTAATAGTTATAAATTAATATTTAATTAATTGAAAATATATATTATAATTATATGTGTAAAATTGACTTATAATATAATTAAATTAATTATTTACATTTATATATTAAATTACATCTTTCATATTGTATTAAACAATAAGTAATGGCGCTTCTTTTGACCCTTAATTGTGTCAGGAAGAAAATTAAATAAATTATAATACTTATTTTATAAAATAGTATTATAATTTCTCAAATTAATTTAATTAATTGTTTCAGTTAACTAGTATTTAACTACATAAGTGAAAACAATTAAATTATATAAACTTATGCTGAATTAAATTGATTTCATACCTTGCTACGTCAAAACATTTCAATTGTTTCACTTAGAAATACTGAAAACAGATTGTATTACTTGTTTTTATTTGTTTTTCCCATAGTTAGTAGATCACATGGTTGTTTAGTTACTTATTAATCTATAGAAACTAATTTGGGGAATTTGGGATGCAAATTTTACAGTCTTAATTGGGATACTTTTTATTTTTCGTATATTTTTCTCTTAGTTACTATGTTACAAATGTCTACTCTTATCTTTTTGTTTTACTTCATTACTCTTTTGTATATAGTCATTTGTAGTGCTTCAGGGGACCATTGTCTATAAAAGGGCCTTGGATAATCCCCTGTAGAGGCATCACTTACTATACACTTAAGAACTTAAATATAATTTTATCAGGTTTATTATTATTTTTATTAGTATTACAATCTAATTAAAAATTCTATATAACAATTAAAAGGTTGCCTTAAGTCTGATAGTGATCAAAGTGTTTGCCGCGCAGAACCCTTACTTTAAATAATATTATTATTAATAAAGCCTCAATTTTTGTCATCTCTCAAGTTACTCGTTGTTGCTTTTCTTTTAAATAAATTAAATAATCTATTATATTTTAATTCTTTTACTTTTCTCCTTGTCCTCCTCCATTTCTCCCCTTTTTCCTTACCTTCTTCTAGACAATTGACCAACAGGGGGAGTTTGGGGGGGTTTCGGGGGGATTTTGAGACAGGCAAGGAGGGGTTTTGAGGATGGTTTTGAGGCAAGGAGGGACGGCATTTAGAGGTGATTTCAGAGAAAGAAAGGGGGGGAAAGGGGAATGTAATGGGAGTTAAAGAGGGGTTACATATTTTTTAAAAAACATACTAAAATGTAACATTTTTTTTTTGGCAGATTTTTAGAAAAAAAAAACTATTACATTCTGTTAAGGTCTTTCCCTGCAAATCACAAAACAAAAAATGTTTAGATATTAAATTTTAATTTTCTTACAAACAATTTTACTGAATTAATTTTTTTTTAATTTTATTTGTTCTGATTTTTCTTTTACAGAATTTTATTTTTATTTTTTATTTTTATTTTTTTATTATTTTGACAGGATTTTCTGTGAAGGTTTTTTATAACCAAACTTCAGGTTTTCTTTTGAATTTTTTTTTTTTGAAATAATTTTTACTGAAAATTTTTAAATTTTTTTTTTGTTTTGAAAATTTTTTTTAAAAGGATATTGCTTTAAATTTTATTTTAAAAGATATTATTACGTGAGTTTTTTTTTAAAAAATATGTGTTGAATTTTTTTTTGACATTTTAATTTTTTTCAGATCAAATAAATGTCTTCTTCTTCAGATTCACCCCTTACTTCTCTATCATCTTCATCTTTTTCATCTCTATCATCTTCTTCAAAATCAACTACAATACAATCATCTTCTAAATCTTAAAAAAAAGTTAATGATAATCAGTCTCATCAGAATAAAAGATATCTGAAAAAAAAATTCTTCTTCTAAATCATTCAAAAAAATTAAAGATAATCAGTCTCATCAGAAGAAAAGATATCTGGAAACAAAATTCATCAACTAAATCATCAAAATAAATTAAACATAATCAGTTTTATCAGATGAAAAGATATCTGAAAAAAAAAATTCTTGGTGAAAGTTATTTTCGTCATATCCCAAACATTTTTTTTCATAAAACTAAAGTAGATAAAAATAATCAATATCCGAAAAAATTACCAGAAGATATCAAATATCTAACCGAATTCGGAGATGATTGAGTTGTTGCAGTTATCAGTAATATTTATAAGGCTTAATTCATTTTGGAAGTTTATTCATTTGATGGTGTAAAAGATGAATCTTTTAATCAACTATTGGATCTTATCATAACTTTTTATCAAATAGCTTTGGTTCGCTTACCTATAAGGAATACAAACTGGTTGGGTGGTATCATGATTGGATTTGGTTGGAGACCAGGTTTTGTTAAAGGATATTCTCTTGGTATGTCTAATAATTTTTTTTCATTCTTAATATCATTTCACTTATTTCATTTATATAGGCATATATTCATTTCTCAAGAATATCACTAAAGCTCAAAAAGATGAAGATTTTCACTTATGGGACACTCTACCTTCCTTTAACTCTTTTCTTGCTCTTCGACTCAAAAAGCTCTGTAATAAAGCTTTTGAAAAAAATCATGAACTTGCAACCAAAGTTGTAATACCGAATTGGTGTCACTCCAAATGGTAAGATATCAGCCACAAATATCTTTTATTTACTAACGTTATTATCACTCATTCTGGATTCCACAATAGGATTCATATCAATATGAATGATTCCAATTTTCTTACTTTTGGTATATTCTCATATATCAATCCGATAAATGGCCACCCAATACCATCTCCAGCTAAAATCAAAGGACATGGTTTATATTTTCCAGACCACTGGTGCATCATTGATTTTGGTTTGGGAAATGGTATCATCGAAACTATTTGGAATTCTTCTAAGGATAAGCATCAAATGACCAAAGCTCCTCCTGGTTTGGAATCCTGTCAAGATTTAACACATTTTGGTTGCTCATTTAAAATCAGTCATAAGTTGATTCAAAGAATCAATAAGGTAAAGAAAGAAGGTAAAGTTAATCAATTTAAAAAAACTTTATCTAGATCCAAAAAGTATGGGGATTAGAGTTGTCATCGAAAATTTTATATTTTTTCATAGATTTTTAATAAATATTTTATATATATCAATTTTCTCAAGTTAAGTGATGAGCCAATGACCTTTGGTTGTATAACAGGTAATCATGATAACATTTATTTGTTTCATGGGGTTCCTCTAGCCTATACCTGTGGAAAGTCCCAAGCTTTTGTTTCTAGATTTGATCTGCATTTTGGCTTGAGGAATTGTCATTACTTTAAACTAGGGAAATTGATATATATTAGATATTTATTTAATATTTATGTAATTATATTAAATTTAGATGACTTCCACCCCTTACTTAAATAAAATGCAGGGGAAGGTATTGCCAAATTTTCAAATCTGACATGTTAAATTGATGACTTAGAAAAATTTTGGGGATACCCACCCCTTGCTTCAATAAAATGCAGGGGAGAGTGATGCCAATTTTTTAAAACAAATATAGAATTTTTTTGACTTGTAAATATTTTGGTGAAAATTTTATGGTGATACCCATCCCTTACTTCAATAAAATCCATGGGGCATTTTTCCAAAATTTCTTATAAGACTTGTGAAATTCTTGACATGTAAGAATTTTGGGGATACCAGTAAAATTCAGGGGGTATTAAAGCCAAAGTTTCATATAAGACTTTCAAGCTTCATGACATGAAAGAATTTTGGTGATACCCACCCATTACTTCAAAAAAATCTAGGGGTGGGGGATCGTCAAATTTTCAAAGGAGACATGAAAATTTTATTTTAAAAAAAATATTTAACATTAAAATACAAAATTCAAGTAATGATTGATAGAGTAATGAAATACAGGATATTATTGTAAATTTTATGTACAAATAAATATGAACAGTTGAAGTGTGAGAGAAATAAAACAAAGTAGTCATCCAACAATTTCTTTAAACGTTAAATTTCCTCAACAGATTTATTAGCTTTAACACATTCTATCAAGAAATCTTTCTTTTTGTAATTTTCTTCATGATCAAACTTATATTTCATCGTCTCTAATAGATTTTGATTTTCGAGTGTTTTCTCCTCTTTTTTTTATTTTTCAATACTTAGAGTTAAATCAAGCTTCTTCTCCTCCAAATCTTGGGCCCGACCATCCTTCTGTAAAGAGAGCTCGTACTTCCTCTCCTCCAAATCTTGGGCCCAATCATCCTTCCGTAAAGAGAGCTTGTACTTCCTTGCTTCCAAATCTTGTAGCCTATCATCCCTCCTTAAAGGGAGCTCATATTTCTTCTTTTCAAAGCTTAGAGTCTCTTTAGAAATTTCTACTTGTTCTAGAGTGGTAATAAAAACTAATATAAAGTAGAAGAAAAGTAGAGTAAAGTAATAAGAGGTATGGTATCACTTACCAGCATCACTTTTCTCTAAAAATTGTTCCATAGACAAAAAAGGGGTTTGTGATGAAGTATCACTTTTTTGTCTTCATTGTGAGTGGAAATTTAGACTATATGAAGCCCTACGCTTCTTGTTCAAGGTGATATTTTCCTCCTCATCATTGTCACTACCTTCAGACTCAGTTGATTGAGGATCCTGGGTTTTTTCGTCAGCATTTTAAGATATAAGAAAAAGATAATTAAATGAAAAAAAGAAATGATAAGATAAAAGAAAAAAGAAACAGACCTGAGTTAGATTTGGTTGGGTTAAATCACCAATAGGATCTACAGAAAAGCTATCTAGATTTGTCTCATTAAAATGAGGGGAGGCTTGAGTGGAGGAAGAGGATGGGAAAAGATTTGCTTCAAAATCATGTTTGGAGATAGGATCTTCTCCATCCAGAATGTTTACAGGATTAACATTGGCTCGCTCTCCAAAAATTGCATCCATCTCTTTAAAGTAAGGACATAAAGGTTCAAGTTTATCGTCTATGGATTTGATACCCTTAGTTATATCAATGTCGGTGACCCCAAAACCTGTGGAAGATGAAAGAGCCTTTTCCTTCTTGTATTTGGCTCAGTAATGCTTGAAGCGTTCAGACATCCGTTTAGGCAAAAGATCAATCCTTCCCTTGGTCTTGTTCCATAATTCATTTGCCATTAGAAGATAGCCATTAACTTTTGATGCTGGGGGCCGTCCTACTTTAGTTGAATACTCAGTACCAAAACAAGAATCATAGTTAGATTTGGTTTTCAGACAGTTGATAAGAATGAGATGATCATCTTTTTTTAATTGAACGGTCTTAGATTTCTTGGCTGAGTGGGGGAAAGAGGGAGTAGTGGGATTTGAAGAACAACTTGGTGATGGCTGCCTTTGAGAAGATCTAGGACGAAGAGGCATGTTAAAATATAAATGAAGATGAAAAGGAGCAGAAAAAAGCAGATGAGATGGTGAGGGGCTCTGAGTGGATAGAATGGACAGGATGGGAAAAGAATGTGAGTGTGCAGCAAGGTAGAAGCCATATCCAGAGAGTAGTCCAAGATGTGGTTATGGCAGAAAGTAGGTCAAGATGTGGTTATGACAGAAAGTTGTCCAAGATGTGGTTATGAAAAATTGAGTAATAAAATGTTGGATAAGAGGTGAAAATTGACACGTAAAGTGTCTAATTACCCAATTATTAGCAAAAATAATTGTGGAAGATAATTGGGGTATGCAGATTATTTTCCGCAATTAATTTAATTGCGGATCAGTCAACATTGATACCCCCTAATATTTATGGATTATAACATATGAAAAGTTTTATTTAATATATAAATTTAATTAATTAAGTTTTTAATTACATTATACTTTAATTTTACAATTGTAATTATAATATATGTTTACAATTAATTAATCATTAATTTATGAATATTAAATACATAAAAATGTGTCATGATATATAGAATATAATATATTTTATGTTTTATGTAATTGTATAAATAATTTATTTAATAATAAAATTAATATAATACTGATTTTACTTATTTTTAATAAAATATTTATATAATTTTATTATGCAATAAAATATTATTTTAAATACATAAAAATACATAAATTTATTTTCTCTTATAGTTCCAATAAGGTATTATAACATTTTACTTGGCTCCTGAGACAGCCTGGCTGACAGATATAGTCATATTCATAAAAAGAATGAGCCATAAGTTTTTTTTTTTAAAAAAAAATTACATATTGTTGAGCTACTTGCTATTTTCTTCAATTTTTTGGTGGAGCTACCCATAAATATAGCCAAGTGCTCAAAAATTTATAAATTTGTTTGGCCAAATGTAAGCATCTTATAGTCAATTTATTTTGAATATGGATATATTTCAGCTTCTCTTTTAAATGGTGCTAGTCTCATTTTGCTGCACTGCCTATTTTCAGTGTCAAATTTTCAATTTTTTTACTAAATTTAATGCCAATAAAAAAGTGCTTTTAATTTTTAATATTTTATATCTTATTAGAAATCCTGAGCCCTTTATTGGTAATATTTGAAATTTTCAAGTAGTTTTTGTAAGTATTTTAAGGTCAAACAAAAATTTGAAAAGTTCTATTAATACATTGCCTCCCACTTTATAACTCAAAAAAATGTGCAAAATTTTATGGAGGCTCATGAGGTATTTAATGAAAAACTTGTTGGGGAAATTTTGTATTACAATATAGAAATTACATATTTTAGTATCTTTTTACCTGGATTCAGAAAAATGGGTTTTTGAATGACAGATTACTGCATCAATTGGTGCAATTTCAGCTAGAATCTCATTATCTTGAATGCTGACTCCTAAGTTTATTTTTCAAAAAAAAATCATTCAAATTACTTATACTTAAAGTCAGATCTTAGAAATACAATTACGTCCATCAAAGTGGGGTGTTACAATGTGATCAAGGTGAGCTAATCTCTTTGTTCAAACAATGAAATATCATTCTTTGTAGACCATCCATTGATACTCCAAGTAAGTTTGGATATCTTTAAATAATAGTTCATATGTTTGTTTAATATTATTTTCAAACTTAAAAATATCAAAAAAATTAGTTAAATGTCTCATAATTCCTCTAAAAGACTCTTGTTCTTAATTTTTCAAACACTTTGTTTTCCACTTAGTGGTGATGTTGTTATTTATGTACCAAGAACACAATAAGGGGTTTCAGTTATGAAAAGTCTGCACTTAGCTTAATTACAGATTTCAAAGCAATTCAGCACTTAAATTTTGAAAATAAGTCACTTATTTCAAAAGTAGGTGTCAATTATGACCTCAAATTTGCACTTTTTTCCTGTTTTTTTTACAACCACATGTTGGTCACAAAATCCCTTACTTGCTCACCTCATCCCTGTCACATGTGACACACTGACCTCCCTCACCTCATCTGACTTCAATTGCTTCCCCTCCCTTCACAAATTCAAATCACATACTTTTCCCTATTGCATAATTTTTCATTCATTCACTCTCCCAATGTCTCAAAAGTTACATTTCCTTCTTTCTCAGTAACCACAATCCCTCAAACCCTTTTTTGTAGTTTTTAGGCATTTTAGGCATATTTTTCCAGCATTTTTAGTATTGTTTTCAGGCAATTATTTGCATATTTTGCAGGTATTTTAAAGGTTTTTTTCTGGTGTTTATTGGGTGTATTTTGCAGGTGTTTTTCTCTATTATTTTCAGGCATTTATTGATGTATTTTGAAGGTGGTTTAAAGTATTTTTTGCTGTTTTTATTGGTGTATTTCTCTGGATTTTATTTCTATCTTTTGTAGTTGTTAATTATTGTATTTTTCAGGAATTTTAAAGGCAGTTTTGCTAGTGTTTTTAGTACATTTTTCAGCTATTACAAAGGCATTTTTGCTGTATTTTTCAGAAATTTTGAAAACGTTTTTTGGTGAAATTTTAACATATTTTTCAGAAAGTTTAAGGTGTTTTTGTAAGAAGTTTTTGCTATCATTCAGAAGCGTTTTTTGGCTATTTATTGGTGGTGTTTTTTGGAAACATTATTTAGTGTCATTTTGTCCATATTTGGAAGCGTGTTAAGGGGTGTCAGTTCTGGAAAATTCACATATAATTGATACACATTCATAGTGCATTCTTTATGCATTTTATTTGATCCATATTCAATTTCCTCCAAACTTCAACTTTCTCTTTCTGAATTAATTTTTTCCTATCTTTCCATCAAAGTAAGTGTCAACTCCTTTTTCTTTTTCATGCCTGTATGATATTTATTTCTTTCTATAAAGTATGAATACTCAAGTATATGTAAGACTCTTAACTGGATAATGGTAGACTTATTTAAATCCTCTTGCTGTCATTTTCAGTAACACTTCTCAAATTTTTATTAAATTTTGAAAAAATTCAGAATTTGGGTTATGTTTATTCAAATATTATGTCCTTATAAATAAAACTATTTCTGAAGCCTATCTATCATGGTTTGGAATTTGGTTCTGTGGTTCTGGAGATATTGACCTTTAAAGTTGAGTCTAATATTTGCAATATTTCACTTTATTTTGCTTTGATATTACATACTTAACAAAGAAAGATTCTGAAATTATTATATCATGATAATTTGCATATCAGTATAATTCAATTTACAATTCTGAAGAAAACATCAATTTTACTGATTTCATTTTCACTCTTGGGGAAGTTTGGGATTTATTTTGGTACAATTTTGCTTTCTTTTGGCTTATATTTTTTTGTTTTTATTATTGTGAGATTATGTTAAAATAAGTGAGTATTATATTACTTTATATTTGAAATTAAAATAAGGCAGTCAAGGAAAGTTTGTAATTTTTATTTTTTAATTCATAATTTAGAATATAAAATTAATTTATCCACTTCACTTACTTAAGAATCTAGACTTTTGGGCCTGCTGCTGTGGTATTATGTCTACATTAATTTTTGACATGTTTTCTTGAATTTACTTGTGATTTGCATTTATTTTCTTGAAGTATATTAATTTATCTTTGTGTCTTTCTCTGAATGACTTGTTTATTGTTGATTTATGCATTTTGAATGAAATTTGGTAATCTTGACCCTCTACTAGAATAAAATGCAAGGGGTGGTATTTCCATTTTTTTGAATTGAGAATTTAAGAAAAAAAGTTAGAAAAAAAGCAACTTTTTTTATATTATACTTATAAATTTGAAACAAATATAAATTTTACATTATAAATATAGAAATTTACATGCTTACACATATTTATTCTAGATTACAAACATGAATTAAAAAATGTACCAGATTTTTATGGTACCCAACTACTTTTTGTCAAAAATAAATAACCAAGTAATGAAACATTATTTTACATAAAACGTATCTGGTGAATAAAATCAATGGCACTCTTTAAAACAGAAATAAATTCTACTTCTTGTTTTTTTTAAAATGATAGTTTCCATATTTAGTGGGTTTCTGACTCAGTGTAATAGTTCTACCATAAACAAAACTAATATATCCCATGAAGCCCTCTTCTTGAAAAACTTGAGATTATTCAAGTTGCTCTTCTTTGGCTGTCCAAGAAAGCAATAAGGTACAGAACAAAAGAATTGCACTGATGCTTCATTCTGTATAGATATTAACTAAACTATACTGTAAAGATGGGTCATTTTCTAAACATTTTAAGACAGTTCCATTACCATTGGAGCCCAAAAATATAGTGTGACAGTCAATTTAATTGAAGTATCATGTTTTTGCTTTTGAGAATTGTTGTGAAACATGGGGTGTACCTGAATAAGCTTAACCAATTTGAGGAAACATTTATGTGAAGTCCTGAATTTCTTTCTAAAACTAGGTGCATATAATTTTAGGAGTGTTTGAATGGTGTACTTTGTGGTATGAAGTACATGGGGCTTTCTGGGAATAAGGTAAAATTTCCTGGCCATTTTTATAGAAAAAACAAATTCTTCTTTGAGATCAGAATGAGAATCACAATCAGAGTCTAAGAGAAGATCAAGAGCTATGAAAGCCATTGCTTGATGTAGCTTATCATGATTTGAGAGAGGGGAAGGCATCACTATTATATAGTATAAAAATGTGAATTATGTACAATATTTTGAGTTATAAAGTGTTATTCTGTGGAATGCTGCATATAAATAGGAAAACACTGACAGATCAAGGAAATATGCACTTTTTGTTGAAAAATTGCTAATTTGAGTGAAATAAGTGACTTATTTCAGATCTGAAATCCACCATTTTTGGTGCTAGTGTGTTTCATAAATCTGTACTTCAATAAGTGCCAATTTTCCAGAGCTGACACCCCCTAATAGATGGTCCCAGGTTGGAAAATGATTTTCAATCACTGAAATGAGAGCCCTCTCTCAATAAATAAAAATTACAGTTTTGTTTTGTTTTGGGAAATAAAATGTTACAAATTCCACATTTTTTTGTTTCTTGATTAAAAAAACAAAAACAAACAGAAAAAAAGTTTACCTGTAAAAGATTTTCCTGCCACATGAGGTAGGGGAAATTTGAATAAAATTTTATAAATAAAATATTAGTGTAAAAGACAAATAAATCAGTAGTAACCGGGAATTACCTATTTTTTTATAAATATATTTGATTAATATTAAATTAAGAAAAATTTGAAATACAATAAATCTTACATATAAGGAAAAAAAGGTGCTAACTATGATTCTTCATTTCTTGCTTAAATTAGTGCATCATATTTTCCTGAAAAAAAAGGTCTAGAAAGGCTTTCAATTAAACTATTTCAATTCAGATTTTTTTGATAAATCTTATTTTGAAATTGATAGATACAAGTATTTAGTTTTTTAATTGTTTGTCTCTTCACTCTTCATGCCAAAAGTATCTGGATATGTTTTTTCTTTTTGTAATAAAGTTAAAAATCATTTGATACTTCTCCTCATAGAGAGATATTTTATGTGAATATTCTGAAATATTTCTATCTAGTGGATGATTATGAGAAAAATCTATATATAAATGTTTCCAGATAGATTGTATATCATTTTTGGAATTCTGATCTAAGGGATGTTCCTTAACCAAATAAATTCAGTCTGTGTTCTGATTGTGAGTTTAATTAAAGAATACTAAATGAGATTTTTTATTGATTAAATTTTGAGATTATAAAAAAATTTTTTTTAAAAAAATCAAAATTCCAAAAGTTTTAATTTTTTTGAAATTATTCACTGTTATATGAGAGATATTTAATTTCCAAGGGAAATTACATCAGAGTATTTTTTGGTTTTAATTTAAGTTCTCTCTGTAGGAAAGTGTCTTGTATTAGTGGGTGTCAGCTCTGGAAAATACTAACTTGACTTAAGAGTGAATTTCATACTAAATCAGAACTTAAAGTTTTTCAAATAAGTCACTTATTTTAAAAATGTGAGTCATTTCTGACCTCAAATTAGTTGTTTTTAATTTTTTTCTAACACCATATTGGTCCTATAAAAACTTTCCTCATTAGTATTTCACTCCAATTTTTGGCTTTAATAATATTTTTAAGATATAGGAATATTTATATAATTACTTTAAATATAATGAGCCACTTATGTCTAAAAAAAAAATTGAAATTAACATAGTAATAGACATTTCAATCTAAATAGTTTTTTATATAAATAATTTACATATCTCACTCAATTTTTTAGCCACACTCATTTATTTAAAATTTGTAAAGATTAATACATTTAATCCAAATATGATGAGCTATGCTTAACTAAAATAGAAGTAAAATTGACAGATATATATCCATTTTAATTTAACATGTGTTTTCACTAATAATTGCCTTATCTCACTAAATTTATAGCTAAAATAATATTTTAAAGACTTTCCAAGAAATTAGAAGAATAATCTAATTGTTCCAAATATAATGAGATGTAAAGACTTAAAATTGATGTAAAATTAACAAAGTAACAGATAATTGAGTGAGAGGGAAGTTGTGCCAGTGGGATGGGTGGAGAGTTTGTAGTGAGTTAATTCATTTTGAAACCAGCACCACTGGTTGAGAAAGTGCTTGTTTGAGTGAAATAAGTGACTTAATTTAATTTTGAAATACACCAGTGTTAAGACTGGTGTGTTTTGAAAATCTTCACTTAGATAAGTGCAGATTTTTTAAGTGTGAATTTTTCAGAACTGACAGCCCCTAAAAATTTTATTTCATATTCATGAAACATATAATTATGAATTACTTAAAAATAGTTTTAAAAAAAATTTGGAGAAGAATTCACTATATCTATAAAATTTCATAAATTTTTTATCATTCTTTAAAATTTCATGTCTCAAAAAATTTTGGAGACTGTGTCCCTTCTTTTGAGGTAACTCTTTTTTCATTATTTTCAATGTTTTAAATTTTTTATGTATTTTTTTAGAGTCTTATAGAATTTTTTAGAGCTATTTAGAGCTTAGTATTATTTTTGGGGTTTTTTTGAGGGTTTTCTAAGTTTTTGAATCATTGTACATTTTTTTTAAGTTTTTTGAGGTTTTTGTGATTTTTTTAATTATTGAACATTTATTGAAGGCACATCCTGAAAAGATGCTGTGTCTTTTTCCCATGTGAATTTATTGTAATTTATCCATTTCAAGTTTTCAGATGCAAAACTAGAAATTGGTTTTTTTTAAATCTGATAAATTTCAAAAAAGATTTAAGCATTTAATATATTATCACTTTTTTTAAATTCCTAATATATATATATATATAAATATACATCACAGGCGGAAAAATACCTAAACCAGATGCATAGTTTAGTTTTTGGATGCAGTGTGTCAGCTTGTGTAGAAATACTCTTACAGTCACCTTGCTGTAAGCAGAATCCAAGGGAGTTGGATAAACCATAGAAAACCCTATCCCTTTAAGTAAATAAAGAGTTTGCAATTTTCTAAGCTATAACTTCTACTTGATAATAATTGACCAATAAACTATTAGTTATTAACAGTGTTAAGATGTAGAATCAGTGCTCTTTATAATGAGGTTGGGAAACACAACAGTGAAGCTGTATTTAGAAAAGTTATGTAAATGATTGAATAATATTTTTTCATGAAGCTTTTATTTTTATAAGTTGTAGTTGTTAAAGTCAAGTCCCTGGTGATGAGACTTTTAAAATTGTACCCTATATGCTATTATATATGATTATGAGTGCAATTAATAAATGTTATATAAAAGTGTTATATTTATAAGGGTATTACAATTTTATAATTATGAATATAATAAATGATGGTTATTTTATGCATTGTTGTTGTTGGTTTTTTCTATGATGATTGTTAAGATAAAAGTTGTTAGATGATGTTGAATTTTGAGTCTACAGGCTTTATATGCATATTATGTCACGTGCCCTACTTTCTTTAACAAGAGCATTCCAGAACTCATCTGGAGCTTGTCTGGAAAATTCTGGAGCTCATACAAACTTATGGACTCAATTAGAACCTTTAAAACACTAATTAAAAATATAAAGAAACTGTAAATGATAGATCTGCTTCTCCTTTATTATCCATTTTTATTTTCATAGTTTGAGCAGCCTTATTTACCTAGTAAAAAATTATCAAAGTTAATTAAATTATGAAAATTTAAAAATAACCAAAAATACTTTATAGAATTATTAAAAATAGTTAAAAAATAATAATAATTCCACAAAAATTCAAAAAGGTTCTTGAGACTCCTGAATCTAATTTGAATTCTTTTTTAAAATTATACCTGCATTTTCTGACTGTTAATTATTCATTAAATCTTGACTTGTATAATTTACCCCTTTTAACCACTTTTAATTCTTATTCTTTTAAATATTAGCCATTTTAAAATTAGATTGGCTTTTCCAATCTCAATAATCATCCCAAAAATATCCTTTTATAATAAACTTAAGTGCCCTACTAAACTTTACACTGCCACACCAGGTTTCTAGAAGAAGAAGAGAAGAAATGAAATCAAGATAAAGTAAAGTAAAAAAAGGATAAAAAAAGATAGTGAAATAAAAATGATCAATAGTATATAAAGGAAATTCAAAAAAGTTCTAGTAACCCTTATGGACAGAATTTTTCAAACTATAAGTAATTATTATTCTTTCTGCTTAAAAAATAACTTGTAATGCTAATATTCCTAATGCAAATTTTTTAGATGTATATTATTTGATTTTTAAAAAGGAAAAAGGATGTTTCAATAAAACAAATGTACATATAATTTTTTATTTAAAAATAATAGAATCATGTAATTGATGAGTCTCCAGGGGGTTACCCAAGGCCTTTATACAGGCAAGGGGCCTTCTGAAGAGCTAAAATTTTGAAAATACAAGGAAAAAAAATTATCAATAAAGTAGTAAAGAATTTAAAAAAAATTAAAGGTAACACAGGAAACAATTAAAAAGGATACATGAGTAAGAGCCCATTATCCTAAAGTTTAAACCCAAACACTAAATTAGAATTAATTAATTAAATTGCTTTAAGAAACACAAAACTATAACTTATTTAATGCAAATTTATATCAAAAATGAAATATATTTTAAGTAACTGATTAATTTAAGTTGTAACACTTAAAAACCACTAGTTTAATGCATGAAAATATTGTATCTAGTTAATTTGTAATAAACTTTTAGACAGTAATTATTTTAACACATTTAATAGTGTAATTAATTAAACTAGGGTAAAGCAATTATTTAGTTTAGTAAAAATTTTAAATTCAAGAATAAAACACCAATAATTTAGCAAATTAATTCTTTAACTTATTTAATTATGTTCTGACATAACTAAGAGTCAAAAAAGCACCCAATAGGGGGTATCAATGTTCAGGGATCTGCGATTAGGGATCAGGATTTTTTTCCGGGGATCAGACATTATTAATTGCAGAAGATTCTTATCCACTAGCCCTGGGGCTAGTGGATAAGGAATCCATGATAACGCACTATCCCACCTCTTATACCCTAATTTCCATTCCTAATTCCTGATCCCAAACTCATCACATCCATGAGGCATATCCAGTGAGTAGTCCAAGATGTAGTTATGGCAGAAAGTTGTCCAAGATGTGGTTATAAAAAATTGAGTAGAAGAATGTTGGATAAGAGGTGAACATTTACACGTAAAGTGTCTAATAACCCAATTATTAGCAAAAATAATTGCAGAAGATAATTGGGGTATAAAGATTTTTATCCGCAATTAATTTAATTGTGGATCCCTGAACATTGATACCCCCTAATATGTATGTATTATAGGATACTATTTGTTGTATCTAATATATATAATTAATTAATTAAAAAAATTAGGGTTTATCAAAGTTAGAAATTTTAAATTATTTTAAAGAATATTTTGTAACACAAAAGAAATCCTAAAACTTGACATTAATTCTCAGTAAAAAGGTGTTTTTGGGGTTAAATATAGCATGTTTTATAAAATAATCATGATTGACTTGATGGAAAAAAGGGTTATTTTGAAATGAAAGATTTCTAGTTTTGATACACCCTATTATAAGTTATTTTTATTACTTATAATGATAATATTAATTTTTAATCAATTAGTTATTAATTTATAAATATTAAATACATAATAATGTGCTCATTTTTTATAAAGTAAAATTTCTTTTATATTTATTTAAATAATTAATATAACACTTATTTTAATAATATTTAATAGGGGGTATCAACATTAAGGGATCTGAAATTAGGGATCAGGAATTTTTATTCCCTGGATCAGACATTATTAATTTCCAAAGATTCACATTCACTAGTGCAAAGGATAATAGATAAGGAATTTACAATAATGCATTATTCTGCCTCTCATACCCCAATTCAAATCCCTAATTCATGATCCCAACTCATTACATCCATGATTGATTTGTAAGAAACCCACATAACATATAATTTTGGATCCAATCCTTATGTCACTCTTCACTCTAGGCCGCTTAATTTTGAAGGCAAAAACTTAATATTTTTTCTATCAAAACACCCCCCTTCTCATTTGGTTACAAATTTGTGCTTCCCTCATCACCTAATACTTCAACCAAAAACAATGAAGCGCCTCTCTACTTGGGAGCAACTGGTGTAAACTATGACTTTAATTACTTTACCTTAAATTTCTGACTCTTATTCTGACTCTGATTTAGAAAACACTTTATCTTATATTTATATTATTTCAAAAATGTGCTGAATCAACCAAAGGGGTCCAAATCTTGTTCATTATCCCAGATACAGTTTCCACTCAATTCTCAAAATCTCCCCTTTAAACTTCACACAACTATTTCAAAATTCTCCTGAATCCTTCATCAAACTCTACTATCTCATATCAAATCACACTGTCTTTCTTAAAAATTCTTGTAATAAACAGTGGGATCCTTCCATTCAGCTATCTGTTGCACTATGTTGCTTTGGATCAAATGGAAATGGTGCTGTTATAAGATGTTTGGAAAATCTCTTTACCATAGGATATGGTAGTGTGGTATTATACACAAGGCACTTAATGATTGACATCCTTTCTCTCATGTCTCAAACACTTGTTTGGCCAGCTCCACAACAAAAACTTGAACTCTCTCAAGTAAAGCAAGCTGAAAACTTTCATGGCTGTTGGTTTGTTGATGGTACAACTATACTTTTGAGTTAAAAGCCTTCTCATGATAGAAACCATTATTTTGATTGGTAAAAAAGGATTTATTAATTTTTTCTCCAATTTCTGTCTATTTTTAAATTCAAATTTTATCTTGTATCTAGGTACTCTATCTCTGTTCAACTTGTGTGTTATTTCAATAAAAAATTTCTTGTTTTTCATAGTGGCTGCCCTGGCTCATGTAATGACTCTTCCATGTTCCAAAGGATGAGTATTTCTCAAAATCCTGACTCAGATTTTGATGAATCCAATTACCTTCTTGCAGACTCATAATATGAAAGTAGAAAGTACATCATACCTGCTTTCCAAGGTGTAACTTTAGAAAATGACCCAAAAAAAAATTTAATTATTACCTTGCACAATCAAGAGTACAAATTGAACATGCTATTGAAATTTGAATGGGAAGATATTTTAATCTCTGGGAGCTTAGACTCTAATTTCAAAAAAAAATTACATCAAAACAGCAAATCATTAGATAAGTACTTGTGTAATACTCCATAATATCCTAGCTGATTTGAAGGATTAGAGGTATGATCTTTTTGAAGAAGAGGATCCTGAACCCACACTATCTCTCTCCTCCCCTTGATTCACAAAACTAACTTTCCACTGAGATATGCTCCATCATTATTCCAATAAAACTTCAACGTTACTCAACACAACCCTTTTAATTTTTTTGGTACTCCCTGTCACCGGACGACCTACGCACAAGGTCGAGGATGTTCCTGTAAGTGAGATGAGGGATTTTAGAAACTTCTTCTAAGCACAGAGGAATGATTCGAGGAAATGATTCGAAGTTTACTCGAAGTAATAGCTATAGGTTCAAGGTTCGTTCAAGAAGAATTATAAACTAGTTCCAAGGTAATAATAATTCTTAAAATCTCACAAAGGGTTGGAAACTCAATAATCAAAGATTTAGGATTTAGAAATGAATATTGAGAAAGTAAAAGAAAGATACAATAACAATGATTTAACTTTTAAGGATTTACCACTAGTAATGTAAATAGGATATTATAATTTAATTCTAAGGAATATCGAACCAAAATACCCAACTCCTTTTATATCCTTTGTTCCTCCTCGCATTGACCTCCCTTCCATCGCAGCATTCCCATTCCATTGACCATTACTAACATACACTTAGACCCTCTCCACTAAATATCCGTCCATGCTCAATTTACCCCTTTTAATTAATTAACAAAACTTTAATAAAAAAACTACTACTATACTATTTCGTTGATCCTAGCGCTGTGCGTCGCTTATTGAAAAGGACTAAGGTACCCTATTGGGAGATTGACTAATTTAGATTTAGAGTTTAGGCTAGCGCAGTTAAATAGTAAGTACACAAAGGAAAATCGCAGTTGCTATGGAGAATTGCTTTCTGCGCTTCAAGTATAGATTTAGGACTTGATATTATTGATTTATTGAGTTAATTTCGCCTCGAGTGTCACATGGCGCGTGACACTCTCCAAATAATCAAGCTGAATATAATATTCATTTGGAATGGTTATTTTTTTATTTTTGAATAATGACTTTGAGTTTGAATTTGCTGTTAAAGTCTCATTTTTTACAACTCTCTTTGTTTTCATTCATCAACTCAAAATGAAATCACATATTTTCTGCAATTGCATAATTTTTCAGTCATCATTTCTTTCCTTCATCATTCATATCAATTTCATTCACTTCTCTTGCATCCCTCATAAATTTGAAATCAGTTGTTTTATCAACAGATCTCTCATGGTAAGTCTTTTTTAATTTTTAATTTTAATTTTAATTTTTCTCTTTATTAAATTTATTTTTATGTTTTTTTTACTTTTTTGTATCTTATTGTTTTGGTAAGTGGTTTTCATGTTCATTTTCTAGTTAAGACTAACTTTTTTTTTCTCTCCCTCTTTTCTCTATCTTTCTTCTCTCTATCATCTTACTCTTTATCCCTCCTTGGCTTCCTCAATCCCCCCTTCCCCCCCTCCTTGGCTTCCTCAACCCCTTTTTCCCCCTTCCTTGGCTGCCTCAATTACCTCCTTACCTCCTCCCACCCCCTCTGTCTCTAGGAAACAACAGACAGCCAGTTTTTTTGGCTGGCTGGTGTCATTCTAGCCCATCCCTCTGGCTCTTGGAAAATTAAAGACAGGCAGCCTTTCTTCCTGGCTGCCATGGTTTTAACCCCCCTGCTGCACCTTGGAAACAACAGCCAGGAAACATTACTGCCTGGCTGGCGTCTTTTAACGCACTACCCCAGTTAAATGACCAGCCAGACAGGAAGCCACCTTCCTGGATAACCCCAAACCTCTTAAAAAATAAGCAAGCCAGAAAATCTGGCTTTTCAAATAAAAAATACTACTGTATATCACCACATAATCACCACATACCACTACCCCCCCATAAATTTTATAATCTACCACCACACACCTGTCAAGAAATAAAATAAATGAGCATATTTATCCTGCTCCCCCCATATATGTCTCACCATGCCTTACATCCCCACTGAAACATGACTAAAAAATAACCAACCAGTCAGCTATTGAATGATTAATTATAATTAGGGGGTATCAAAGTTGACCAATCTGCAATTAAGGATCAGGAATTATTTTTCCCCAGATCTAAAATTTTTAACTGCAGAAGATTCTTATCCACTAGCCCTGGAGCTAGTGGATAAGGAATCTATGATAATGCATTATCCTGGCTCTTATACCCCGATTTCCATTCCTAATTCCTGATCCCAAACTCATCACATCCATGATGGATTTGTAAAAAAGTAACATGAGTTATAATTGCTGATGCCATCCTTAAGTCTCTCCTCACTCTATGCTACTTAATTTTGGTGGCAAAAACTTAAATTTTTTTTCTATCTACACACCCCAACTGAACATTTGGCAGTGAATTCCCACTTCCCTCATCACATAACCCTTCCACTGACAACAATGAAACACCTCTCTACTAGGCAGCTACTTCACTTAACTTTGAATGCTATTGCCTTTCTTTTAGCTCTTTACCATAAATTTGATTCTGATTTGGAAGATTCTTTAGCTTATATGTGTTTTCTTTCCAAAAAGTATTACATAAACCCAAGGGGGCCAAATATTCTTCATGATCCCAGATATGATCTCTGCTTTATTCTCACAATTCATCAATTAAACTTCACCCAACTATTTTGAACTTCTCCCAATTCTTTCTTCAAACTTTATCAACTTATTTTCTCACTAGCTACAGTCTCAGTTGATTTTGGGTCCTGTGTTTGTTTGTCAGCATTTCTAGAAATAAGAAAGATAAGTAAATTAAAAAAAATAATTGGTAAGATAACAGAAAAAAAACACACCTGAGTTAGATTGGGTTAATTTATATTTCCATAAGGATATATGGAAAGATATTTAGATTTATTGAATTTAAAAGAGGGGAAGGTTGAGTTGAGAAAGAGGATGGGAAAAAATTGGTTTTGACATCATGTTCAGAGATAGGATCTTCTCCATCTATCATGTTTTCAAGATTAACATCAGTTTTCTCTCCAAAAATAGCATCCATCTCCTTAAAGTAAGGACATAAAGCATCAAGCTTATTGTCTATGGATTTGATGCCCTTACTGATATCAAGGTCAGTAATACCAAAACCAGTAGAAGATGAAAGAGTCTTTGCCTTCTTGTATTTGGCTCAATAATTCCTGAAGCATTCAGACATCTTTTTAGGTAAAAGATCTATCCTTCCCTTGGTCTTATTCCATAATTTGTTTTCCATTAGAAGATAACTATTAAATTTGATGCAGGGTTCTGTCCTACTTTAGTTTCATTTTCAGTACCAAAACAAGAATCATAGTTAGATTTAGTTTTCATCCAGTTGATAAGTATGAGATGATCTTCTTTTTTTGGTTGAACAGTCTTTAATTTATTGACTCTTTGGGGGAAAGAGGGAGAAGTGTGATTTGAAGAACAACTGGGGGGAGGGTGCCTTGAGAAGATCTATGATGATGAGGCATGTTAAGATAATTGAAGATGAAGAGGAGGAGAAACAAGCAGATGAGATAGTGAGGGGTTCTGAATAGAGAGAATAGACAGGATGGGATGAGAATGGTAGTGTAGAGCAAGGTAGATGGCATATACAAAAAGTAGTCCAAGGTGTGGGCCTATACAGAAAAAAGTACAAGATGTGGTTATGACAGAAAGTTGTGCAATTGGATGAGGTTAGGATTTCACAGCATGGTAACGAGGCACACATATCCAGAAATTTTTCCATGATGTGGTTATGAAAAGTTGAGTAGAAAATGTTGGATAAGAGGTCAATGTTGACATGTAAAATGTCTAATAACCCAATTATTAGCAAAAATAATTGCGGAAGATAATTGGAGTATAAGGATTTTTATTTGCAATTCATTTAATTGCAGATTGGTCAACTTTGATACCCTCTATTCACCAGAAAAAAAATGTTGGCACCTGATAGCAGGTGCCAATCCCTATCATTGATTTGATTCAGTCTTAACTCAGCTGAAATTCTTCTCAGAAGACTGTGCACTAAACACTAAACATTCCAGCTTGCATGGTATCAAATCTGAGTTATGCTTGAAACACAAATTGATTGAGGGGTTGGCACCTGCTTGCTGGTGCTGGCTGTTTTTTTGTGGTTTATTATTATTATTGTTGTTTTTCTGAATTTTAAAAGAAAAATTCACACATTCATTTGAAGTTAGAAACAAAATTTTGGTTAAAAAATTTTTAAGGGCGGTTTAATTCAAATTATGTGATTTTTTATAAGTTTTTCAAAAAAAATTTGGGTTTTTTTGGCCAGTTAAATTTTTTTTCTTTTTGCAGAATTTTAGAATAAAAATCTGAAAATTCAATTGAATTTAGAAACAACTTTTTGGTAGCAAATTTTAAAGCTCTTTTATTTCAAATTATGTAAGTATTTTTTAATTATTAAATAATTTTTTTGTGTTTTTGTTTGACCAGTAAACAATATTTTCAGAAAAAAAAATTCTGTTTATTTTGATTCAAGCGTTAAACCTCTATCTTCATCTTTAGCTTCATTGTCATCTTCTTCAATATCTACATCATTTCAATATTCATCAAAAATTTTAAATAAAAAAGTATGATCAATCTTATCCAAATAAAAGAAAGAAAAAAAAATTCACTTGGATATTTTATTTGGCAACATTTTAAACATCAAGTAATATAAATCTAAAGTTGAAAAAAAATTAAATATCCCAAGAATTTACATGAAGATATCAAATATATAACTCAATTGGGAGGAAATGAAGTTAAGGCAGTAATAGGTAATTATTTTAAGCCCCAATTTATTCATTAAAATAAATATTTTGATGGTTTAAAATATGAATATTTTAATCAAATATCCAATCTAATCACAACACTATATAAACAGGCTTTGTTTTGCTTACCAATTAAGAATTAATCACATGTTGGGTGATATCATGGTTGGTTGGATGGAGACCAGGTTTTATTACAGGATTTTCTCTTGGGCAGTGTATTAATTTTTTTTTAATGATTAAAAATATTACTCATTTAAATTCTATATGCATCTATTATTTACTCAAAAATTTAACCAAATTCAAAAAAGATATTGATTTTTAAAATGGGACACCTTACCTTCTCATAATTTTTTTCTTGCTCTTTTTCTCAATATGCTTTGCAATAAAGCCTATAGAAAATCATTCACTTGCTACTAGAGTAGGAATTCCAAATGGGTGTGATTCAGAGTGGGAAAAAATTAGAAATGAAATTTATTCTTTTAAAATTTTATAATTACCTGTTCCTGATTTTATAAAAAGATTCATACTAATTTGAAAGATGCAAATTATCTTACTTTAAGGTATTCTCACATATTAATCCTATCAATAGACAGCCTATACAATAACCTTCCAAAAGTAAAGTTCATGCGTTATAATTTCCAGATTATAAGTGAATAATTGATTTCAGTTTAAGAAATCAAATCATTGAATCAGTTTGGAAATCTTCTCACAATAATCACTAAAAAATGAAAGTCCCTCCAGCTTTTGAATCTTTTCAAGACTTTACTAATTTTGGATTCTCCTTCCAAATTAGTTAAAAGCTAGCTAAATGGATAAAAAAGGTAAAAAAAAAGAAGGAATAGGTAATAACTTAATAAAATTTAAGGTTTATCAAAAAAGTATGGGGATTTTAAGAGTTACAGGATATTAATTATTCTTTCATATATTTATAGTAAATAAATTTTTTATTTTGTTTTACTAAACTAAAGTAATGTGCCAATGACCTTGTGTTGTATAAGCAGTAATGATGACAACATTATTTTGCTTCATGGGTTTCCTCTAGCCTATACCTGTGGAAAGTGCCAAACTTAGTTTCTAGACTTGATCTGCATTTTGGCTTGAGGAATTTTCATTACTTTAAAACTAGTAAATTTGACATATCTCATTTATTTATTCATTAATTTATGTAATTATATTGAAATTTGGTGACATGAACCCTTTACTTCAATAAAATTCAGGGGAGTGTATTGACAAATTTTCAAATTGGACATGCAAAATTGATGACTTAAAATATTTTTGGTGATACCCACCCCTTACTTTAATAAAGTTATAGAGGGGGGTACTGCCAAATTTTCAAAACGAATATACAATTTTTATGACTTAGCTGTATATTAAAATATATATATTGACTTGAGTTGTAAAGTTGAAAAATTTTATTTGAAATAACAAAGAAGTAAAAAATAGTGTGTCAAATTTTTCCATTGTGACCACTTAAAATGAATTTGTTACATTTCTTGATACTCTCTTTAACTGATGATAGATAGAGTAAGGAAATACACAAAAAATTATGAGAAACTTCAATGTACATAAAATTTAGAACAATTGAAATGGGAAAGAAAACAAAAAAAAACTACTAATCAATCAAAAATTTACATTAAGAATTCATTTTGTCAATAGATTTATTAGCTTTAACACATGCTATCATTAAAAATTTCTTTTTTGAAATTATCTACAAGTTGATAATTGAGTTTCATCTGATCCCATAGTAAATTTTGCTACAGAGATTTCTCCTCTTTCTTTTCTTTTTCAATACTTAGAGTTAGCTCAAATTTCTTCTTATCCAAGTCTTGTTCCCTATCACCCCTCTATCAAGAGAGCTCATATTTCCTCTCCTCCAAGTCTTGTGCTCTATCATCCCTCCATAAATAGAGGTTAAATTGTTTCTTATAAATGTTAAGAGTCTTCATTCACCTTTGACTTTAGCTAGAGTATTAAGAAATATTAACTAAAAATGAAACCAAAGTAGACTAAATTATTTAGAAGTATCCTATCACTTACCAGAATCATGTTTCTATAAAAAGTATTCAATAGAATATATAGGGTTTCTAGAAGTACTATCTCTTTCATGTTTTCTTTGACTGCTGAAATTTAGAGTAGTTTAAGGTCTTTTATTTTTGTTGGAGGATTTCAGTATGTTTTTCTCATCATCATCATTGTTGCTAGCTTCAGAGTCACTTAATTATGGCTCCTGGGTTGGCTCATTAGCCTTTTTATAAATAAGAAAAAGAGAAGTAAATAATAAAATTGACTAGATACAAGAAAAAAACTCACTGTATCTAGATTGGGTTGGTTTTTATAATTATAAGGATCTATAGAAAATATATCTTGATTGGTTAAATCAAAAATAAGGAAGGCTTGAGTGGAGTAAGAGGATTTAAGAAGATTTTTCTTGATATCATTTTCAGAGATGGAATCTTTTCCATCCAAAATATTTGTGGGATTAAAATAATCTTGCTCTCCAAATATAGAATATATCTCTAAATAGTGATGACATAATGAATCAAGTTTATCATATATAGATTTAATGCCCTTACTTATATCAATGTCAGTAATACCAAAACCAGTGGAAGATAAAAGAGTTTTAGCATTCTTGTATTAGCCTTCCTTTATTGGACTTTATAGTGCTTGACAAATTCAGACATTTGTTTTGGAAAAAGATAAATCCATCCCTTTGTCTTATTTCTTAATTAGTTGGACATTAGAAGATAGCCATTTACTTTTGAAGTGGAGGGTGTCCTACTTTAGTTGAATTCTCAGTACCTAAAAAAGAATCATAATTAGTTTTATTTCTTAGCCAATTAATAAGTATGAGGTGATTATCTTTTTTTAGTTAAATGGTCTTTGATTTCTTATCTGAGTGGGGGGAAGAGGGAATATTTGGATTTGAAGAACAAGTGGGGGAAGGCTGCCTTTGAGAAGATATGTAATTCTGAGGCATTTTAAGATATTGTATGACTAAAAGGAGAGGAAATAAGAAGTTGAGTTGGAGAGTGATCTTTAAAAGTAAATTTTCACCTCTTATCTGACGTTTTCATCCTCAATTTTTTATAACAACATCTTGGACAACTTTCTGGATATGAAAGTCTCCCTACCTTTCTGAGCACTCCCATCCTGTCTATTCCATCCATCTGTTCAGATTCCTCCCCATCTTATCTGCTCATTTCTGCTCCTTTTCATCATTTAATATCTTAAAATTTCTCATTGTCACATATCTTCTCAAATATAGCCTTCCCCCACTTGTTCTTCAAAGACAACTGCTTCCTCTTTCCCCTTATCAGCTATAAAATCACTGACCATTCAACTAGAAGAAGATGATCACCTCATATTTATCAACTGGCTAAAAACTAAAACTAATTATGACTCTTTTTTGGTACTGAGAATTCAACTAAAGTAGGACACCCTCTACTTCAAAAGTAAATTGCTATCTTCTAATGTCCAACTAATTAAGAAATAAGACAAAGGGATGGATTTATCTAGTACCAAAAAAGAATTTTGAATGCTTCAAGCACTATCAATCCAGATACAAGAAGGCTAAGGCTCTTTCATCTTCCACTGGTTTTGGTATTACTGACATTGATATCAGTAAGGGCATGAAATCTTTAGATGATAAAATCAATTCTTTATGTCTTTAATATAAATAGATAGACTCTACATTTGGAGATTCAGATGAGGTTAATCCTGAAAACATGTGGGATGGAGAAGATGCTATCTTTGAACATAATATTGGGAGAGAGATTTTTGGATCCTCCTCCTCCACTGAAGCCTCTCTTCTTTTAAATTCAACCAATCAAGAAATCTTTTCAATACATCCTCATGTTGATATAAACCAGGCCAATCTAACTCCAGTGAACTATTTTCTTGCATCAAGTTGATTTATTTCCTATTTTGTTTGATTGACTAGTAGTTTTTTTGTTTTCTTTCCAATTTCAATTGTTCTTAATTTTATGTACATGAGAGAATTTCGTATTTATTTGCATATTTCATTACTCTATCCATTATTAGTTTAATTGAATGTCAAGAAATGTAACAAATTCATTTTTAATTGATCACAATGGCAAAATTTGAGACACTTTTTTTTTACTTCTTTATGTTTTCATATCAAAATATTTAGAATAAAAACTTAAGCCAATAAATTTTCATTTCTAAATAGATCTTAGTGGACAAAATTCAATATCTTTTTTGAAAATTTGGAAATCCTCTTCCCTAAATTTTATTGAAGTAAGGTGTGGTCATCACCAAAATTTCTTCAAGTCAACAGTTTTTCTTGTCTGATTTAAAAATTCAGCAATACCCTCCCCTGTATTTTATTCAAGAAGGGGGTGGGAGTCACCAAGATTTAAATATAACTACATAGATTATTAAAAAAATAACTAATATATGTCAATTTTGCTAGCTTTAAAGTAATGAAAATTCCATTAAGCCAAAATTTAGTTAATCTAGAAACAGAAGTTTGTGACTTTCTAAAAGTATAGGCTACACAGGGTGAAAAAATGGCAACCAGATGTCTGGTTGCCACTTTTTCCACCCTGTTCTATTAGAACCTCATGAAACATATTGATGTTATCATGATTACTATTTATACAATGTAAGGCTTTCAGTACATTACTTTAGTTTAGTAAATTAAAATATCAAAATTTTTCATTACCAATTTATGAAAAAATAATAAGTATTTGGTGAATCTAAAAATCTCCATACTTTTTTGATCTACCTAATTTTTTTTAAAATTTATTACTTTTACCTTCTCTTTTTACCTTGTTGATTTTTTGAATTATCTTTTGAATGATCTAAAAAGAGCACCCAAAGTTAGTAAAGTCTTGACAAGATTGTAAAGAGGGAGGAGCTTTTTTTATTTGGTGATTATCATCAGAAGGAATCCAAAAAATTTATCATGTGATTATCATCAGAAGAGTTCCAAAAATTTTTATCATACCATTTCCCAAACCTCAATCAATTATACACTTATAATCAGGAAAATATAAACCAGGAATTTCAACTTCAGCAGGTGATTTTATAGGCTTTCCAGTAATAGGATAAATATAAGAGAATATTCCCAGAGATAATTTGCATCATTTGTATCAGTATGAATCTTTTTATGAAATCCTGAATGATTAATTAAAACATTGGAAAAAAAATATTTATTTCTAGTTTGTTCCCATTCTGAATCACCCAATGGGGTATTCCTACTCTTGTTGAAAGCTGAGTATTTTTTTCAAAGGCTTTATTACAGAGTTTTTTAAGTCAAAAATTCAGAAATTAATTAAAATAAGCTAAGGTGTCCAATGTTCAAAAATCTTTATCTTTTTCAGCTTTTGATAGATTTTTTAGAAAAAAATGGATGACTATAGAATTAGAATGAGTAAAATGTTTTCAAACATGAAAAAAAAATTAATACACTTACCAAGAGAATAAATTTTAATAAAACCTGGTCTCCATCCAAAACCAATCATGATACCACCCAGAATATTGTTATTTTAAATTGGTAAGCAAACCAATGCCATTTGATATAGTGTTGAGATGAGATCAGATAGTTGATTGAAATTCTAATCTTTAATACTATCAAAAGAAAGAAATTCAAAAATAAATTGAGGCTTAAATGAATTACTAATAAATGCTAAAAATGGATTTTTTCCTAATTATTTTAGATATTTAATATCCTCTAGTAACATATTTGGATAATCTTTTTTTGATCTAAGTTTTTTAATACTTGATCTTTAGAATATGGTAAAATAAAATCTCAAGGTAAATATTCTTTTTTAAATATTCTTAATTCTGATAAGATTATTTATCAATATTTTTTGAAGGTTTTGATAATGATTGAAATGAAGTAGATATTGGAGATGATGATGCCAAAAATAAAGATGAAGATAGTGGAGTAAGGGATGAATCAGAAGAAACAGATTTTCTTTTCTGAAAAAAAAGTTATTACTTTTTAAAAGAAACTCAAAAATAAATTTTTAATTTTAAAAAAAACTTGCATAATTTAAAATAAATGACCTTAAACATTTTCCCTAAAATACTAATCAAAATAATACTACTTCTATTTAAACTGTGGAATTTTTTCCTAAATCTCAGCAAAAAAAATAATCAAACAATCATCCAATAACTGACTGGCTAGTTGTTTGTTAGGCAGTGGGCAGTGGATGTGGCAGGGTAGGTGGTTTTAATTTGTTAGAAAAGGAACTGTGGGTTTCAGGTTACATAGATATCCAGCCAGCCAGATTCACTTTCTGGCTGGTTGTTTAAATGGTGAAGGGTTGGTGGTGTTGGGTGGGTATTGTTTTGTCAGAAATCAATTTTTACAAACTTTTTTTAACAAACCAGACGGTGGGGAGCCAGGCTAAGGGTAAGAAAATCAGGGGGTGGGTCAGGATAATGGTAGCCATCCAACCAGGACTTCTGGATGGAAAGAAACTGTTTAATGAGGGAGAAGGGATGTAAGGGTAAAGAGAATCTAAGGAGGGTGGGAATAAATAGAAGCTGAGGAGGGGTGGAAAGGGGGATATAGTAAAAGCCAAGGAAGAGGGAAAAGGAGGGATAATGACCAGGCCAAAAAGGGGGGAAGTGGGAATAATGAACATTTTAAGAAGGCAGGAAAGGGAGAATAATTACAATGCCAATGCCAAGGAGGGGGAAGCTAATGACCATGCTGTTGCCAAGGAGGGGTGTAGGAAGGATAAAAAGTAGGATGATTGAGAAAAAAAGAAAGAAATAAAAGAGGGAGAGAAAAAATAAAGTTAATTTTACCTTGAGAATAAAAATAAAAACCACTTAAAAGAAAACATGGGATACAAAAAAATATAAAAGTAATAATAATAATAATAGTAATTAGCAAACATAAAAATGAAGAAATGAAGAAATGACTTACCTGGAGAGAAGAGTTGAGAAAATAATTGACTTCACAATATTTGAGGGATTCAAGAGGAGAGGAGAAATTGGATATAAGGGATGAAAGAAAAAAAGAATGATTGGAAAATTATGTGATTTCAGAAAATATGCAATTTCATGTTGAGTTGTTGAAGGGAAACAAATGAGACATGAAAAGAAGAGACTTTCAAAGCAAACTCAAAATAATAGTCAATATGCAAATAAATAAAATTTCCAAGTGAGTAAAACACACAAGATAGTATGAATATGAGAATTAAAATCAAAAGGTTTGTGTTGAGAAATGTTGGAGTGTGATTGGCATAATGACAGAGCATGTCTCAGTGGAAAGAGATTTTGGTGAAGAAAGGGGTGAGAGAGCTGGTGCAGGTTCAGGATCCTCTTCTTTATAAAGGTCATACCACTAATCCTTCAAATAAGCAAGGATATTATGGAGTATAAGGTAAGTCATTATTTAATGATTTTCTGTTTTGAAGTACAATTTTTTTGAAATTGGATTCTGAGCTCCCAAAGACTAGAAATTCTTCCCTTTAGAATTCCAATAGCATCTTCAATCTGTACTCTTGATTGTGAAAGGTTCTCTTTGGATTAATTTATAATTTTGCACCTTGGAAAGCAGATATAATGTACTTTCTTCTTGCATACACTGAATCTGTAAGGAGGCACTGATATTCAGAAAATTATGAATCTGGATATTAAGAAATCCCCATTCTTTGGAACACAGAAGAGTCATGAAATGAGCCAGGGTAGCCAATATGAAAACCAATAAAATTCTTATTGATATCACATACAAGTTGAACTGCAATAGAGTATCTAGAAACAAGATAAAAAGTTGGTATAAGAAGCATGATAAATTGGAGATTATTTTTAAAAAACTTTTTTTTCCAATTAAAATAATGGTTTCCATCCTTTGCAGGCTTTTGAATCAATGGTATAGTTGTACCATCAACAAAACCTACACAGCCAGGAAGACTTCCAGCTTGCATGACTAGAGAGGATTCAAGTTGCAGTTGTAGAGTTGGCCAGGAAAGTGTTTGAGACTTGAGGGAAAGGATGGAAATTATACAGTGATTTATGTATAATACCACAGTACTATATACTATATTAAAGATATTTTCAAAGTTTCCTGTAGCAGCACCATTTCCATTAGATCCAAAGCAACATGGTGCTATAGCAAGTTGAATGGAAGGATCACACTGTTTATTAAAATAATTTTTATGAAAGATTGCATGATTAGAGATGAGTTTTAAAAGCTTAATGGAAGAGATGGGAGAAGTTTGAAATAGTTGTGTGAATTTTAATAGAGAAATTTTGTAATTGAGTGGTGATTTTATCTGGGATCATGAAGAAGATTTGGGCCCCTTTGGTTGATGTAACCCTTTTTGGAAATAAGATAAATTTTTTTCTAGATCAGAGTCAGAATAAGAGTCAGAAAGTATAGTTAAAGTAATAGCTTTTATAGTTGATACAATTTTCTTCCTAATAGAGAGGTGCTTCA
This sequence comes from Hemileia vastatrix, assembly GCA_030280995.1. Taxonomy (NCBI): domain Eukaryota; kingdom Fungi; phylum Basidiomycota; class Pucciniomycetes; order Pucciniales; family Zaghouaniaceae; genus Hemileia; species Hemileia vastatrix. Next base: position 27,394,301 of record JASXTE010000007.1, on the reverse strand, counting down.
TTGTTGTTTATTGAAGGTTTATGTGAGGAGGGAAGTGAAAATTTTCCAACAAATGAGCAGGGGGTGTGTAGATAGACAAAAATCTGAAGTTTTTGTCACCAAAATTAATTGGCCTAGAGTGAAGAGAGACATAAGGATGGCATCTGCAATTATATGTCATTTGACTTTCTGACAACTCCATCATGGATGTTATGAGTTTGGGATCGGGAATTAGGAATGGAAATTTGGGTATAATAGGCAGTATAATTTATTATTGTGCATTCCTTATCCACTAGTCCAAGGGCTAGTAAATAAGAATCATCTGCAATTTATAATTTTGGGTCATGGGAAAATAGCTCCTTATCCCTAATTGTTGATCCCTTAACATTGATACCCCTTATTATTATTTTTATTATTATTGTTATTATCAATCTTATAAGTAAATTTTAATTATTTAAATAGAGATTATTGGTAGTTAATATGTTACTGTTAGTATAGCATTAGGGGGTATCAAAGTTAGAAATCTTTCATTTAAAAATACCTCTTTTTTACACCAAATCAACCATGATTATTCTATAAAATATGACATATTGTGCCCAAAAAAATCTTTTTACTGAGAATCAACTCCAAGTTTGTGTCTTTCTTTGGCAGCTTATACATCTAAAACCTGTTTTTAATACAGATACAACCTAAAATAAAATATTTTTTGTTTGATGTACTCCTACGCCACTAAATAAAATCATGTACCTACTACTAATCACATATTATATTGTATGAAATAACACATACACTTGTTCAACCCCTGTGCAAGGTATCATTCTTCCCTAGCTCTCACTCTTTATCTTTCTTTTCCTCTAGTTTTTGACTTATTTTTCTCAGACTGCTCATTTCTTTTTGAGTATCTATATTTTACAAGCTAAAATGAATGTATAGTTTTTGTTAATGCTTAGTTTATAATTTAATTTAACTTATTAATTTTCTGTCTTGTAAAAAAATAATCAATCTATTTTAATTAAATTGCAATTAGATTTTGCAGCAGCAGTATCAGCTGCACTTTCTACAGGAAACTATAATCTCTGAAAACCAACTTAAACATTACTCAAGAAACTAATAGAAGGACATAAAGTCCTTAAATAGAAAGTTGGAATGGGAGCACCTTCACGCAATATCCCCTGAAAAAAGTGAGCAGATTTTCAGTCAAAAACCACTGCCAGAATATTGGTACTTCCTGTAAATATAATTGGTACAAATGTAAATTAAAGCTTGCAAACATACTCATCACCTTAGAGCACAACTACTGGGCACTCAAATGTATCAAAAGCAATCTGACTGTGAAAGGGTGACTAAAACCAATTGTATTCAGGTGCTTGAGTCTCAAAGTAGCTAATTTGTTGAAGAGACTGGCTTGTCATTTTGTCTCCAAAACACTGAGTGTAATCCTCAAAGCTTTTTATAATTTTTGAATCATGGCTTTCCAAACTGAAGCTAATGTCCAATTTATGCCAAGAGATTTTGCAATACAAGAGAAGCCATACTAGCCATCAGGGGGTACATTATAAATTTCAAGAAGACAAAATTTAAGTACTTGAGGTATTTTTGAGAGAGAATTAGAAGAAATCAGCAAATGAGTATTGAGTGTTGACACATTTATATTGAAAGTCCAACTGTTATGGCCCCTCTTTCCACAGCTTCTGCATTTACAAGTTTTTTCTTCTGTAAGACCCTCTGCCTTGAGAACATGTTCAAACCCAGAAAGATCTTGTTTTTCCTACTTCATTTTTTTCAGGATGGCCTCAGGGATTATGAAAATACTTGGGTTCAAAAACATCAGGTATTGCTTTTCTTCCAGATATGTTTATAAGTTGATTTTCTACTTCTTACTAATCCAGGGGAGGTAGGTTGTGACAGAAGCTTTCAACTTTAGAAATAATATCAGCAAGATTTTTTTGGTTTTTGCTCTGAAATTTCTTTTTGAAGTTTTTTAGGGCTCAACCACCAGTTCTTGTGAAATAAATTGATGTCAAGTTGTGCTTTGCGTTTCTTCAAAATTTCTTTAATTTGGTGAGAACAAGGAAGCCCATTGTTGTGTGAAAAACATTTTAACATACAGATGATGTAGGAAGCAAGTGAATGGCCTTGTAATGTTCCTCCTCAACTTTTTGCAAGGCTAAATATAATATTTTATGCTTCATCTATATATTAGTTCTTTGATAAGTCACATAAAAACATATATCAGAAATACACTTTACTTACCTGCCCCCGGATCAAAGAACGGTGTGTTTTCAAAGTGGTTGAAGCATTGAATGCTATATCTGTACAAATCACTTTTTCTTGACTTGAAGTTTCCAGGATCAGCTTCAAAACAACAGCTTTTAAATTGCCAGTAGACACATGAAGCCAGGCTTTGATAATGCTATGCTGCCCTTCTATGTGTGAAGTTACCAAACGGCCAAAATGTGGAGCTTTTTTTTTCCATGCAAGTACAAAACTTTCTTTATAAATTAGCCACTGCCTCTCCAAGTAGTCAACAATGTCTTGAGGGTATAGCTCATGTAATTGACAACAATTGTTCTGAAACTCTGACTCATCAACTGACTCCACAACATTTCTCCAATTCTTGAGAAATGTTGCCCAATCTTCATTAAACTCAAACTTCTTTTCAGATTTACAATTAAGTTATTTTTTAGATGCTAAGCACACAAAATGTGTTTTAAGTTTTTAAAGTGAGTTGACAATGCCAGTATCAAGGCTGGTTCACAATCTGTAACAATCACTCCAGTGAAATTACTTTTGAAAAGATGTTTCTTAAAGTGTTCTAGAGCCCAAGAGCAGTCTTCTTCTTTTTCTTGACTGAGAAAAATAAATGCAAAATTTTACCAGTACAACTTGACCTGGCTGTGCAAAGAAGAGGAATTCTGTACCTAAGTTTCAAATTCAAATGTTTTGTGAGACTAAAAAGTGTTACAATATAAATATTCTCTGCTCACTTGTTAGTTTTGTAAGTAGCAACCATCAATATAACATGGGGAAACTCATTAAATTGTTTAATACTGGCCCTAAGTGCAAAAAAATGGTGCATTATTTGATGAGATTCATTTTGTTTATATTTGTGAATGATTTGATCAGTATGTAAGTAGTCCAGCAATGCCTCTAGCGGGGTTCCACTATCCAATTTTTGAGGCACTTTTTTTGAAAGATGTTGTAAATATCTTGTGAAATGGCTTTGAGATTAAGGTGCTGTTCTTTCCAAATTGCCAGTTTCATGTTTGGTTTTACTCCACATCCATGTAACTTCTCCACCGCCTTGCACTGTACTTCATTAAGTGATTTTTCTTGGGCATAAGCTGTCAGAATTAAGTCCAGCTCATGATTATGAGAAACATTCTCATATGTGAGCTCCCATCAGTACTTTTGCACATCAGCACTATTGTGATTTTTTTCACTACTGGATCATCATCAAGTCTACACAGAGCTCCAAGCTCCTAGAAAATGGTGTAAGAGAGACAAAAATAAGCATTCATTAAATCATTCCAAAAAAAAATATTCTTACATTGAGGGGAAAGTCTCTTTCAAAACTCACAAAACTTTCTTCAAATACAAGTGATTCATATTTATGTTTCAGTTTTTCAACTATCCTTCAATTCACATGTGATTTCCATGAGCAGTCGCAGCAAAAAAAAATTTGGTTTTGTATTTGAATTTCTCTGGTAATAAAAGGCCTTTTAATTTGAGTTTTTCCTGAGTGGATTCAAGTAATCCAGACATGCTGTTGTCTTCCAACATTGGTGGAGCCCTTTGTTGGTCTATTTGATGTTGTTTTGATATGTCTTAAATGGCATTATTTAATAATTGGGTTTTTTCTGGAATTATTCAGCAAATATTGGGACTGCAGGAATGTAGGTACTACCATTAGATAGCCCTGGATTTTCTCTATATTTTATGTCATTTTGACATTTTACAGATTTTAAGTATTAAGGGGATAATTTCTCATTTTTTTATTTAAAAAAATGGCTGTTAAATTATGTTTTTTATGTTTTACAGGCTTACCTTAAGTCTTAGGATTAAGTGCTTAGTACCGTTAGAATGGGCTAATGTTTCTCTACATTTCATGTCACAAAGTTGTTATAGCCTAATTATGTGTTTTGAAGGTTTTAGTAGTCATAGTAGATTTTTCTAAGTATTTTTGGGTATTTTTGGGGGTTTTTGTTAGTTTTCTGGCTTCAGGGTGGTTCGGCAACCTCAGGCGGGCCTCTTGATGTCAGGCAGACTGCCTGCTTTGGTGCTAGAAGTCTCGGAAGTTTTTTTAGAGGGTTTTTATGCAATTTGGTGCTCAAAAATGCCAAATTTGTTCTTGTGCAGGGGCTCTTAGATAGTGGTGTGTGTGTACATAGTGAATAAGACAGTTTGGGGAAACTTTAATTATCATACAACCATCCGGAGGTGATATCATTGTTCTTCACTTACTTTTCACTGTTTTTTGGCCACAATTGGCTGTGTTTGTTGCAAGGTGAGTTCTTCATTTAATTTGACTTGGCAACTGGCTTCTCTGGTATAGTTTTGCAAGCTATATCAAGTATTATTGCTGTCTCTGGTGTGGATTTGCAACCTAAATCAAGTATCATTGCTTTCTCTGGTGTGGACATTGGTCTACATTTCAGTTCTTTGGTTTGGTAGTCTGTCTGGAGACTACTTTCTTGGCTGATCAGTAAGTCAAGTGTGTTGGAAAAGAGGTTTTAGCAACCAGGAACCAATTTACTGTAGCAGGTAAATCTCACTTTATTTTTCTAAAGGGACAGGGGATTTTCTCTCTGGGTTTTCTCCAACTCTCTTGGTCAAGGCCTATAGCTAGTACTATAGGATTGTCTACATTTCTGGTGCCCAACATGGGTTTTTGAACCTGCTGGTTCTTTGGAATCTCTGTTGTCTTTAAATGGCTTCTGTTTCTTCTATTCCTGTGGTGACTGTCAGTGGTGGGGGAAGGTCCTCCTGCTGTGATGGTTAGGGAGTGTGTTAGGATTAAAACTTGGGATGGTACCAAGTTTAATGGTGAAGATGTGAAGTGGTTTCTGGAGAAGTATGAATCTGCTGCTGGTGTGGATGGTTCTTCTTACCTGGACATGGTGAAGCAGATTATTTTCTTCATTGGTTATTGGGCAGTGGAGAAAGAGGTTGTGGCCATGTCTAGCTACAAGAAGAGGGACTGGAAGTTATTGTGTAGGGAGATTGTGGATAGATAGGGTGTCAGGTTCACTATGGTGGATCTGAAAAAGGTTGTCAGTGAATGGCAGTCTTATGGTGGTGTTGGTAACTTCCACAGTTACAGGAAGTTTCTGCTACAGTTTGATCCTGTGGTGGAATATTTGGTGGAAGTGGAGGAGCTGGCACATGAAAATTCTGCCAAGGTATCATGTGCCATGTGACACTCAAGGCAAAAGAAGCTCATCAAATCAATAATACAGAGGTCTAAATCCATACTCGAAGCGTAGGAAGAAATTCTACATAGCAACTGCAACTTTCCTTTGTGTACTCACTATTCAACTGCGCTAGTCTAAACTTTAAATCTAAATTATTCAATCTCTCAATAGTGTGTTTTAGTCTTTTCCTCAATAAGCGACACACAGCGCAATAGTTAATGTAATAGTCCACTAAAAGGTTTATTAAGTATCTTTGGGTTATTAAAAGGGGTAGTGAGCATGGACGGGATGGTTAGTGGAGGATTAAAGGGTTAACGGATGTTAGTGAGGAGGGTCCAGGTGTAACGGGTGTAATTTTGGTGGTCTGTGGTGTGCAGAATGATGGATGGGTATGAGGTCAATGCAAGGAGGAGTAATGGATATAAAAGGGGTTGGATTCTGGTTCAATATTCCTTTAGAATTAAATTATAAAACATATATGTAGTTAATAGTGTTAAAGCTTCAGGTTAAATCATTATTATTGTATATTTCCTTATTTTTCTCAGTAATCATTTCTAAATCCTAAATCTTTGGTTATTGAGTTTTCAACCCTTTGTGAGATCTTAAGAATATTAATATTACCTTTAAATTATATTAGAATTCTTATAAAAGATATCTCGAAGCAGTAGAATTTCCTTTGAGTCATCTTCAAATCACTTCTACATTCATTTCCTCTGTTCTTCAAAGAAGTTTCTAAACTACTCTCCTCATCTCAATTCCAGGAACACCCTTGACCTTGTGCATAGGTCGTCCGGTGACACAAGGAGGTTTTTTTGTCTGCCTTGGCTAGAGATTTCAGGATCAATATTTTGAAGGAGCTGTCAAGGAAGGACTTGATGAAGACTCTTTCCAATGGGGATCAGAAGTTGCCTGCCTTGGATAAGGTGAAGGAGGCTGTGGAGGACCATTTGAAGTTATTGGATGTGGACACCTATCAGGAGGGGTGTGCCAAATATGTCAGCAAATTCAGTGAGGCTTTGGCTGAAGAGGAGAATAGAGTGAAGATGAAAGAGAAGAATGTGGTGAAGGTTCCCAAATAGGAGATGGACCCAGTGGTGGAGCAGTTGGCTGATCTAAAAAAACAGCTACATATTTTTGTTCAGGAGGCTAAGAAGGCCAATAAGGCACCTTCTCAGCCTAGAGATTTTGATAGGAGGGCTGGTAGGAGTGATCCTTGGGTCTGCTCTTATTGCAGCAGGAGGGGACACAATTCCAATGATTGTTGGGCTCTGAACAGAGATGTGTCAGAGGGAGAGGTGGAGGTTGATGGCAGGGTGTTCAAGTTTCCTGATCGTTTATTTGTGAAGTGTAGTGAGGGGCAGGTGACTGTTTATTTGGTCAGGAGAAGGAGTGGTCTCAATCAGAGGAGGCCAAGGTTTGAGGAGGTTCCTGATCGGGGGAAGTCTTCTGGTAAGGAAGATGATGATGTCAAGGCAAAAGGGAAGAAGTTTAATAAGGTCTCTTTTTCTACTTCCTTTGGTGTATTGGAGTTGTATTCTTGTGGTGGACAGTCAAGTGGTGGATGCTTGGCTGGTGTTTATGATGCAGAAGCAGGAAATGTGGGAAGGCCTAAGAGCAGCTCTCAGGCCCAACCAAATCCTAAGTCTTCAAAGGTGGATCCTCAGCTGAGTGCAGCTAGGAAGAAGTACAGAAAAGAGGAGCTGTACAGGATGCAGAAGGGGATTTCCGATATGGGCCCCCCTATTTTTGGTGCATTGGATATGAATGGTGAGCCAATGCCTATGGATGTTGATTCTGACTCTGGGGAGGATATACCTTTGGCTTCATTGCCAAGTTCTGCTAGAGTTAGAGTTTCTGGTGAGGGATCTGGTTTGATTCCTGTTTATGGTAAATCTGTTGGTGGTTCTGGTCCTCAAGAATCTTCTAGGACCAAGGTAGTGAAGCCAAGGGCTCACTTTGAGAGGCCAGAAGTTTCTGGCCAATCTAATGTTATGGACTCTATTCTGGAAATGATGAATTAGGGTCAGGTTTCCCTTTCTTATGGGTAGTTGTATGCTATCAGTCCTGTGTTGGCTGATAGACAGAAAAAGTTGTTGACCTGGAGAAGAGTTTCTTCTGGGGAGGTAGAATACATTTGTGATTCTTCTGAGAAGTTTTGTGAGGGGTTGGAGACTCATTTTTCTGAACCTCTGGGTTATTTCAATGTCACTCTGAATGGAAGGGAGGCTAGGGAATTGGTTGATTCAGGTTCTCAGATTAACCTGATTTCTTTGTTTGAGGCTACTCACCTGAGCCTCCCCATCAAGACAGGAATGGGTGGAAATTTAAGAGTGATTGGTTTCCATTTCACTGAGCTGATTGGAACAGCTGAATTTTTGAAGATGGATGTTGGTGGAGCCTCAGGGAAGGTTTATTTTTACATTGCCAAAGGTAATGTAAAAGCTTTTTTGTGTGGACCATTCTTGATGGATTTCCAGGCAAAAATTGGTTATCAGTTTGATATGGGAATCAGTTTGGAGTTGACTGGTGAAAATTAAAGAATACTTCACATGAGGCTGTCATCTCCTGGAGATAATGGTTGGGAAACCAGGCCTGGCTTGTCTTCAATGTGCCAGTTCATGGATTGTTGTAGGAGAAGAAGGGAAGTGGGTTCTGCCTCTGGTTTTTTCGAGTGTGGCTCAGGCTCTAGTGAGAGTCAGTCTTTTTTATAGTGATGAGGGCTGATCCCCCTAGTGCCACAGCCTCTCCCCAAGATGAGGAAATCCCAGGTTGTAGTAGGTCAGCTCCCTTGCAGATATACCATATGGATTTTCAACTTTCTCTTTTTAATATTTCTCTTTTCTGCAAGTATTCTTCATGTTTTTTATTAAGTATCCATTATCTCTCAAGATTTTCAATTATTTTTAACTCAAGTTCAAAAAAGAAGATTGGTTATATATCGTTATTGAAAGATATGTGAAAAAACTGTGGGGTAGTGAGATTGGGGTCTAAAAGTAAGTCCTCCCAATTGTGCACCGCAAGGGTTTCTTCTACGCCTTTCAAAAAATTAACTTGGACACATCAATGAGCATTGGAGAAACCCCTGGTTATTTTTGTAGGATAGAAGAAAACTGAAGAAAATAAAATAAAAATTTCAAGATAACTGAAGAAAATGAAGAAAAAAATATGAAGATAATCAAGAAAGAAGAAAATAATTATTTTTGTGAAGATCATCAAGATCAATTTTTAGGCCTCCAAAAAGAGGTTAAACTGCACATGTTTTTGAAGAAAGAAGATCAGCAAGATCAATTTTTGGGCCTCTGGAATGAGGTTAAACTGCACAAATTTTTAAAGGTAGAAGATTAGCAAGATCAATTTTTGGGACTCCAGCAAGAGGTTAAATTGCACAATTTTTTGAAGAAAGAAGATCAGCAAGATCAATTTTTGGGCCTCAGGCACCAGGATAACCTGTACAGTTTTAGAAGATGTGATTCAGAAGATGAATCAAGATTTGAAGATTTGGAAGATGGAAGCGAGGATGAAGATGTGGAATCGCAAGAAGGTTTTGGAGTGGTGAGATTGGGGAATAAAAGTATGTCCTCCCAATTTTGCACCACTAGGGTTTCTTCTACACCTTTAAAAAACATTACCTTTGCCACACATGTGAGCAGTGGGGGAACCCTTGGTTTTTGTTCCAGGTCTGGTGGTGAAGACGTCCTGAAGATCCCTCAAGGTGAAGGCAGAGCTGCAAAGTATAAGAAGGTAGCGCAGAAGATTAGGCCTGTTGATGAGCCTATGCCTGTAGCTTTGAATCCTCCTTTGAAGAGACCTCCTTTTTCAAGAGATTTGTACTGTACTCCTCTGGTGAAGAATCCTCCAGATTTTGTGGAAACTGCAAGGGTGACTGTGGAAAGGTTGAAAGATGTTAATTTTGGCCCTGATGGGTGGTTGTCTGATGAGGAAAAGAAGTTGTTGTTGCACGTTATTGTTCTGAGGGAGAAAGCGGTGGAATTTGTTGAAGAGGAAAGGGGTGTGTTGAAACACTCTTATGGATAACCTTACTTGATTCCTGTGGTTTGTCATGAACCTTGGCAAATCAAACCTATTCCAATTCTGGCTGCTATTAGGAATGATTTTGTAGAGATTGTTGGGGAAAGACTCAGGACTGGTTTATACAAACAATTGAAATCTAGTTACTCAATTTCAGTGTTCTGTGTAAAGAAGCAGAATGGGAAACTGAGGGTGTTGCATGATCTTAGGGCCTTGAATAGAGTCACTATCAAGGATGGGGGAATGCTGCCAAGTGTGTAAGACTTTGTGGAAGCTTTTTCTGGAAAGGTGTGTTATGTTTTGGGTGATATAATGGGTGGTTATGATGAAAGGGAACTTCACACGGATTCACGGCCACTTACAACATTTGAGACTCCTCTGGAAAGATTTTAGCTCACTTGGTTTCCTCAAGGAGAAAATAATTCATTTCTGGGTCAAATTTTTGTTGTTGTGTTCCTGCTCTGGAAATTCTGGGTCATGTTGTATGTAAGGAGGGAAGGATTATGGCAAAGAAGAAAGTCAATAAAATTCAGTCATGGCCAAGGCCTAAAAATACTACTGAAGTCAGGGGATTTTTGGGGGTTTGTGTGTACCTCAGAATTTTTATTAAAGATTTTCCTTTGTTTGATTTACCTTTAAGAAGGTTGACCAGGAAAGATGCAGAGTGTGAAGATGCTTTTAAGAAGTTGAAAAAGGTGGTGGGTGAAGATAATACTCTTCACAAGTTGGATTATGGTGTTGGTTCTGGAAAAATTTATCTGGAAGTGGACTCAAGTTATATTTCAGCTGGTGCTGTGTTGTCTCAGGAAGATAAAACTGGGAGGGTAAGGCCAGTAAGGTATGAGTCCATTGTATTTAATGACTTTGAATCTAGATATTATTAACCTGAGTTGGAATTGTGTGGTGTAGAAAAAAGTTTGAAGAATCTACAAACTGTTTTGTGGGGGCAGTATTTTGAGCTTCAGGTGGATGTGAAATATCTGGTTCAAATAATCAATACACCTAGTCTTCCAAATTCTCCAATGACGAGGTGGGTGGAATTTGTTGAGCATTTTTTTTTGACCAGGTACACAAACCTGGAAAAACTTTTACGATGCCAGATGGATTATCAAGGAGACCACCCATGGATGAAGATTCCTGCTCTGAAGAATTTGATGAAGATGTCCCAGTGGTTATTGCCAGCACAAAGGGTGCTGAAGATTTTTCTATCATCCCCCATGAGGCTAAACTGGATTATTGTTCTCTCCTCCACCAAGAGGTTATACTGGCTGGTTCTGATCTTTATTCTGGTGATCAGGATGTTTTTGTTGATGAAGATGGGGCTGTTGTTTTGGATGGCTTTAAATTGGAGAATGATGTTTTTGTTGGTGAATTGCATTCTCTTAAGATTCAGTGGAAGAAAAAGGATGTACCAAAATTTAGGGATTGGTGTCCTGGTTGGGCTGGTCAATTAGCTCATGTGTACAGTGGTGATTTTGATGATAGTGTTGTACCCTTTGATGTTTTTTGTTGGATTTTGAAGATGAAAAATGGGGTAAGACTGGGTTTTATTTTATTATGGTTGAAAATCTGTTAACCTTGGAGAGGCCAGATATTTGTGATGATGATACTTGGGTGGAAATCAAGAAGAAGAGTCCTGGTTTCTATGTGTCAGGAAGGAGGTTAATAAGGAGGCATCCAAATCCTCAAGTGGCGGTGACTCAGAAAAAGGGTCAAGAGTTGGTGTTGAAGTCTTTGCATGAAGACCTTGTTCATAGAGGCTTTGGGGAGACTTATAGAAGAGTAGCAGATAAATTTTGGAAGCCAGGTATGAATTTGGCTGTACAGGGTTGGGTTCAATCTTGTGAAGAATTTCAAAGAAGAAGTCATTTGAAACCTAAAGAGGTTAGCCATGCTACTGGTGAATCAACTGTGTTTGAAAGAGTCAGTCTGGATGCTGTCCATATTAAAGAGGGCAGGTATAAATACTTGATTGTTGCCAGGGATGATTTGTCTGGTTGAGTTGAGGCAGTTTCTCTGGTTAATTTGACTGCCAAAAATTAGGCAGAATTTTTGAAGAAGGAATGGGTATTTAGGTATGGGTTGATGAAGTTGGTGACTGTTGATGGTGGGCCAGAGTTTGGAGCTGAATTTAAAGAAGCTGTGGCAAGTATTGGTTCTAAAGTCAGAGTGGCTACACTTCATTATCCTGAAGCTGAAGGAATGGTTGAAAGAGGACATCAAATTATCAAGAATGCTTTGGTGAAGATGTGTGGAGATAGTGCTTAAAAGTGGAGGCATTATTTAACCTTAGTTTTATTTGCTGATAGGGTCACTGTGAAAAGGAGAACTGGCTATTCCCCTAATGAATTAAGGTTTGGGCAGAAAGCTGTTTTTTAGGAGGATTTGGAAGCTGTCTCTTATCTTGGAATTAATCGGGATGATGTGTGCTTGAATGAAGATTTTCTCTGTGCCAGGATGCAACAGTTTAAATGTAGAGAGGAATGTCAAGAGAAGGCATACTCTAGAATGATGAATATAAGAAATCAATCAGTCAGATAATGGGACAAGAAGTTGGCTCATAGACTCAGGAATCCCTTGAAACCTGGTTGATTGGTTTTGGTGTATAATAGAAGTTTTGAGAGTTAGTGGGGAAAGGTTTTTGCTGAAAGATAGAATGGACCTTACAGATTCAGATCTCAGGTGTCCGGGCGCTCTTATTTTTTTGAGGAGTTGGATGGAACATTCTTAAAGAAGAGAGTGGCTGCTGATCAGGTGAAGAGAATTTACCCAAGAGGCACTAGAAGTGAAGAAAATAGACTCCGCAATGAGGATAAACTATGGACCATTCTTTAATTTTGGATTTTGGTGATGCTGTGCATCTGTTTTGTTGAAAACCTTTTTTGTTAGAAGGTACCCATGGGTGGGGCTTCTAGATTTTTTTATGCAAAGTGTGGGGGTAACTGATGTGCTGGCTTCTTCATCAACAGTTATCCCAGATTGTCTGTTTCCAACTCCTTTTCTTAATTTGGTTGAACCCTAGTATTAGTTTCTTTTCACAGGTTTTAGTCCTCTATGACTTTAAACTGGAAATTATTTTGTTTTCAAGTTCTGGACTCTTCACACTTATTGGTTTTGGTTTATTGTGTTGGATGTTGTTTTTTTGCTAGAAGGTACCCTGGGGGGGCTTCTAGATTTTATTTTGGAAAGTGTGGGGGTAACTGATGAGCTGGCTTCTCTTTAGAACAGTTACCCCATAATGTCTGTTTCAGCTATTTTGTTTTTTCTAGTTGAATCCTAGTTCTGGATTTTGTTATTCAGGTTTCAAGTCCACTATGACTTCAAACTGGCTTACTGGTTCAGGACTGGTTTCTTTGTTTTTGGTGGTGGATCACTGGTTTTCTCCCATTATTTTTATTTATTGGAGGGACCCACCCATTGATCATTTAGTTGGACTGGACTTTCTATGGAGCCAGACTTTTTCTTTTTCTTTTCTCTGATTTTGTGTCTATGGTTGTGCTCGATGGTAGTTTAAGATTATTTTCTTTTTTCTCTTTTTTTCTTTTAATTTTTATGGGGGTTATTAGGATATAAAGAGAGAAAAATCACAAAATTATATTATATGGTGTCACCACATCAGGGTCACCTGGATGTGGGGAAGCATTGGTTGGGAAAGGCTCATGAATTGGCTAGGCAATGCTATTTTATTTTTTATTTCCATCTCATTTTTTTTAGTTTCTCGATTTCTATTTATTTCATCTTTTTATTCATTGATATTATTTTTCTTAATTTATTTTTGATCTCAATTAATTTAAAAATTATTTAAAGGTGTATCCACATCAAGGTGCACTTGGATGTGCATAATTTATCAGGGGATCAGCTCATCAATTGGCTGGGGGATACCATTTTTAACTATTATTTATCTCATCTTATTATTATTATTTAATTTAATTTAATTTTTCAGCTCTCATATTTTTTGGGTAATTTTGTTAATTATTTTTTCTAGTATGTTAGTAGTTTAAATAAAAATATAAATAATAATAATAATAAAAATAATAAAAATAATAAAAATAAATTAAAATTAAAAATTAAAAAATTAAAATTAAAATTAAAATAAAACAAATTTTTTATATATATCTGCTAATTATTATTTTTCTCTCTATTTAGCAAATTATTAATTTCTTTCTTTTATTTTAATGTCTGGAAGAAGAATCCCCCCACAGTTGGTCCAGATTATAATGGCTTTTTGGCTTTTTTTTAGGATTGGAGGAAGAACTGTGTTCTTTGTGATGTAGGCGGCTGGAAAGCGTATATGGGTTATAATGGTCAGGGACTGGAGTAGAAGGTAATTTCTGGGAAGAAGTTGAAGAAGCGGGGATAGAGTGTTGGAAAGTGTGCTTGATTATTCTAGACATCTTCCAGTGGTCATCAAGGAACTGTTTCCTTGAATTCCTTTCAAACTCATTCAACGGAGCGTGAAGAGCAAAGGCCTTAAACATGTTTGAAAACATCATGCTTAGGTGTTGTTTCATGTCAGCATAATCCAGTGCTAAGGTAGATTCTAGAGGTTGTCAAATCCCAATTGTAGTTTCAGGAGGTGGGGTTCCAACTAAACAGAAGAATTGGATCAGTAATTGCTCTCTTTTAAAGAAATTGGATTTATTATTTTGGTACTTACAGATTGGGGGCTCATAAAATTTGAAAGCGGCCGGGATTTGAGCTGTTAAAGAATTCTGATTTCATGTTGTAGGAGGATCAACCAGATGGAGGCATGGATTCTCATGATCATTCTCTAAATGGTGTTGGGAAGATGTACTAAAAGGAGGGTGTTCCTGTTGCCTGGTTGAAGCAGCAGGGCTGCTGTTGCTGTTGTGGCTATTATTTCTTGGCCCAGTTGGGTTGGACACTGGTGGTGGAGTACCAGGGTTGTTGAAGGAAGGACCAGGAGAAGATGATCTGCTAGATGAAGATATAGATGAAAGGGAACTATCAGCGGAATAATTGGCGGCCAGAGGAGAGGTGTAGTTAGCTCTTCTTGTTTGAACAGGAGATTTTTGTTTGGTAGCAGTGTTGTGTGCTCTGGTGTTTTCAGAAAGTCCTCTGGAAAGCCTTCTATAGATGTTGGAATTTTCGGTGTTGTCTGATGAAGAATTTGTGTGTGTAAGAATCTCTCTGGGAGCACTAGGAGGTTGTTGCGTAGAGTTGTTGGTGTTTAATGGTGGATTTTGGCTGTTATCTGGCTGAATTTGGGAGTTTTGAGCCTGATTTTTGCTTTCTAGAAAGGAGGAAGGGCTGCCTGGACGCAGTCTAGCAGCCTGGGAGCTGATTTTGGAGCTGTTTTAACCAGATTTTCAGAGATAAAGACTGTTTTTTGAGAAGATAAAGCAGGTCTTTTAGGGAGTGGTTTGGGAATAGAACGGTGTGATCTTCTGGAAGGAGCAGAAGATAAAGAAGAGGAAGAAGGTCCAAGTTCTGGTGACCTTTTAGGAGATCTGGAAATATATTTATGATAAGGTGAAGGCGGAGGTATTGGATAGTTGGGGTCTCTGTCACATCTTTTCTTTTTAGAGTTGCAATAATCACAGGATCTGTTATATAATTTGGCCTGAGGAGTAGGAAGAGTGAAAGTGCAAGGCCTGCACATGTGTATGCACTGTTTAGAAGCATATTCTTTTGGCGCAGTGAAGCAAGGAAGGTCCAATGGTTCAAAGTCTGTAAATTCAGCCATGATCTGTGAAGGAACAACAATGAAAAGAAAAGAGATGAAAGAAAAAAATTTCAGTGATGGTAGATGATGAAGGGAGAGTGGAAGTTCAGTAGGTGGGATGTGGAGCATTTTGCATGGGGCTGGCTCCACCCTTTTATGCAAAATGTGTTTTAGTCTGTCAAGACTTTTAACTGAACACTGGGTTATTCCGTCAAAACTTTAAACTGAAAACTGGGTTAGTCCCACAAGACTTTAAACTGAACACTGGGTTAGTCCCTCAAGACTTTAAACTGAACACTGGGTTAGTCCATCAAGACTTTAAACTGAACACTGGGTTAGTCTGTCAAGACTTTAAACTGAACACTGGGGAAGTCCATCAAGACTTTAAACTGAACACTGTGAGCATTCCATCAAGACTTTAAACTGAAAAATGGTGGAGTCCCCCAAGACTATAAACTGAGGATGGTTTAATGGTTGAATCCTTCAGGACTATAAACTGATAATGGGAGTTGGTGTGATTCTGGAAGAGGGCATCAAAGGGGGAGTCTCTGAATTTTTTTAAGGCAAGTGTGGGGGTATCTGATGAGCTGGATGCTCTGTAGAACAGTTACTCCATAATTTTAGTTTGTTTTTTTGCTCTTTAATGTTTTGATCTCTGTTTCTGTCTTTTTGGTTTATTTTTTGGAGTCCCCCAAGACTATAAACTGAGGGTTTTGAGTCTCCCAAGACTATAAAATGAGGGCTGTTAGTCCCCCAAGACTTAAAACTGAGGATTAGTCCCCCAAGGCTTTAAACTGAGGAAATAAAATTTATTTTTTTATTTCTAAATCAAGATTTTCAGGCAAGAAGAAATTACAGAAAATAATCAAGAGATGTAAAAAAATGTTCAGCATTAGCTTTGAACTGGTGAATGAGGTTCTTCCTTTTCTCATGGTCCTGTGGATTCCTTGAAGGTGTGGATTGGAAGTAATTTAGAATGAGATTCTTCTGTTGAGAAGTATGTTGTTGGAATTTGTCTTTGATGATGGGAAATGGATTAGGTGGGTGTGCTTCAATGGTTCCCACATTGTCATCATCACTTTCTGGATGGAAATTGTCAGCCTGTATATCCCCAGGACTGAGTAAAAAGTGCTTATAAGTTATGTTAAACACATGAACTATACATGGGAACAATAAATGAGAGTACACAAACAGTATACATAAGTAAAATTATGATAATACACATAAAATGCCATTATAACACCTTATATACACGCATATATCCACCTTTTATAAGTCTTATGTACTTAATATTAAGTTGGAATATGTTAGAGTAATCTTAAGAACCTTAATTATAAGGCTTCATAATTTTTAAGTACACTTAAAGCTGTTATATTCATTGTTTTACACAAAAAACAAGAAATGCGCTTTATTTCACTTAAAAGTTGACTATATGCGCTATAAAATTGAGAATATCAAAATTGCGCTTTGACAGATCAATTGGGCTCATTTAGAACTATTGATTTGGCTATTTAAATGCATAAAAATAACACTTTTCAAATTTGGTGTTTTTTATGCCAGAAATGGCTTCTGTGTACTGGCTACATACTGCCTGCTTTTTTCCCGTGTGAATAGCTTCATTTTTAGCAAAGTTAGATTTTTCACACTATAATTACCCCACATTCTACGCCCACTGTGGGGAAACACACTAAAATAGGCGACAGGCACTTATTTAGTGTCCTAGCTTAATTAATAATGCATTGACCTTGTTTATATGAACTAATTTCATTAATAACCTCACTCTTGGCACTTTATTTCATCACCACGCTAAAATTCGCCTAATTTTAGTCAAGGATTTACCCGTGCAAGCGCCTGCCAAGGACTGCATGTAGTTACCCCACATCTCACGCTCTTTTTTAAGTTTTTGGGTGGTTTCTCAGTCAATTTTGGTTATTTTTGAATGGGAATTTCACGTAGTATAATGTCAGGATTAGCCCCATTATTTCTAAAGTGAATCCTCCTTATTATTAAGCTATAATTAACCTTAAAAAGTCTCCTTTAACCTTGTTGTAATATTGTTTTCCATGCATATACTCTCTTTTTGTCTTTTCTTCAATTTTGATGGATCTCCCTTATTATTAATAGGAATTTAGTGGTTGTTGTTTGTTTAATTATGTTATTGGTCACTAGGGGCGTTGATGGAAAGGTCTATTACTTGTTTGAAGGCGTCATTAACATTGTATTGGATGATACTTCAAGGTGTTTATTGGGGAACTTAGTGGGTATAAAAGGAGGGGGTTTTTGGTCTTGTTTTTGACATTCAATTTATCATCTTTACAATTACAATTACAATATAACCAATACAATTTATCTTACATTTAATTAGTACTTTAGAGAGTCTTTGAATAGTATTTTAAATATATTACATCTATTTTTCTGCACAACAATAAGCCTTGTAATACCAAATATAATAAGTGAGAGTAAATTACTGAGCCTTATAATTAATTTTATTCTACTACTTGCTTGTCTTATACCATTGTATTCATTTGGGACCTTTTTTGAATCTTCTAGACACTAGACCAGCAAGCTATTCACGTCTCTGGACTTGGACTTAGCCTGACAGAAATGAACTGGAAATTTGTCAGATTGAATTTCAGTATGAAGAAGTATTGGGCTTACCATCAGAAGGACCAGGGATGGTAGAGCTAGTGGTTGTTGCAGGGTTGGCACTCTTTTTTAAAGGGTGTAATTTCTTGACCATTCTGGGGATCAGGATAGATGGTCTGGATGTTTTGGTGCTGGTAAAAGGCAGATCAGGTTGTGGAGGAGGAGAAGATGTTGAAGAGGACAATGGACCAGGTCTGAAACAAGTCTTATTCCTAGAGTGATAGGCATCACTGAAGTTTCTGTAGGGATGAGCTGGTGGTGTGATGGTACAGATGAGATTTTTTTCAATGCAGTATTGGCAAGGACCCATGTAAGTAGCAGATTTAGAAAGAAAGCTGAACATGGTGGTTGTGATTAAGGAGAATTTGGACATTCTCTATTGGAGGGAGGATGTGGTCTTCCAACATTGGTGGAGCTTTTTTTTGGTCTATTTGTAGTTGTTTTGATATGTCTTAAATGGCATTATTTAATAATTGGGTATTTGTCTGGAATTATTCAGCAAATATTAGGACTGCAGGAATGTAGGTACTACCATTAGATAGAATTTGGTTTTCTCTATATTTTATTTCTGGTTGACATTTTTCAGATTTTAAGTATTAAGGGGATAATTTCTCATTTTTTTATTTAAAAAAATGGCTGTTTAATTTTGTTTTTTGTGTTTTACAGGCTTACCTTAAATCTTAGGGTTAAGCGCTTAGTACCGCTAGAATGGGCTAATTATTCTCTACATTTCATGCCCCATAGTTGTTATAGCCTAATTATGTGTTTTAAAGGTTTTGGTAGTCATAGTAGATTTTTCTAAGTATTTTGGGTATTTTTGGGGGTTTTTGGTGGTTTTCTGGCTTCAGGGTGGTCCGGAGACCTCAGGCGAGCCTCCAGACGTCAGGTGGACTTCCAGACTTGGTTCTAGAAGGCTGGGAAGCGTTTCTAGAGGGGTTTTATGCAATTTGGCGCTCAAAAACACCAGATTTGTTGTTTTTCAGGGGCTCTTAGATAGTGGTCTGTGTGTACATAGTGAATAAGACAGTTTGGGGCAACTTTAATTATCATACAACCATCCAGAGGTGATATCATTGTTCCTCACTTACTTTTCACTTTTTTTTGGCCACAATTGGCTGCGTTTGTTGAAAGTTGAGTTCTTCATTTAATTTAACTTGGCAACTGGCTTCTCTGGTATAGTCTTGCAAGCTATATCAAGTATTATTGCTGTCTCTGGTGTGGATTTACAACCTACATCAAGTATCATTGCTTTCTCTGGTGTGGACATTGGTCTACATTTCAGCTCTTTTGTTTGGTAGTCTGTCTGGAGACTAATTTCTTGGCTGATCAGGCAGTCAATTGTGTTGGAAAAGTGGTTTTAACAAACAGGAACCAATTTACTGTAGCAGGTAAATCCCGCTTTATTTTGCTAAAGGGACAGGGGATTTTCTCTCTAGGTTTTCTCCAACTCCCTTGATCAAGGCCTATAGCTAGTACTATAGGATTGTCTACAACGCTCAATCTGACCATTGGGGTCTTTGTTGGAATGTTTTCAAGAGATACTTGCTCCTTGTCTGGTAGCAAAGATTTTAGCAGCCTCTTTTGCTTCATCTAAGGTGGGATAGATTTTGGGCTTGGGTATCATTGCTAACATTGAGGAAGTCAAATAGTGTCAATTTTTTTTCTCATGGAAGGGGTAAACAAGTGTATGTATTATTGTATACGATATAATATATTATTAGTAGTAAGTACATACATGATTTCATTTGGTGGTGTAAGAGTGCATCAACCAAAAAAAATTGTATTGTAGGTTGTATCTGTATCAAGAATAGGTTGTGGACATATAACTTTGCCCTTTCTTTTTGTTTTGTGAAATACCTTTTAAATTATTACAAATTTCTAAATTTTGTACCCCTTATTATTTGGAATGTCTAATAAGTAATCATTTTGAAATATTAAATTAATAGAAAATTAAGGGAGTGATTGAAGTGATGAAATGATGTGATATTTGTAATCTAAATAGTCTGATTAGGAAGAATGAAAATTTTTTTCATGATTGTACTAAACTAAGTTTGTAAGTTATACTAAAATAAGAAGTATCTAGAAAATTTGTTTGATCTTTGCAATAATCACCCTTTATCTGAACACATTTTTTTCCAGTATTGTCAAGAAACTAGATTGTACTATACCGGAACTTGTTGTTTTATTGGACAATTGTACATGCGTACATGTTCTTACAGCTATTTTTTTTTCATACAATCTCACCCAACATAGGGGAATGAAGGAAAAGAAGACAGATGGTAGGTACAGCAGAGGAGACTAGGTGACACAAAAACAGAAAACTAATGGCAATTTAAAATGAGGAAGCTAAGGGCTAATCTGAATAGAGAGTGGAAAATTAGAGGGTATCAATGTTCAGGGATCTGCAATTAGGGATCAGGAATTTTTTTTCCTGGGATCAGACATTACTAATTGTGGAAGATTCTTATCCACTAGCCCTGGGGCTAGTGGATAAAGAATCCACAATAATGCATCATCCCGCCTCTTATACCCCAATTTCCATTCCTAATTCCTGATCCCAAGCTTGTCTCATCCATGATGGATTTGCAAGAAAGTCACATGACTCATAATTGCTGATTCCATCCTTAAGTCTTTCCTCACTTGATGCCACTTAATTTTGGTGGCAAACACTTAAATTTTTTTCTATCTACACACCCCAACTACACATTTGGCAGTGAATTCCCACTTCCCTCATCACATTACCCTTCCACCAGCAAAAATGAAACACCTCTCTACTAGGAAGCTACTTCACTCAAAAATGAATGCTATTACTTTTCTATTAGTTATTTACTATAAATCTGACTCTGATTTGGAAGATGCTTTAGCTTATATGTATTTTCTTTCCAAAAAGTGTTACATCATCACCAGGGGACAAATCTTTATCATGATCCCCGATATGATCTGGCCTCCATTCTCAACATTCCTCATTTAAACTTCACGTAACTTTTTAGAACTTCTCCCAATTCTTTCTTCAAACTTTATCAACTCATCTCCGATCATCCTATCTTTCATAACAATTCCCATAACAAACAGTGTAATACTGCCATCCAACTAGCTGTTGCACTATTTTGCTTTGGCTCAAATGGAAACAGTGCTGCTGTAAGATGTTTGGATTATATCTTTAACATAGGATATGGTACCGTGATATTGTACACCAAGCGCTTTATGATTGCTATCGTTTCCCTCAAGTCTCAAACACTTGCTTGGCCAACTCCAGAACAGCAACTTGAATCCTCTCAAGTAATGCAAGCTGAAGGTTTCCCTGGCTGTGTAGGATTTGTTGATGGCACAACTATACCTTTGAGTCAAAAGCCTGCTCATGATGGCAAGCATTATTTTTATCTTAAAAAAAGGTTTCTTCAAAATCTTCTCCAATTTCACTTCCTTCATAAACTAACTTTTTATCTTCTTTCTAGATACTCTATTGCCGCTCAACTTGTATGTGATGTCAATAAAAAATTTATTGCTTTTCATAGTGGCTGCCCAGGCTCACGTCTTGACTATTCTGTCTTCCAAAGAATGAGGATTTCTCAAACCCCTGACTCATACTTTGACAAATCTCAGTACCTCCTTGCAGACTCAGCATATGCAAGTGGAAAGTACTTTATACCTGCTTTGCATGGTGCAAGTTTAGAAATTGACCCCAAAACTGCCTTCAATTATTACCTTGCCCAATCAAGAGTACAAATTGAACATGCTGTAGGTATTTTAAAGGGACAATTTTCTAGTCTTTGGGAGCTCAGAATCCAATTTCAAAAAAAATTGTAGATCAAAACTGCAAATCATTGGATAATGACTTGCATTATACTCCACAATATCCTAGCTGATTTAAAGGATGAGTGGAATGATCTTTATGAAGAAGAGGATCCTGAACCAGCACCGGCTCTCCCCTCCCTTGAATCACAAAACATTCATTCAACTGGCATACACTCTGTCATTATGCCTATTACTCTCCAACATTTCTCTTCACCACCCTTTTAAATTATTTTTTGTACTCTTCAAATGTCTTCTTTGTGTACTTTATTCACTTGGTTTGGTATTTTGTTTTGTTGCATATTCATTTTTTTT
The DNA here is from genome assembly GCA_030280995.1 of Hemileia vastatrix. NCBI lineage: Eukaryota > Fungi > Basidiomycota > Pucciniomycetes > Pucciniales > Zaghouaniaceae > Hemileia > Hemileia vastatrix. The sequence goes on along the minus strand of JASXTE010000007.1, from coordinate 27,372,440 downwards.
TTGGAATTTACGGTGAATATCTTTTTTTTGGATGGCTCATTGGTTTTCTTTCACCAGCTCAACATGAAATCACATATTTTGTCAATAATTTTTTTTTTCATTCATCACTCATATCCTTTTCATCCTCTCCTCAAACATCACTCAAATATTTTGGGTACTTTTATTTTCTCAACTCATATCACCAGGTAAGTCTTTTTTTTTTCTTTTTTCTTGTTTTTTATTTGCTAATCATGAATTTTTTTATTTTGCTTTTTTTGTTTTTTTTTGTTATTTTTTATTTTTTTGTTTTTTTTTGTAAGTCCTTTTTTTTATTTTCAAGGTTAGACTAATTTTTTTTTCTCTTTTTTCTCTTTTTTTTTCTTTTTTTTCTCTCCTTCACCCTCTTTAGCTGCCTCATTTCACCCCTTTTCCTCTCTCTTTACCTGCCTCAAGTCACTCTTTCTCCCCTCTCTTTACCTTCCTCAAGTCCCCTTATTTCACCCTCTTTACCTGTCCTAAATCACCCTTTCCCCCCTCTTTAGGTGCCTCATGACCCCCCCTTCCCCTCTCTTTAGGCACCTCATGACCCCCCCCCCCCTTCTCTTCTCTTTAGCTGCCTCAAATCCCCCCTTCCCCCCTTTTAGGTCCACTCCCCTTAATCTGCCTCTACCCCCCCTCCTTCTTAACAAATAATTTCTAACGATTGTTTTTTAAGAAGAGGAGGAGCTAGAGGTGGTTTAAGGGGAGGGGACCTAAAAGGGGGGGAGTTTGGGGAGTTTTGAGGCAATTTAGGAGGGGGTTTCAGGGGGATTTTGAGGCAGGAAAGGAGGGGATTTGAGGGGGTTTTGAGGCAAGGAGGGAGAAATTTTATAGGGGATTTCAGAGAAATAAAGGGGGGGGAAAGGGGACTTTTTTGGGATTTAAAGAGGGGTTACCTAATTTCTAAAAAACATACTAAAAATTTGTTTTTTGTAATTTTTTTTTTTGGCAGAATTTTAGAAAAAAAAAATCTTTTACATTCTGTTAAGGTCTTTCCCTCTAAATTACAAAACAAAAAAGGTTTAGATTTTAATTTTTAATTTTTCTTCCAAATAATTATACTGAATTTAATTTTTTTTTAATTTATTTGTTTGATTTTTCTTTTACTTATTTTTTTATTTTTATTTTTTTTTAATTATTTTGTCAGGATTTTCTGTGAAGGTTTTTTAAAACCAAAATTCAGGTTTTCTTTTGTATTCTTTTTTTGAAATAATTTTTACTGAAAATTATTATATTTTTTTTTGTTTTAAAATTTTTTTCATTTTTTTAAAAGGATTTTGGTTTAAATTTTATTTTAAAAGATATTATTTGGTGAGTTTTTTTTAAAAAAAAATGTGATGAATTTTTTTTTTGACATTTAAATTTTTTTCAGATCAAAAAAATGTCTTGTTCTTCAGATTCACCCCTTACTTCTCTATCATCTTCCTCTTTATCCTCTTTATCATCTTCATCTTTATCATCTTTATCATCTTTTTCAAAATCAACTTCAATACAATCATCTTCTAAATCATCAAAAAAAATTAATGATAATTAGTCTCATCAGAATAAAAGATATCTTAAAAAAAATATTCTTCTTCTAAATCATCAAAAAAAATTAAAGATAATCAGTCTCTTCATAAAAAAAGATATCTGAAAAAAAAATTCATCTTCTAAATCATCAAAAAAAAGTTAAAGATAATTTGTCTCTTCAGAAGAAAAGATATCTGAAAAAAAAAATCATCTTCTAAATCACCAAAAAAAATTAAAGATAATCAGTCTCATCAGAAGAAAAGATATCTGAAAAATAAATTCTCTGTGAAATTTTTTTTTTCATATCCCAAACATTTTTTTTTTCATAAAACTAAAGTAGATAAAAAAATCAATATCCGAAAAAATTACCAGAAGATATCAAATATCTAACCAAATTTGGAGATTATTGAGTTGTTGCAGTTATCAGTAATACTTATAAGGCTCAATTCATTTTGGAAGTTCATTCATTTGATGGTGTAAAAGATAAATATTTTAATCAACTATCCAATTTTATCATAACTCTTTATCAAATGGCTTTGGTTTGGTTACCTATAAGGAATACAAATTTGTTGAGTGTTATCATGATTGGATTTGGTTGGAGACCTAGTTTTGTTAAAGGATATTCTCTTGGTATGTATAATAATTTTTGTTTCATTCTTAATATCATTTCACTTATTTCAATTATATAGGCATATATTCATTTCTCAAGAATATCACTAAAGCTCCAAAAGATGAAGATTGTCACTTATGGGACACTCTACTTTCCTTTAACTCTTTTCTCGCTCTTCAACTCAAAAATCTCAGTAATAAAGCATTTGAAAAAAATCCTGAACTTGCAACCAAAGTTTGAATACCGAATTGGTGTGGCTCCAAATGGGAGGATATCACCCACAAATATCTTTTATTTTCTAATGCTATTATCACTCATTCTGGATTCCACAATAGGATTCATATTGATAATAATGACACCAATTTTCTTACTTTTGGTATATTCTCATATATCAATCCATTAACTGGCCAACCAATACCATCTCCAGCTATAATAAAAGGACATGGTTTACATTTTCCAGACCACCAGTGCATCATTGATTTTGGTTTGGGAAATGGTATCATTGAAACTATTTGAAATTCTTCTTAGGATAATCATCAAACAACCAAAGCTCCTCCTGGTTTGGAATCCTGTCAAGATTTCACACTTTTTGGTTGCTCATTTCAAATCAGTCATAAGTTGATTCAAAGAATCAACAAGGTAAAGAAAGAAGGTAAAGTTAATTAATATAAAAAACTTTATCCAGATCCAAAAAGTATGGGGATTAGAGTTGTCATTGAAAATTTTATATTTTTTCATAAATTTTTAATAAATATTTTTTATATATCAATTTTCTCAACTAAAGTGATGAGCCAACGACCTTTGGTTGTATAACATGTAATCATGATAACATTTATTTGTTTCATGGGGCTCCTCTAGCCTATACATGTGGAAAGTCCCAAACTTTTGTTTCTAGATTTGATCTGCATTTTGGCTTGAAGAATTGTCATTACTTTAAACTAGGTAAATTGATATATATTATATATTTATTTAATAATTTATGTAATTATATTAAATTTAGATGACTTCCACCCCTTACTTCAATAAAATGCAGGGGGGGGGGGGTATTACCAAATTTTCAAATCTGAGATTCAAAATTGAAAACTTGTAAAAATTTTGGTGAAACCCACCCCTTGCTTAAATAAAATGTAGGGGGGGTATTGCCAAATTTTCAAATGTAACATGTAAAATTTTTGACTTGTAAATATTTTGGTGATACCGGTCCCTTAATTCAATAAAATCCAGGGGGGATATTGCCAAAATTTCTAATAAGACTAGTGAAATTCTTGACATGTTAGAATTTTGGGGATACTGGTAATATGCAGGGGGTAGTAAAACCAAAGTTTCATATAAGACTTTCAAGATTCATGACATGAAAGAATTTTGGTGATACCCACCCCTTACTTCAAAAAAATCTAGGGGTGGGGGATCGTCAAATTTTCAAAGGAGGCATGAAAATTTTATTTAAAAAAAGAATATATAAAATTAAAATACAATAATTCAAGTAATGATTGATAGAGTAATGAAATACATGAAATTATTGTAAATTTTATGTAAAAATAAATATGAACAGTTGAAGTGTGAGAGAAATGAAACAAACTAGTCATCCAACAATTTCTTTAAACATTAAATTTTTTCAACAGATTTATTGGCTTTAACACATTCTATCAAGAAATCTTTCTTTTGGAATTTTCTTCATGATCAAACTTATATTTCATCTGCTCTAATAGGTTTTGATGTTTGAGTTTTTTCTCCTCTTTTTTTGATTTTTCAATACTTAGAGTTGACTAAAACTTCTTCTCCTCCAAATCTTGGGCCTGATCATCCTTCTGTAAAGAGAGCTTGTACTTCCTCTCCTCCAAATCTTAGGCCCAATCATCCTTCTGTAAAGAGAGCTCATACTTCCTCGCTTCCAAATCTTGTAGCCTATCATCCCTCCTTAAAGAGAGCTCATATTTCTTTTTTTCAAAGCTTAGAGTCTCTTTAGAAATTTCCACTTGTTCTAGAGTGATAATAAAAAATAATAAAAAGTAGATGAAAAGCAGAGTAAAGTAATAAGAGGTATGGTATCACTTACCAGCATCACGTTTCTCTAAAAATTTTTCCATAGACAAAAAAGGAGTTTGTGATGAAGTAACACTTTTTTTTCTTCTTTGAGAGTGGAAATTTAGACTACTTGAAGCCCTATGCATCTTGTTCAAGATCATATTTTCCTCCTCATCATTGTCACTACCTTCAGACTCAGTTGATTGAGGATCCTGGGTTTGTTCGTCAGCCTTTTAAGAAATAAGAAAAAGAAAAGTAAATAAAAAAATAGAATTGATAAGATAAAAGTAAAAACAAAAAGACCTGAGTTAGATTTGGTTGGGTTAAATCACCAATAGGATCTACAGAAAAGCTATCTAGATTTGTTTCATTCAAATGAGGGGAGGCTTGAGTGGAGGAAGAGGATGGGAAAAGATTTGCTTCAACATCATGTTTGGAGATAGGATCTTCTCCATCCAACATGTTTACAGGATTAATATCGGCTTTCTCTCCAAAAATGTCATCCATCTCTTTAAAGTAAGGACATAAAGATTTAAGGTTATTGTCTATGGATTCGATACCCTTAGTTATATTGATGTCAGTAACCCCAAAGCCAGTGGAAGATGAAAGAGCCTTTGCCTTCTTGTATTTGGCTTGGTAATGCTTGAAGCGTTCAGACATCTGTTTAGGAAAAAGATCAATCCTTCCCTTGGTCTTATTCTGTAATTCATTTGCCATTAGAAGATAGCCATTAACTTTTGATGCTGGGGGCCGTCCTACTTTAGTTGCATACTCAGTACCAAAACAAGAATCATAGTTAGATTTTGTTTTCAGCCAGTTGATAAGGATGAGATGATTATCTTTTTTTAATTGAACAGTCTTAGATTTCTCGGCTGAGCGGGGGAAAGAGGGAGTAGTGGGATTTGAAGAACAACTGGGTGATGGCTGCCTTTGAGAAGATCTAGGACGATGAGGCATGTTAAAATATAAATGAAGATGAAAAGGAGCAGAAACAAGCAGATGAGATGGTGAGGGGTTCTGAGCAGATAGAATGGACAGGATGGGATGAGAATTGGAGTGTGCAGCAAGGTAGAAGGCATATCCAGAGAGTAGTCCAAGATGTGGTTATGGCAGAATGTAGGTCAAGATGTGTTCATGACAGAAAGTTGTCCAAGACGTGGTTATGAAAAATTGAGTAAAAAAATGTTGGATAAGAGGTGAACATTGACACGTAAAGTGTCTAATAACCCAATTATTAGCAAAAATAATTGTGGAAGATAATTGGGGTATGCAGATTATTTTCCGCAATTAATTTAATTGTGGATCAGTCAACATTGATACCCCCTATTATTAGGGAGTCTTTCAGTGTTAACTATAAATGATGCAACAAGGGACATAATGGGAGACAGGGACAAAAGTGTGGAGGTGCAGAAAGAAATTTTGTGTTTTTGAGATTCCTTCCTCAACCCAATTCTTAGGTGTGAGTGAGCCTTGCAGAAAAGGAGGACGTGCTCAGGGGTGTCACAATAATTCCCATCACAGCGAATGCAGATAGGGGAATCAGCCACCTTGAATCTAAAGAGGTAATTATGTAAGGGCGAGTGACCTGAGCAAAGTTGAGCAAAGGCAGTGGCCAGTGCCCTAGGGAGGCAGCAGAGTTGGGCAAAGGTTTCCCTTGGAGAGAATCTACCCCATAGTTTTCTGATGATATCCTTGGATGGGTGTGAGAGGAGGAGGGATTGGGAGTGGGAATGGATGTGTGATTTGAGGGGGGAAATTGAGGGAGGGGGAGGAATGAAGTGCAGTATGGAGTGGGTGAATTCTGCTAGGGGGTGGGACTTACAGCTATTTGGAACAACATTGCTCATTTTTTGCATTTCATCCTCCGCTAAATACGACTTGCGCATGTTTTTGGCGGGGGATGGAATGACAAAAACACCCTAAGCTTTTTTCAAATAGCTGTACATACATAGGTAAGAATGGTTATGTACGTAGACATAAATATACTTAGCTACCACGTGACCTGTGTATATAGTCTGTAGATTGCGCGTCTAACTAACTCCGATTCTTCTCGGAGTTTGTTACTGACGCACAACTACAGGTAAAGTAATGCAATAAAGATTCTTCTCCATCGTTATCAGCTCACACTTTCACCAGAAAAAAAATGTGGGCACCTGTAGCAGGTGCCAATCCCTATCTTTGATTTGATTCAGTTCTAACTCAGCTGTAATTCTTTTGACAAGACCGCGCACTGAACACTGAACATGCTAGCTCGCGTGGCATCAAATCTGAGTTATTCTTGTGTCACAAATGGATTGAGGGATTGGTTCCAGATGTTTTTTTGTGGTGTTTGGTAATCCTTCCAATTTAATTTTTCATATTTTTTGTTTAACAATACTTTGCATCATCTCACCTGAATGAGAGAACAGCTTCAATAATTGATATATAGAATGAATGATATTCCCACATTAAAGCCGTGACGTTTTAAAATACGTCTTAATCATTCTCGTTCTTCCAAATTAGATTTTTTGGATATATACACTGAATTGTATCGCACAGAAAACGTGTCCGATAGGGAATTGTAGCGAAAGCGATAGTAGATACTAGAAGATGTAAAAATATTAACAGAATATATACAATTGCTCTTTGAATTAACAAATCCTAGTTTGATTTTTCCTAGAAACGTGATTCGATTAACATAAAATCGGTTAATTTGACAGACGATTGTTGTACATACAACTATATGCTAAAAAAAAATCTTTGGACAAAAGTTGAAAAAAAACCTGCTTAACTTTCGTACATATCTTCCTTGGTGTGGGAAGGAAAGATAACTATCATTATTTATCCAGTCAGGAAAGTTGTGAATTGTTGCAAAAAAAAAATAAAATAAAAATAAAAACTAAGAAAAATGGACTTTTTGCAAGACGAAAAAAATTCTCTTATGCCACCAAGGACATTTCTTTTTTTTTTTTTTTTCATGCGCAGCTAGACAATCTACCTTAAACTTATGACTTCCTCCTCTAGAATATACCCATCTCACCCATGAATATACCTATAGGGTGTATCACACTTTCTGAGTAGTGTCATCGCCCATCTGTGTGGTGAGATTCCCGAAAAAAAATAAAAAAATAAAATAAAAATTAAAAATTAAAAATCTTACAGCAGAGTTAAAACACTTTTAGCTCAAAATTAGCAATGGAGACTTTGCTGGGAGGTGAATTTTTTTTTAGTTCTAATTGCTACTTTTTTTTCTTTGGTGTAGTAGGGTATAAAAGAAGGGTCAAGGGTGTTGAGATGATTCATTTGTTCCACAATAATGACAAAAATAGGTTTTCCTCTCTTTTGCGGCTTCTCTCATAGTTGTCTTCACCTTGGTGCTTACCTTTGTCATATCCAATCACCACCCTTAGACAAACGGTGACAGGAATAATATATATAGATAATCTTTTTTTAAGAAAAAATAAGTAGATCAAGTCTGTGACTTGAATCACATATCACTGCCTTTCATTAGCTGGTATCGTAGTAAAGGGAACTATCATCTTTGAAGTAAGATTTCTTCAAGGGCGATCAAAGATATTTACAGAATTCAATAGGTTTCATATCACCAATCCTCGCCATTATTCTACTTAAACACCCCTTTTCTCTAACTAACTGAAACTCTGATTGTATTGAGTAACTAGAACTGCTCAAGCTCTAGCGCTCTTTTTGTTAGAGATTTTAAATTTTTAGATGACGATTGAGAGAGTAAGGATTTCCATGATTATATTCAACGGAACCTTGTCCTGATTTTTCAAAACCCAGTCGATCTCAAATGAGTTTCTAAAAGTGTACACAGATTAAAGAATAAATATGAAGTTTGGCATGTAGTCAATCTGCGATCGAAAAAAATAACCATGGTGTAGACATTTGTGTCTTCTTGTTTCCTCTAATTTTAAAAATTTGACATTGGTGTGCTAATGATTGTTGTTTAAAGTTATCCAGATAGCATTTTCAATAAATATCACAGATATATGCCATATACTTTTTCTTTATCAAATTCTATTTACATAAATTTGGAAATACTCTTGGTCTGCAGCAGTCTAACCCACGGATTACTTTTAATGGTGAGTGGATACATATAATTATTGCGCAGAAGCTAGTAATTTTCTTGTTATCTCTCCTTTGCTAAAAGCATCGGACAGCTGACCTTAAACCCATGTTTTTGGTAAGGGAGGGGTTATAAAAAACCCACGAGATTCTTTTTTTACCAATAGCTAAGAATAATGTTAATTGACATATGAACGTCAAGCTTTTAACATAATTCAATTATATTTTTTTACCACTAGACTCAAACCTCTTATTATAAAAAGATTTATTTCCCACTCTTTCACGAAGACACGCCCTTAGGCGGGAAGGCATTGAACTCGTCCTTCTCACAAATTACAAGCAAATTCATAATGTGACACCAAAAATAAAATGTATAAGTTTACTTGCCGCCTTTGTCCACCCCGGTAAAGAAGGGACATCTAAACGGATCTTCCACAATTTCTTGTCATGAGTGAGAAAGGGAGAAACACGAACAGAAAATGCAGAAGATAGAGAAAGGATCATGTTATACGTAAGATATTTGATCAAGGAAATATGTGAATACTGAAGCAAGCATCTTTCAAATGTATATGAAAATTGATCTTAAAGAAACATACAGATAAAGATACTTATCACCAAAAAAAACTTGGAAGCAGTGTTTACTAATAAGATGAAGAGAGTGTTGTAAGCGGGTCAGTTACAAATTAAAACGGTTAATTTGTTAGTGATACTACAGTCAAAACGGCTGTTGCATCTCCTCTGGAGCTTGTTACGAGGGATGATGTGCGCAGGAAATCCTCACGCCAGAAAAAAATTATGGGTACCTGATTGAGGTGCCAATCCTTAACTTTGATTTAATTAATTTCAGCTTTTGCTCAATTGTAAAACTTCAATTAAAGCCACTCATCTTGGACATTGAGCACGCCAGTTTGCACGACATCAATTCTGGATTTGTTTTAAATCATAAATGGATTTAGGGATTGGTTTCTGTTGGCGGGTGCCAGGTGTTTTTTTATATATTTTTTATATATTTTTGGTGGTTGTCAGCGAACGTAACCGTATCAAGTCCATCTCACGCAACAACTCTTTCTCTGTAGCATAATTTCATACAATACCAAACTAAATTGATCTTCCGCAAAGTAATATCGAGTAAGCTCAGTTTTGGTTTCTACCGTCATCATAAGGATATTCAAGGATTTAAATGAAGTTTTTTTCGGATACCTGATTTTACGATCCAAAAAAAAAACAAAACTTTGTAATGAAAAATTTTATGTATGCCCATCTCTTTTGATTCTTATATTTCATTTCGATGTTTTAATAACTGTTAAATGAAGTCATGACGGCAATGTGTCCAGTTTATATTGACGTCATATGTAGATATTTCATAAACCTTTTCTTGATTGAATTGCACAGTAATATTGGAAAGGTTTGGTTCACACATCGTGCAAAAAGGCGTGGATTTGTAAAAAATCCACATCATGTTGGTTTAGTCGCAGTCGCACTTTTTAGACAAATAAGCGCATAAATCTTGGGTTACAATAGTTCAAGGTTGTTTCTTGAGGGTTTCAGAAGAGTTCTGGAGACTTACAATTAAAATTTATGTATTGATTTGGCCAAAAACTGTAACCGGTGGTGTAATGCTATCTTATGTGGATTTTTACTAATCCACGCCTTTTTGCACGCTGTGTCAGTTCTTCAAAATAAGAATCAGCAAAACTGTTCGACAGAAGAATTAAAGTTTGACAGCAAATTTGGCACATTTTGGTACATACATGCACGCCAACGATACTGTCAAATGTCAATCTTTTTTATCTATGTAAATGTTTCAGTTTTATATTTTTATATTTTACAGCTAAGTCATAAAAGCTTGCGGAATTTTTGACGAAAAAATAAAAGCTGTTCTCAACAAAAAATGATTTGCCTATTCAAAAGGGCTGGGGATAGGGCGGGGGTACTTCCTTTTGAATAAGCAAATCATTTTTTCGTGGGCGAAACTTTTATTTTTTCGTCGAAAATTCCGCAAGATTTTGTGACTTGGCTGTACTTTTTAGTAACAATTAAACCGACGCCTATCGATGTTGTTGCAGTATTAAATTAGAGTGTAGAGTAGTTACAGCTATTTATTTCCATAAAAAAAATAAAAAAATAAATCTGAGTTTTTTGTCACTCATTCCCCAACCAAACAACGACTTTTAACTCATCTTCTGTGACGCACTGATGAGAGACCAAAAAAATCGTAAGATTTGATTTCAAATAGATAATTTGCCTCAATTAATTGGATTTAAATGAGGTTTAGATATTCTAGATATCCCAGCAACAAATCTGGGAATGGTTATGGAATACGGTATTTGTCACGGCTCACGGTTAATTTCTAATTTCTAATGTGTATGGCTATATGGTCATATACTTAGCCGGTGGAGATACAGCGATGGATTGGGCTTCGTGCTTTAACAAGATTTGATTATATGTTGATCACTATAAGCTAACATAATAAATACCAAAATTTTACAGATAATGATAAAATAATATCCTCATTTCCTGCGTCTCTTAGTCACACTCAGAAACCTCCTTTGTTGGTTATTTCTTCTGAATTTCAGTTTTAGCAATGATAAAACTTTTTAACTCCAACATGATTGGTTCCCATAGCAATTAATGGCCTTTAATTTTTTTAGACCTAATTCCATTGAACTCTTGATCAGCTCTACTTAGAAATCTCTCTCTTATAATTTAAGTTGAGGTTACTGAATTTTTTTTTTTAAAAAAAAGAGTCAGCTGGAGCCTGCTCTTACTTTTCTGCTTTTCATTGTTACCAAGTTGATAATGAGTTGAGTGGCACTATAAGTTTTTCAACCAGATTATTTTTCCTGCTGAAGAAATACATTTTTTTTTGTTTTACGAAAAATAATTAAAAATTGGGACTAGATTTAGTTTATGACATTTTTTTTTCTTGTTAGATATGCAGCTTTGATCTGATTGTTATTTAGCTCAAGAATTATTGTGGAGAATAGATATATGTTTGAGGAGATTTTAGGACCCGTGATAGAAAGTTAGCTGAATAGATAGAGAAAGATTGTGCAGGTAAATTTATCCAGAGTGCTCTGAGTTGGATTGTATTATAGAAGGAAAGAGGTTGTGACGATCCGATTGACGAAAGTATACATAGAGGGTCTCTTGAATAGAAGTAGGCAGTTTGTCGAACATGGCGATGGATACTTTGTATTTGTTGGTGGACTAGTTTGCTTTGGGATGTTTTGATGGGTTGGGAAGAGTTCACGTGACAGGCGCGAGAAAGATCTACGCTGGATCTCTGGGCAGTTGGGAAGGTATGCAAGTATGCAATATGGAGTGTGTGGCTGATGGTGTGCTTGATTTGTTCAATAACCACGTTTTCTTTCTTTCTTTCTTTCTTCATTCTTCTTCTCCATTCATATTCCCTCTTCTTGCTTCTCATTCTCACTTCTCTCATCATGCCTCTCATCAGGCGTCCACAGACAATCTCAAAATCACCTCCCCGTGATCGTATTCCACTTCCAAAAAATTCTCCTCCTTTTAACACGTTAACTTGTCATTCTCACTCTGCTTCTAGCTCTGAGGGTTCAAATTCTATCAAAAAGATGGAAGATGAGTTTGAGCCTTTGGACGTGATTGGAACCGGATCGTTTGGTATTATTCGTAAAGTTAGAAGAAAATCTGATGGGCTTATTCTGGCCAGAAAAGAGCTTAACTATGGTCGGATGGATGAACGCGACTTGGCCCAGCTTGGTGCTGAAGTTAATATTTTACAAAATTTGGGCCATAATGATCATATTGTCAAATACCATGAGCGTTATGTTGACAAGCACAATTTTATGCTTTACATTCTGATGGAGTGTCCGTCCTTTCTTTTGTCTTTGAGCTCACAGCTTCTCACTTAATCCTTTGCTTTGTCTTAGATTGCTCGCAAGGTGATCTTGCAGGGGTTATTTCCCGCTGTCGGAGAGACCAGACATATCTGTCTGAAGATACAATTTGGTCTTATATTGCCCAGATTGCTACTGCATTGAGTGATTGCCATGCTTCCGTTCAGGAAGAACTTTGCTCTTACAATCCAGCATCTGCTAACCCGCCCCCAGTTCTAAAAAAGAAACCCATTATCCTTCATCGCGATATTAAACCAGAAAACGTTTTCCTTAATCATCATGGTTTGGTAAAGTTAGGTGACTTTGGCCTTAGCAAGGCCATGGAACAAGCTACGTTTACCAGCACATATGTCGGTGTGAGTTTAACTTTTGCCTTAGTTCTACATGATTAAGACACTCTTTCTTTTCTTTTTTTTTAAAAAAATCATTCCAACTCTAAAGTAAACTTTCTTTTACATTCGCATATCTTCTTTTTTTTTTTCTCTCTTCTATTGTGCCAGACTCCCTATTATATGTCACCTGAACTTATCAATGGACAACAATACGACGTTAAATCTGATATATGGGCCCTTGGATGTCTTATCTATGAGCTATGCGCTTGGCAGTTTCGTCAACTCTCATTATCTTCATTTATTTTGATATTTCTCTGTTTATTGACATTAATATTATTTTATTCTATGTTACGTTAGTCCCCCTTTTCACCAAGCACAAACTCAGCCAGAACTTGCGAAATTAATTCGAGAAATGAGTATTCCTCCTTTGCCAAGAGGCTATTCTTCAGATCTTACAACTCTAATCAAAGCAATGTTGCGTAAAGACGTAAGTAACTTATTTTCTTCAAGTTTTTCCTTTTCACTTCGTACACCGCTAATTTTTATCGGTATCCTGGCAAAACGATGCGATGAATACCGCAAAATCTTCTAGCCAAGGTTGAGACCTGACACCAAAAAGATCCTTGCTGTGGAGCAGGTGAAGCATCAAGTCAGAGTTCTTGAAGTTCATCGATAGTATGTATCCAATCAGTCCAGTAATCCCTGCCTTTGTTGTTATCGACTTTATGTTTTTCTTTTATCTTCAGTGCCCGAGAACTGAGTAAACGTCAAAATGAGTTAGAAACTCGCGAACGTCTACTCATAGAGCGAGAGAGATCACTGGTTGAACGAGAGCAGCGTATGCGAGTCAAGGAACAAAAGCTTGTAATTGAAAAAGAAACATTTAAACAAGCTCAGGCAATCCATCATCAACAGCAGCTTGAACTGGAAAGCAGGGTTCTTGAGGCTCAAGAATTGTTTGAAAGAGCTCATCACCTAAACTCTGCTATCGATCATTTAAATGGTTCTCCTAAGTCTGGTCTTGACTATGCTGAATCCATGGAAATTGACAAAACGATACTTATGACGGTTAGGAAGCCGATGGAAGAAGAAACCCCTTTTAATCCTCCCAATCCTCCATCATCTATTAAGCGTAGATCCATGATCAATGAATCTTTTACGCAAGACGTCTCTAACTTTAATTTTGGATCTCCTATGCAACTCGACACCCCTTACCGGCCGCTTGATAGCTGTTTACCCATTGGAGGTTCAGCCCTCAATCCTAGTTTGCGCAATAGTCCAAAAAACGTTAAACCATCTCGATCTTTAATCAGTTTAAAAAGTGGTAGTAGCTTTTTGGCTCGTCTCAGAGCAGCTGGGAATATGGGTGAGACTGCCTTAATTGGAGAAGAGGATCCGAATTTTGTAAGCGAATTAGTATCTTCTTTACATTCAATTTATCAATTTGTTCACTACCACTTCATTTTGTTCTCTGTCTTTAACTTAGCTTTCTTCACAATCCAGCGAGTCAGCTCACAATGTAAACACTAGGGCTTCAGGCCGCCCCCTTCCCTCAAAAGTCGGCACGGCTCTTCATAATGCTGAACAAAAGGGCTTCAATAACGAAGAACGCCGCAAGATAAGTCGTAGAAGTGAATCTGTCGATATGTTGATGCTTCAAAAGACGAATGCTCACAAAAGACCGCCAAGTACTGTGACTATTTCATCTATTAATAGCACAAGTAGTGACGAAACCAGCTCCGCAGGAATTGGAAGCAGAAGTGGGAACGGTTCCGATTCGCATTCAGATGTTATCCTAAAAAGTCCTCATAGAATTAAATTGAATCATAAAACAAACGTGGGTGGCATTACCAAAGAAAACCAAGATCCAGCAAAGATGAAATGTCCATCGTCAATCCCAGTTCCCCAGACGCCTTCTCGAACTCAACAAGCTCGTCGGCCAATTTACGGCGCTGAGCAGCGAGCCGCAACTACTCAAGGACTTTACAGTAAGCAAAAGAATGAATCTGCTAACTCTTTAACTCCTGTTGCGTCGAGCCCTGCCTCGTCAGAAAAGCTTACAGCGATGAAGGATAGTCCTACTCGTCCCAATTTGGATCCTAATCTTTTACCTTCCCCTCTTGTTAAAAAGAGATCTTCTACTTCTACTACTGCCGCAAGTGTCCCCAAATTAAATGATGTGCAGCGTCGCAATAATTCGCCTTCCTCATCGCCAAACAAAAAAAAGCCATTGCAAAGACTAGTCACAGGGTCTGACGCTCTTCTTCAAAAAGCCAGTTCAACAACTGCGATAGCTCCTATTGGTGCAACGGCTGGTACTGCAATGCCTCATGGCACTGTTACTTCTGTTCCAAAAAAGACTTCTCGCCCTCCATCATCATCCAACTTACAGCCCCAATCTCAGCCCCCTGCTGTTTCACGTCCCGTTAAGCGATTGAGCGCGGTCACCACTGCTGTAACCGCAACTAATAACGCAGGAACACGATCCAGCTTGACAAACAAGCTGTTATCAAATGCTGGTGGAAATGATTTACTAAAAAGGGGGTTGACAAGAAGAAGAGATAGTTGTACCCCCAATGTTTTGTCCTCTGAACCAAGCAACTAGTTAAAATAATTTGGGATTTATTCTGCCCAACGATACCATCTTTACAATCAGGGTTCTATTCATTCTAACCATCAATCATCATTTTTGTGGACCACTTTCTAGTTAATTCTTCATTATTTGCTTTTCCTGAACAAACTATCTATTTACCAAACTGCTTGAACATATTTGATTTTTCATCGGTTTGATTCGTGTCTATTTGACGGCCATTGATAATAGCGGTGGGCCAAACGTTTCTGGTAGATATTACTTTGTTAAAAATATTTATATCGTTAAAGTTGGCCTTATCATTCGGACTTTTTGCATTCACCAACCTGGAACATTTATTGTCTCATATTTTTTCATTGACTCATATTTAGTCATTAATATTAGACTGTCGTGTAAATGCGACTTGGTGAAAATCATTTGTTGCGGACATTGTTTTTCCGAAGGTGGATTTTAGATGCTATTGACAGTGCATAAAAATAATGGGTGAAGGTTTTTTTTCTTGGTTTACTTCATTTTATTCTATATTATATTTCATGAAATTTATTTCTTTTTAGGAATAAGTGAGGTGTATTTTTTTCTTTTCTATTTCTATTTCTATTTCCTTTTTTTCATATCTAGATTGATATCCGGTATATAAAATAATTAGAGCAGTAAGGGTATCATTTGTGTATTTACCCATCTATCTCTTAAAGGATTATATATAAGTGCGGTTTTTTTTTACATTTTGCAAGTTTTGACAATTTTTCATTATTATAGATTTGGCTTGTTATTTTGTTGATGGATGAAATTGATCCATAATTGACATTAAATTTCAAATTACATATTTAAGTGAGCGTACTGTGGACTTGGTAGTGAGATTTTGGTGTGTTAGGGTATATATATATTAGGGGGTATTAAAGTTAGAAATTTTCCATATTAAAATACCTCTTTTTTCTACCAAATCAACCATGATTTTTTTTTCATACAGCTAATTGGAAAAACCTTGCAGCCATCTGCAAATTTTCCAGCCTCTGACCCCCCAAAAAACCTTGTGTGCAGGTCAGGTGACCAGCTATATCCAATCAATCAGTTGATTGGATATGCAATCAGCTGCCCCAAAATTTTCTCCCATCCTCCCCCCTCCCATTTTTTTTTCTCGCTTCCCCTTCCTCACCATTTTTTTTCCTCATTTCCCTTTTTCTCTTTTTTTCCTGCCTTTTTTCTTGCCTTGTTTTTTTTTCTTTTTTTATGCTTCCCATTGATTTGACTCAATTCAACTGTGATAAACATCTAACATTGGTTCATCTTTCTAATTCTGTGTAAGTTTTTTAATTTTGCCACTTTTTTTTTTTTCTTTTTCTTCTTTTTTTTCAGTCCGCTCTATTTTTTCATATTAACTTCAGCTTTGCAGGTTACTTGTCCTTTTTCATGTAAGTTTTTCTTAATATATATCTATTATATGCTAATTTATGATTATATTTCTTGTAATTATAATTATTATTATTATTTACTCTCTAGATTCTTTTATAGCCATGGTATTCTGAAAGTATGAGCCTATGTTTAAGGTCCAAGTTGTCCATGAAGCCATTTCCAGAAAAAAATTAAGTGAAATAAACAATCTGTTTTGCTCTTCAATTAGTCATGACTCTCTGTGCCACTGGCTCCATCTTTTTAAAGAAACAAGTGCTGTAGTATGGGATCCTAGCACATACTTACAGCAAGGTCATCCTCTTAATTTGGATGAAGAACACTGTGATTTTCTTCAGGAGTTGATTGCAAAAAATCCAACATTGTATCTATCTGAATTGAGGGATACTGTCAGGCTGAGTTCAAGTACTGAGATGTGAATAGCTTGATTTAGTCAGTTGTCTAGAAGATTTTAATGGTCCTAAATGAATACTCTAGTACAAGTCCAATCAGTATTAAAATATAACTCAATATAAGGGTTTCAGTAATTTTTATCTCACTAATTATAAATGGTTTTCAATCTTATAGTTGGTAGAAAAATGGATGTAATTGTTCAGATAATATTCAAAGACTTTGGAAGTACTATTGATATGTATTATAATTGTATTGGTTATAAATTTTAATTGTAGTGATAAAGAATGTAGAAAATAAGACCAAAAACACCCTCCTTCTATACCCAATAATTCTCCAATGTATCCCCTTGATTTACCACTCCTATACATGACCAATGATGCCTCATTCTAGCTAATACCACTGTCCATCAACAGGAGGAATGACCAATAACACAATTAGAATGACATCACCTGCAAAAATCTTGGAGTAATAGGGATAATCCATCAAAATAAAAGAATAAGCAAAAAAGAGAGTGTATGTGTGTAATACTTTAAAATAAAAGACTAAAAAAAGAAAGAATAACACTAAATATTACAAAATATTATGGGGGATTAACAGTGGAAATGAAGGGGCTAATTATTCCAAATTACTATGTGAAATCCCCATCCAAAAATGGTCAAAATTGACTGAGAAACCACTGAGAAACCCAAAAAAAGATGTGAGATGTGGGGTAACTGAATGAAGTCCTTGGAAGGTGCTTTCACAGGTAAATCCTTGACTAATTTAGGCAAATTTAAGCATGGTAGTGAAATTCTGGTGCCAAAACTGAAATTATAAATGAGATTAGTGCATAAAATGAGGTCAATGCACTTATAATGGAATTAGGACACTAAATAAGTGCCTCTCACCTATTTTAGCATGTTTACACATATGGAGCATACAATGAGGGGTAATTTTAGTGTGAAATTAATAAGTTTTCTAATAATGAAACTAGGAATGTGGGATAAATGCAGGCAGCATAAGGCCAATACACTTAAGCCATTTTTAGCATAAAAAACATCTATTTTTATAAATTTAAGTAGCCAAATCAATAGTCCTAAATAAGGAAAATTGATCTGTCAAAGCTGTTAAGACCTCAGAAGGCAGACTAATACTAGTGCTGACACTAGCCTAGGATGGGACTGACTATGCTACTAAGAAGTGAGACTAGCTAGACTGACTATGTTGGGGTTACCAACAGCGAGGCAGGACTGAATATGCTGATACAGAAGTGAGACTAAGAAGTAACTGGATTACTATATAAGTTGTCCAATGAGGAGTGCTCCATGCCGCTTGCCCCATATAACCCCCTTATGCAATATCCCCTTTTCCACCTCTCACAATGCATAGCGCCCATAGCGCTCCTCCTCCTCACCTCTTAACCAAATACTAACATTACCCCCTCTTTTACCCCTCCAGCCCCCTACACTCCTTCTTAAACTCCTTCAACTTTTCTTTAGTTTTTTCCAAATTTTCAACCAGTTCCCAGGACCTATCCCCAACCCCATATCCTTTCCAATGCACTAAATACTGAACCCTTCACCTGTACACCCTCTTAGAAATAACCTTTTCCACTTCAAAATCCTCTTCATTTTTCACCTGTATTGGTGCTGGTGGCTCCTCTGGACACCCTGGAATTGTATCTTCTTTATGCTTTGTGAGAATTAAAATGTTTTAAACTGGATGTACTAGTGTATAGATGCGCCTTTACCTCTCAATTTATTAGTTATACTTACTTTATAAATTACTAATAATATTTTAACTAATTAACAAGTAAATTTATGTAAATAAATAATGAATATGTTCCCTCAAGTTTTATTCCTTGACAGTGTCCTTATGACAGCTGAAAGGTAGAATAAAATATAAAAATACCAAATAGGGGGTCTCAAACATTACCAAACACATCTAGCGTGTTTCATTTGAATAATGCCACACAAACACACTTTGAAACATGGCTGCTTTGGTACTTGGGGTTTCAAACATGGGGTAAAATATTTCCTACTTTTGTACAATTTTCTTAATCACAATTCAGCCCACAAGTATTCACATCCTCCCAATCAGCTTCACATCACCTTCCTTCCATCCTCACTCATATACTCCATGTCACAACTCTTCTCCCCCAGTACATTTCCAAATTAAATTTTTCTCTTTCAAACCACAGTAAGTCTATTACATTTTATTCTGATTTTTAGAAAATTTTTCCTGCTCAAATTTCTATACTCACAACTTCTTATTTTTATACAAGGCATAATAAATATTTAAAATCTATTTTAGTTTCTCCTTTTCTTCAACAAAATTTTCTTTTTTCACTAATTTCTTTGTTTAGTGTTAATTTATCATGCCTTACCCAAAATCTACTTTTCAAAACTTTACTCAAATGAAACCATCTGACCTATGGATTGTAATTAACTGGCTGAAATTACTGGATGAAGCTGGCTCAAAATTAAATCTAATTTTGATGCCTGTTTTGGTTGTGCAAATTCCACTAAGGTTGGTTGTCCACCCAAATCAAAATTGAGTGGCTTTAATCAAATGGAAGTGGAGTTGAAATAAAAAACTAAAGACAAGATAGATATGACAACAAAGCAAATGTTGGAAAGATTCAAAAACTATCAAAAAAATACAAGAAAGCAAATATGGCTTCTTCTTCAACTGGGTTTGGAATTAACGAAGATGATAAAAAGCATGGAATCACATCTGTTTCAGAATAACTCAACTCTATGTTTCCTCTTTATGTTTGAATGGATGAACTCTTTGGACAAAGGCCCAATGTCAACCCTCAAAGGCTGTATTTTCTGCTTATGGGGAGATTTTTAATAAACACAAACAAGGTTGTATTTTTTATTTTTGTTTTGACTAAAGAATTTTTCTTAATTTAATTCTCTTACTCTTAAAAGTTAAACTTGTTTCAGAAAAAGAACAAGCGCAAATTGAAATCATGAAGTTACAGTCATGAAAAAACTGCAGAACATCAGCTACTTTTTGAAGAAAGAAGTGGTTTCATTTACAATCAAAGGAAGAATAATTTCTAGAAATTGAGAAAGATTGTTTAGATTTGGAGAGGGAGAAGGTTAGGATTCAAAGAGAGAATGATGAAAAATTCAAAAATAATCAATTTCAATTGGAAAGCGCCAAAATTCAGTTACAAGACAATGAATTAAAAATGATTTATGTCAAAAATTTTTTTTTGGCAATACACTCCCCTGCTGTTTGCCATAACAGGGGGTGGGGATCACAATTTTTTTTCTGAGTCAGAAAAAAATTTATGACAAGAAAATGGCAATACCCTCCCCTGTGTTTTATTGAAGTAGGGGCATAGATTGCCAAAATTTATGTTCATTGCATAAATTAGCATGTAAAAAAGTCTTATAAGATAATTTAAAAACATAAATCAATGAAAATTCAAGTAAAAATGTTAGTTGAAATCATCTGTGACCAAAGTCAATGAAATCAAACACAAATTTATACATGAACCTCATGAGAAAAACAAATTTCCTCATAATTACCATTATATAACACTCAGCCAATGGCTCATTAATTTATGTAAGTAGAGTGTCATATAAGAATTTTAAAATGTTAATTTGTGAAAAAAAAATAAAAGTTGAAAACCTATATTACACCCCATACTTTTTCTTTCTATTTAATGTCTTTTTTTTTACCTCAACTTTTTCTCATACCTTATCAATCCTATTGACCAGCTCCCTATTTATTTAAAAAGAAAAGCCAAAGTGAGTATCTTATTCACAGTATTTTAAGCCTGGTGGTGCTTTAGTAGTTATAAAATTGGATGAAACTTACCTAAAAAGCTCTCCTCAAACTACCTGAAAGAAATAGTCCTGAAAATTTCCAAAAAAGAATCCCAAAATTTCAACAAAAGAGCCCCAGATGTTGCTAAAAATAGTGTACCAAAATTTCGCAGAAAGTGATCCAAAAGTTTCTAAAAAAATTGTCCTGAAAGTACTCTGAAACCTCCCCAAAAATTTTCAGAAATGTGCCAAAGTTTTCCAAAAAAAAATGGAAAAAAGTGCCAAAAAAGTTTCAGAAATTATCCAAAAATGTGCCAAAATGACTTAAAAAAACTTTAAAATGCTTTTGGAATGATTCCAAGCATTTCTGAATTGATTTAGTGCAAAAATAGACCTGAAATGGCTAAAAGAAACACCTAGAATTCACTGAGAAATGTTTGGAAAATGTTTCTGGAAGGCTTTAACAAAAAAATTACCAAAAACAGGCCAAAAAACACCTCAAAGTAAGTGAAAAATTCTGGGAAAATGTTTCTGAATCATTTCCAAATGATTCCAAAGTGATTTAGCAAGTAAAAAGGCCAAAAAAGTGAAAATGCCTGAAAATGACCAAAAAGCACCAAAAAGTCAATAAATCAAGAATAAAAATGATAGAGAACCAGAAAAAAAGGAAAAAAGGGGAGTGAAAAGAAGATAAGAACAGATAAATCAACAATAAAACATAAAAGATGATAAAAAAATAAATAAAAAAAGAGACAAGAAAAAAGACATTTCAATTAGAAGTTAAATTTAAATAAATGAGAAAGTGACTTACTTTGAGTGCTGTGAAGTGAGAAGTATCAGAACCAACAATGAATGATGGAAGTTAGAGATGAAGAGAAGATGAAGTATCTTAGTAAGACAGAATCTTAGAAATTTTATGTGCTGGCAAATGTTATGTGATTTCAAGTCTGGGAGCTGAACCAAAACAAATGAAAGTGAGAAACTGGAGAATTTCATTGGCATAAATTATTAAATAAAAAACAAAATTGTAAATCAGTTAAGCTAGGCCCTCAAAATGAGAATCTGCAGCAGTGATCTCAAGTTGATGGCAGACTGAAAGTGGCATGTTATTTTAGTGAACTGTGGTAAAGATTAAGAGTAAGTGTACAGTTATGAGATTGATTAAGTTCTGGTAAGTCATATACCTCACTCATATGAATAAGCCCTTAAGGATTAGGTGAAAAAAAAACTAGGTGCTGGAGCTTTTGTACCTAGTGTTGGTGTCTTTGTACCTAGTGCTGACTAATCATGATGATAAAGGGAAGTGTTTTTATCACTTGTTTGACCCAAAAGAAGATTTGTTTGGTGACAAATACGCTGTTGAAATACACCTTTCTAGGGCAGGTGTATTTCATTTTTTGATGGCAGGTATGGTATCTTTTTTATGGTGTGTTTATGTGGCATATTTGATAATGTTTGAGACCCCATAATATTAAAATCAAATAATTTTATTTTAAATTGACATATACAGAAAAACTAAATGAATCAAATAATTATAATTAAATTTGACATATCCAGATAAATAATTTATATGAGAAAATTCTTTATAGAAAAAACTTTAATATTGGAAATTTTTATTTTGTGGGATTGTTCTCTCTGAGATACTCTTGTATGTAGACTTGTGGTTCCATATTTTCTCTCTTTTTTGCCTATATAAGGCCATTACTACTATTTACCAGCTTAGTATTTACATCTGCATATCTCTAGGACTTGAAAAGAGTAATAATAAATTCTTTTTACTTTTTCATTGAGTAATAACATATAAATAAATAAATATGTACCTATCTTGAAATCTTGAGTCTTCCTTCACCTTTCATTGCCATTGAACCCCCAAAAAATCTTCTAGATGACAGATACCCTGCATTTAACTTTGAATGGCCCCACTTTCATGTGATCCAATTTTGTGCTGGGGAACAATGTGGTAAGGAAACACAAGCTTAACCAATCCTTGTCACCTACCTGTAGTGCACAATGCTGGGTCCTTCCTTGATTGTGATGATGCTTCATTGATTTTTGAGATAACTTGAGAGCTACCTCTAGCTCTTGATGTGTACTCCATACTCTTTGGATCCACTCTTTCACTTCTGGGATTTGTAATGTGGATGGGATAACAATTGAGAATGTAGGTTGATATCCATAGTTGGTGTAAAAGGGTGACATGCCTGTTGCAGCATGTGTCCAGTTATTGTTTGATAATTTAGCCAGTGGTAACATCTGAACCCAGTCATCTTTCTGATAGTTAATGAAATTGCACAAATATTGTTCAATTGCCTTATTCACTATCTCAGATTTCCCATCAGTTTTTGGATTCCATGCTGTTGACAAGATGGGCTTAATGCTCAGTTGCTCATACATTGCTTTCAGCAGCTTAGAGTTAAAGGTACTTCCCCTATCTGATACTATACTTTCAGGTAATCAATGTAATTTCCAGACATTTTCCATCACTAATTCTGCAATACCCTCTGATGTAACCTTAGTAGTGGTGGGAATGAAGTGTGCCATCTTGGTGCAGCGTTCAACTACTTTGAGGATAGAATTCTTTCCTTTATACTATAGTTATTCCACTATAAGATTGTAGGAGATCATCCTCCATGGCTGTTTGGAAATTTTTAGTGAAATCAGTGGTGCTGTTGTTGGACTAGCCTTGATCCTCTGGAAGAGTTGCATGCTTCTACATAGGGCTGGATGTATGATTTCATGTACTTCCAGTAAAAATTATGATTCACCAGCTCCACAGTCTTTTGCAGACCTGGGTGTCTTGCCATTGGAGAATCATGCTTTGATTTGACCACCTGCCTCTTAAGCTCCACATTATTTGATACCACTATCCTTCGGCTTTTCCTCTGCTATATTTTCCATGAGTCTGGTGTTCTTCTCTTGCATTGCAGAAAGAAGTGCTGCATTGGGTTTACCTGAGGTGTAAGGCTGAGTTCAAGTCCATATATGTGAATATCTTGATATAGTCAGTTGTCTAGAAGATTCCAATGGTCCCAAATGAATAATGTAGTACAAACCCAATAAGTATTAAAATATAACTCAATATAAGGGTTTCAGTAATTTTTATCTCACTAATTATAAATGGTTTTCAATCTTATAGTTGGTAGAAAAATGGATGTAATTGTTCAGATAATATTCAAAGACTTTAGAAGTACTATTGATATGTATTATAATTGTATTGGTTATAAACTTTAATTGTAGTGATAAAGAATGTAGAAAATAAGACCAAAAACACCCTCCTTCTATACCCAATAATTCTCCAATGTTTCCCCTAGATTTACCAGTCCTATACACAACCAATGATGCCTCATTCTAGCTAATACCACTGTCCATCAACAGGGGGAATTACCAATAACACAATTAGAATGATATCACCTGCAAAAATCTTGGAGTAATAGGGATAATCCATAAAAATAAAAGAATAAGCAAAAAAGAGAGTGTACGTGTGTAATACTTTAAAATAAAAGACTAAAAAAAGAAAGAATAACACTAAATATTACAAAATATTATAGGGGATTAACAGTGGAAATGAAGGGGCTAATTATTCCAAATTACTATGTGAAATCCCCATCCAAAAATGGTCAAAATTGACTGAGAAACCACTGAGAAACCCAAAAAAGGATGTGAGATGTGGGGTAACTGAATGAAGTCCTTGGAAGGCGCTTTCACAGGTAAATCCTTGACTAATTTAGGCAAATTTAAGCATGGTGGTGAAATTCTGGTGCCAAACCTGAAATTATAAATGAGATTAGTGCATATAATGAGGTCAATGCACTTATAATTAAATTAGGACACTAAATAAGCACCTGTTGTGATGGATGCACCTTGCATGTATTGGTCTTCTTAGATCAGTGGTTAGAGCAACTAACATGTCATAAGTGGTCACAGGTTTGACTCCTGGAGGGGACACTTTCCTTTTCTTACCTTAACACCTGTCACCAATTTTAGTGTCTTTCCCTATATTGGGCATATAATGTGGGGTAATTATAGTGTGAAAAACTTAACTTTGCTAAAAATGAAGCTATTCATGTGGGAAAAATGCAGGCAGTATGCAACCAGTACACAGAAGCCATTTCTGGCATAAAAACCACCAAATTTTAAAAGTTTTATTTTTATGCATTTGAGTAGCCAAATAAATAGTCCTGATGAATACAAATTGATTTTTCAAGACACATTTTGAATATTATTAAACTTATAGTGCAAATATTCAATTTTTAAGTGATTTAAAGCATATTTCTTGTTTTTCATATAAAACAATGAAAACAACAGCTTTAAGTCTACTTAAACATTATGTAGAATTATTTTTAAGGCTCTTAAGATTACCCTGGAATATCCCAGCTTAATATTAAGTAAATAAGACTTATAAAAGGTGGATGTATGAATATATATAAGGTGTTATAAGGGCATATATTGTATTTTATCATAAATTTCATTTCTGTATACAACTTGTGTACCTTTATTTTTTTTTCCCATGTATACTACATGTGTTTAACATAATTTATAAGTAATTTTCACTCACTACTGGGAGTACCCAGGCTGACAGATTATTTGTTAGAAGAGTGTCAGCCAGGCTGCTAGACTTACCCAGTAAAATAATTAGTTATTTACTGGATGAAGCCACACCTTATTATTTTAATTATTTAATTATAAATTAGTTACAGTAAAATTACCTATAACAAATTATTTAATTAAAGAATGGTAAAATTAATGAATAATTAAAATTAAATATAAAAATGTCCCTTATATTTTTATTCTCTAACACTGTGCTCATTGACAGGTTGAAAGAAATACAAATTTATATTAAAAAATAGATTTTAAATGAAAATAAAAATAAATATATACAAAAAATTCAAATTTCTTATTTAGAATTGACCTTTACAGTAAATATTAAATAAATTAATGTATTCCTGTCATACTCTGTAAATACATCTTTTTGACGCCTATTTTTTAGAACAACTTTATTATTTAAAAATACTCCTTCTGGAATATTCCTTTTCTCTCTCTCTCATACTAATGTTTTTAGAATTTTATTGTTGTGCTTTGTCCCTCCTTTGCATATATAAGGCCTCTCTTTTGGTTGTTTTTCATCATTCCTTACTTACTTATTATTTTATTAAACCAACTTATTACAATCAAAATATTTATTACTATTTATTGTTTTTAGTATTTATTTACAATAATTCTAAATCATTAATTATAATATTTATTAAATTTTTTACCACTTTAATTTGAGTAAAGCAAATAAAAAGATATAAATACATACCCTAAACTTTGAAATCCTAAAAGTTCCACTGATACCACCGTTGGACCGCCATTAAAAACCTTCTAGACATAAAAGAAACCTTGAAAACTGAGGCCCTTTCCAAATAGTTTACAGCGCATCAATATCTTGAAGCCGGCGACTGAGGGACCATCGATGATGAGGTTCCAATAGGACGAGTATACGACAAAGACGGCGAGCATCATCAGCCACATGACTTACTTTTTGCTGTGACTGGGAATTGAACCATGCTCCAAAAATTAAGCTTATATATTGAAAATATTCATATATATTTGTGGCAGTTATATTTATTACTATTCCTGGGTCACTTTGCACTTTTCATAGTTTACGTATTTCTTTTTACTCAGCACTCTGTAAGTAGCATTAATTTGCTCATTTTACAGGGGGAGGTGTCTGGTAATTTGGAATTTTTTTTTTCCTAGTTGACAAAGATAGAACTATAATGTTCTTAGTCCTAGAAGTAATATAAATTTATTATTATTATTATTATATTATATTATTTTTTTTCAGTTGACTTTGTCCTGATAAATTAAAAATAATAAAATTGTTCCAGTTGACAAATTGTCCTGACAATAAAATATAAAAAATTAATAAAAATAACTTATATTAAAATTATTTCAGTTGACATCAAGTTCTGGTAAATAAATATCCTTCAGTTGATTTAAATCCTGATAATTATCAAAATTTAATTTGTTGATTAAAAATTAATTTTGTTTCTTCAGTTGATTTTTTTTAATCCTGGTTGTAAAATTATTTTGAATTAATAAAAATTGTGATTATTATTTAAGTTGATTTTTTTTTCCTGAAGATTTTTAAATTTTTTTTATTTTTTCTTTTGATAAAAGCAAAAATAAAACTAATACATCTTAATATTTCCTTCCCTCAGTTCAGTTTAAATTTAAAAAATGAATTATCAAGGTGTTTCTGCTAAATGTGAAGAGGAATTGGATTTGATTGATTATGATGAAGCTTGTCAGTATAGTCTAGTATATAAGTATGATATAATAGTGTTATTTTATGGTCCTACTACTTATTAATAAATGATTTAGTGATTAAACCTCAGGGGAAGACTAATAGAATAGTTATACTCAAATAAAACTCACAATACTTGGATTTAAATGCGTGCTAGTGGTGGAAAATAGAAGAATAAAATATAGTTATAGCTTTTATAAAGATAATATCAATTTATAAGGGCTTTATAATATATTTCTGAATACTAATAATTGTATTGTAGTGTTTGTTTGAAGTGTAGTAATTGAATGATGATAATAAACCGTCAAAATCCCTCCTTACTTATACCCAAATCCACTGGAGTGCACAGACCTTCAATCCAGATGATGTCACTGCTATCCCCGGCAATTACAGCACTGTGAGGGCCCATCACCTCCCCATGGCGTCCACTTCAAGCAGTTTCAACACCCAGACCTCCAGTAAGGACCCTCCATCACTATTAATAATAACACAGAGTCATACCATAAATAGAAAACCCAGATAAAAGCGGATACCATAAAGAAACAGGTAAAATAAATAATCAAAAAGAGATTTAATGAAACTAAAAGCATATAAAGGAAACAAATAAAATGTCCAAGCCACCAATAACATCCCCAAGCATCCACATTAACCCAGAAACATCCTTCCAACCCATAAATCCGTGAATAACCATCCAAGGAAGTAATTTTAGTTGTCCAAACTGGGTGTATGCGCCTGATATAGGTGTCTATGCTTCTGTAGGCGTTGTGAGTCCACTGATTTCGTCCATATGACCTAAAATAAGCAGAAAAACAAAGGTTATAGGCTATTAAGGGGCTAAAACCCACTTATATACCTAAATATACATAATATACTGCATATTTCACTGAATATGAGATTTATGTATACATATAAGCTTATGTATGTCAATAATTACTTCATATCACTTAAGATAAGTATATTATGACTCCATTAACACCTTAATAAGTATTATTAGGCAATGGATAAGCTATTTAAACTATTATAAATTATATAATAGAATAATAATTATATATATATATAATAAAATAATATATATTATAATTTTAACCTTATTTTTAAGATATAAGCTTAATCTAGTTAAGGTTATCTTATTTTAAGCATAAGAAATACTCAGTCCTAAGGATATTTAGGCTGACAAAGCTACTTCTGTAAGTTCTCCCTTGACTACAAAATTAGCTCAAATTAATCAATCATTGGACCAATCAGGATGTGGAAATGGAGGAGGTGGAAATACTAGTGGAGACAAATGCTCAGGAACAAAAGCCTTCCATCAACCCCCCAGAAGGACTTCCCAAAGGCTTCAAAATATAAAAATGCTTTTACCTCAGCAAGTAAAGAATCTCTCCACCCACATAAAGGAACTGAGGACAGAGAACTTAAGACTGAGAGCAAGAACAGACTCACTAGAAGAAAAGGTAAGAAAAATAGATGCCTTTCTTCAAGAGAAGAGGAGACTTCCTTCCCCCAGGGACCTTCCACGATTGTCTCCACAGAAACCAGAAAAGGTGGAAGTATCAAAGTGGCAGTGGAATTGGTTAAACACCCAATGGGATTATCTGTCTCAACATCAGCAGCCTCAAATGCCTCAGGCAGGTATGTCAAGACCCAGTCAATTCAACCCCACACATCCTCACCCTTATCAAGGAGGAAGAAAAAGAAAAAACAATATTCAGATCCTGCCCAAGCCTTGGTAAGCCCCTCTATTGAATCTCAAGAACCATTTCTTTTTGCTGATTCAGTTCCTTCAGGTAATTCTGGAAGAGGAGATGAAACTGTGAGACCAGTAGAGGCTGATAAGAGTAGACAAATCACTCAATATTTTAATGTATCTAACCCTTTAGTTTTAATTGCTACTTTAATGATAAATCCTGATATGGCTATTATTGATGAAACATATGAGCCTGAGTTTTATGAGAATCTGGAAAGTTACTCTGTTTCTTTATTGAGAAACACTCCAGATGTAGCAAAAATTAATGATGAATATTTGAGAGATATTATTGCTAAACAAAATCATATCATCAACAACATGCAATTGACTCAGAAATATAATAGCTTGTTAACTGAACAGGGTTATCAAGCATTGAGGAGTGAGTTACAGAGAGTTTCTGATTATTTGTTTCATTACAAAGTAACTCATGAAAAGAAAGTTGCTTTATGGCAAAATATTAAGAATGATTTGTTTAAATTAAAAGATACTGTGTCCATCTGTTTCCAGGAGCTAAAGGGGCACAAGATGAACTTAGAAAGATTGAGTAACCATTATTCATCTTTACAAAATAAGAATCAATTATCTTTTGCAACCATCAATGAGAATTTATCTAGTATTCCAAGAGTAAAAACAAGGTTAACAACCATTTAGGAGAAATTGAATTCATTGTTATATAATCAAAAGTTTTCTGACATTTTTTTGAAATAACCTTTTGAGCAGGATACCCCAATTTTACCTGTTCCTAGTTCATCCAAAGAAAAATTAGTTCCAGAAATACCTGTTGATATCACTGAGTTTCCATAAAAAGTTGATGATTTACCTGGATCATCCACAGAAAGATTAAAAAATTAAATTACTGCCCGATTGGAGAAGTTAAAGCTTCTTCTCACTCAGAAAAAAACTTGTAATAAGGAGACTACTTCAAATCAAAAGAATTGGCCAAAACTTGACCAGTATCCAAAATTTGATGGTGATTCTTCTTCTGATTGGCAGCAACTCATTTTCAGAATTGATAATCTAAAAAATTCTTACAAACTCCCAGATGAGGAAATTGTGTCTAAGTTAATTTCTTTGTTTACCAATGTAGCCCTAATGTGGTATGAATCTGTTCTCTTTGATAGGAATGACTACTCATGGGAAGATTGGAAGAAATTGATTAAAGCACAATTTGGTGGCTCCAAGTTTAGGATGGCTCAACAAAGGCAGTATGAGGAAACTAGATATAGCTCTTCTACTGATAAACCTATTGAGTTCTTAATGAAACTTGTTAAAATATTGAGGGTAATGGACCCAAATATGAAGTTTGAGTTATGGAAGGACAGGATCCTTTATAAATTACCAATGTCTTTTAGAGACTTGATAGTGGCTAGGACTGAGTTCTCCAGAGAACCTTCTTCTTTCATTAATACTTGTAATGAGATCCTACTAAACAACAAGTATGATGCCAGAATATTCATTCCTAGAACCCCTTTGGAGAAACCTTCCACTTACCCACAGAAACCTCTGTAAAAGTGTCAGCCTAGATATCACTAGGACTGAGTATTTCTTATACTTAAAATAAGATAACCTTAAGTACATTAAGCTTATATCTTAAAAATAAGGTAAAAACAATAATATATATGATTATATTACATATATATATATAATTACTACTCTATTATATAAATTATGGTAGTTTAAATAGCTTATCCATAGCCTAATGATACTTATTAAGGTGTTAATGGAGTCATAATATACTTATCTTAAGTGATATTAATTAATTATTGACATACATAAGCTTATATGTATACATAAATCTCATATCCAGTGAAATATGCAGTATATTATGTATATCTAGGTATATAAGTGGGTTTTAGCCTCTTAATAGCCTATAAACTTTGTTTTTCTGCTTATTTTAGGTCATATGGACATATACAGTTGACTCACAACGCCTAAATAAGCATAAACATCTATTTCAGGTGCATACACTCAGTCTGGACAACTTAATCTGCTTCTTTGGATGGATATTCTCGGATTTATGGGTTGGGAGGTCATTTCTGGGTTAATATGGATGCTTGGGGATTTTATTGGGGGCTTGGAAATTTCATTTATTTCCTTTATATGCTTTGGGTTTCATTATATTCTCTTTGGATGAGTTATTTTACCTGTTTCATTATGATATCTGCTTTTATCTGGATTTTCTATTTATCGTATGGGTCTGTGTTATCATTAATTGTGATGGAGGGTCTTTACTGGAGGTCTGGGTGTTGAATCTGCTTGAAGTGGAAGCCATGGGGAGGTGATGGGCCCTCACAGTGCTGTGATTTTCAGGGATAGCAGTGACATCATCTGGATTGAAGGTCTGTGCACTCCAGTGGATTTTTGT
The DNA here is from genome assembly GCA_030280995.1 of Hemileia vastatrix. Lineage (NCBI taxonomy): Eukaryota > Fungi > Basidiomycota > Pucciniomycetes > Pucciniales > Zaghouaniaceae > Hemileia > Hemileia vastatrix. Next base: position 27,341,448 of record JASXTE010000007.1, on the reverse strand, counting down.
ATAAGTAAGGGAGGATTTTGACGGTTATTAGACATCACTTACTTACTACAATTCAAATAAACATTATAACACAATTATTATCATTTAGAAATATATTATAAAGCCTTTATAAATTGATATTATCTTTATATAAGCTATAACTATATTATATTCATCTCTTTTCCACCACTAGCACACATTTAAATCCAAGTATTGTGAGTTTTATTTGAGTATAACTATTTTATTAGTCTTCCCCTGAGGTTTAATCACTAAATCATTTATTAATAAGTAGTAGGACCATTAATCGATACTATTAAATCATACTTAAATACTAGATACACTGACAAAAAGGTTGGTAAACCTTGTGCCCCTGTTGCACCTAAAAAGTATGCAACAAACACTTGCTTCAAGAGCAACAAGCCTTGGAAGAAAAGCCATTTTTGTGAAAAGAAGATAAATCTTGTTGGAAAAACTGAGGAGAATGCTGATGACACAATAGCACTGGATGATACTTCAAGTGATTGTGCCATCAATATTTCATATGAATCTCAACAAGAAATCTTGATGCTGGAAGAAGATATTCATTATTTAAATACTATTGATATGGAGTATAATGATTTATCTACTATTGAGGATGCTGATATCATAAAGAGCATTGAGGATAGCTCAATTGTTATTGCCCCTCTCAAGGCACCAGTCTTGACCAATGGGACCAGCATTGAAGTTGTTCTAGATTCTGGAGTTGGAGGAAGTGTAGTATCTGAAAAAGAGCTTGCTTCAGTGGATCAAGACTATAAATCAAAACTTATGCCTATCATTTCTGAAAATTGGAGAGGTTATGGCTCTGTTTTGTCCCCCATCGGTAAATACAAAGCCACAGTATTTTTTAAATATAACCATGGTTTTGTAAGAGCTATTTGTGATTTTGTTATCATGAAAAATGATAAATTAAGCAGTTGGTTTATTATAGGAAATGATATTTAAACTAAGTTTGGCATAAAATTGGATCCTTCAAACCAATGCTTCACAATGGGGATGAATGGGAAGAGAAAATTTAGGTTTCCTCCCCCAAAAAATTATTAAAACCAGAATTGAAGACATGTAATTCTGTAGTTCAATATAAAGGAAGATTTACAAAAGAAATGCATGCCCTTATGTCTGAAATTGACAATGCTTATTTTGGAGAACAACTGTCTGCTGAGGATAAAGATTCCATCATTAAATTGATAAAATCTTTTCCTATGGCCTTTGCTCATGGGTCACATGAACTAGGATTGGTTAAAGAAGAAATGAAACTTTCATTATCTTGTCCATTAACTGACATACCACCTAGTTTAAAGAAGAAGCCTTATTCTGCTTCTCCCACAACGAGAAAAGATATTGAAGACAATATCTCTACCCTTTTAAAAATGAATATTATTGAAAAGGTAGTTGAAACACCTATATATTGTGTTATCTCAACTGTCCTAATTTATTATGAGAAAGATAAATCCAGGTTATGTGGTGATTATAGAGCATTAAAAACTTTTACTGTTTATGATATCTATCCTTTACATAGAATTAGCTCTATACATGCTACCTTACAAGGTGCTAAATATATCAGCTGTCTGGATGGTAACAAGGGATATCACCAGGTACCTGTTGAGAAGAATTCCCAGAATTTTCTGATGATTGCTACTCATATGGGTATTTATAAGTATGTTAGGATGCCATTTGGCCCTAAAAATGCCCCTTCAGTTTTTCAAAAAGTTATGGATAACACATTCCATCAAGAGATAATTGAAGGATGGCTGATGGTTTATATTGATGATATCATTATATTCTCAAAAACATTTGAGGACAATCTTAACCACCTGTGTAAAGTTTTCCACAAAATGGATGAAATAAATATGACACTTGCTTTAAAGAAATGTAAATTTGGTTTTCATTCTTTAAAAGTACTTGGTCATGTTGTTTCAGGGTTACAAATATGTGTTTACCAAAAAAAAAAGTGGCAGCCATATTACAGGTGAAGGCTCCTACCACAGTTAGAGAGCTCCAGAGTTTTTTGGCAATGTGTGGATACTATAGAAAGTATATTAGAAATTACCAAGTCATAGCTTTACCCCTTACCCAATTGACTAGAAAGGATGTTGTTTTTTTCTGAAATAGTGAAAGACAGAGTGCTTTTGACACTATGAAACACTGTTTGATGTCAGCACCGATTCTTGCTTTACCTGACTTAAATCAACCATTTGTTTTGTACACTGATGCCAGTTTTATTTGTCTTGGTGCTGCCCTCCATCAAAACAAGTGATGAATGATAAAGTATCAGAAGTAGTAATTTGTTATATTTCAAGAACCTTGAGAAATAGTGAATTGAAATATGGTGCCACTCAGATTGAATGTTTAGCCATATTGTGGGCTCTAGAAAAGCTACATTATTACCTAGATGAACAGAAATTTGAACTTTTCACTGACTGCAGTTCAGTTAAATCCCTTTTAAACTTGAAAACACCTAATAGACATATGTTCAGATGGTAGTTAGCTGTTCAGGAATTCAGAGGGAGAATGACAATTATTCATAGGGATGGTATTGTTCACTCAAATGTGGATATGTTATCAAGATTAACTTTAACAATTGATGAATCTAATCCTGCTTATGATCCTGAGGATGAAATTATTCATATTCATGGGATATATGTGGTTGATATGGAGGAAGAGATATTACAGCTTATTCTGGATTCATATGATAAGGACACTGACTTAAAAAAATTATGCACCATATTAAATGATCCAAAGAATTCTTCAATTCAAGCATTAATTAAAACCCTTCCACCAAAGTACCAAAAGGCTTTGGAAAAAGGTTAATTCTCAATTGATGAAGAATATCTATATTATAGAAGAAAGTTGAGTAATGTCATTTTTATTCCTCCTTCTATGAAAGAAATCATCTTGAAAATTTTTCATGATGACAAATTAGCTGGACATTTTGATCTTGAAAAAACAATGATCAGAATTAAAAACACTGCTTGGTGGGTTAATATGTCTGAAGACACCAAATTATATGTTGAATCTTGTGATTCTGGCCAAAAATCAAAAAGATTGACTGTTAAGAGAGCTGGATTAATGCAACATATTGAGCCTCCTGATGCACCATGGCAGATAATAAACATGGATTTTGTAACAAGATTACCCATTGCTGAAAAAGACAGCTATAACTCTTGTTGGGTTATTGTGGACAGATTCACAAAAATGTGTAAATTTATCCCTACTCACAAGGATGTTTCCACTAAAGAATTAGCTTTCTTATGGTGGTCTCATATGTTTAATACTTCTGGTTTTCCTAAAGCCATAATCTCTGACAGAGACCCTAAATTTACTTCTGAATTTTGGATGTCTCTGATGGATGTTTGTGGTTGTGATCTGAAACTTCTACTGCCCATCACCCTCAGACTGATGGATTAGCTGAAAGGATGATTCAGACTTAAGAAAACATGATAAGAAGGTATTGTGACTTTAGCCTTGAGTATAAAGACAATGAAAGATTCACTCATGATTGGGTTACCTTACTTCCTGGGTTGGAATTTGCTTATAATAGCACTGTTCATTCTGTTACTCAAAGAAAGCATTTTAAGCTCTGGCTTGGATATGTTCCAAATACTCCTGCCCGAATTCTAAATAATAAAATACCTAAATTGGATTTACATCCTGGTGTAAAATCTTTTCTTCAAATGCAACAACTCTTCAGAAGTCATGCTCAAAAATGTATCGTAAAAAACTTTTAATATGAGAAGAATAGATGTGACAAATCCCATAAAGAATACACTTTTAAAAAGGGTAATGAAGTGTTGATTTCTACAGTCCAATTCAATTTACAAGGTAATAAAAAATTGAAAGACCCATTTTTTGTCAGAAGAATAGTTGTTAATAATGCAGTTGAAGTTATTTTGTATTCTCCATATAACAGAATACATCCTGTTTTTCCAATATCCCTTTTGAAACCTTACACATCCAATAGTGATTTATTTCCCAAAAGAAGGGGAAGACCAAAAAAGACCCCTAATGAAATCACTGAGACAGCAGAAATTGATAAAATTCTAAATGAAAGAATAGTTACTTCTGAAAAAGGTACAGAATACTTATTTAGATTCAAGAATAAATCTTCTGAATATGATTCTTGGATACCTGGGAAGGAGATATCTAATCTTCCTACTCTGCTAAAGAAATATAAAAAGAAAAAATCATAGCATTTTTTTATTGTTTTTTAGAGTGAGGGAGTGTCAGCCAGGCTGCAAGACTTACCCAGTAAAATAATTAATTATTTAATGGATGAAGCCATACCTTATTATTTGAATTATTTAATTATAAATTAGTCACATTAAAATTACCTATAATAAATTATCTAATTAAAGAATGGTAAAATTAATGAATAATTAAAATTAAATATAAAAATTTCCATTATATTTTTATTCTCTAACACCGTGCTCATTGACAGGTTGAAAGAAATAAAAATTTATATTGAAAAATAGATTTTAAATTAAAATAAAATTTTAATATTTAAATAAAAATAAATATATACAAAAAATTCAAATTTCTTATTTAGAATTGACCTTTACAGTATATATTAAATAGATTAATGTATTCCTGTCATACTCTGTAAATACATCTTTTTGATTCCTTCTTTTTAGAACAACTTTATTATTTGAAAATACTCCTTCTGGAATATTCCTTTTCTCTCTCTCTCATACTACTCTTTTTAGAATTTTAATGTTGTGCTTTGTCCCTCCTTTGTCTATATAAGACCTCTCTTTTGGTTGTTTTTCATCATTTCTTACCTACTTATCATTTTATTAAACCAACTTATTACAATCAAAATATTTATTACTGTTTATTGTTTTTAGCATTTATTTACAATAATTCTAAATCATTAATTATAATATTTATTAAATTTTTTACCTCTTTAATTTGAGTAAAGCAAATAAAAAGATATAAACTTCTAGACATAAAAGACCCCTTGACAAAGAGCATGGTGTTGAGGTTGATACACCACCCATTCATGCGGAACTACACAGGTGCCTTGAAATGTCAAGAAATGTTAACCATAATGTCCACCCAGGCCAGTCCCTTGAAAAATAACTTAATTAAATTTCTGTTTTTGGAAGTTTAAAACTAGTATGGCTGGTATTTTTAGGCAAGTAATAATTTTCTTTGTGTGATGATTTTCTTATTGATTAAAAAATACAGATGAGTCAGGTATCTCAAAAGATTGTGTTCAAAGAAAAAATGGTTGGACTAAAAAGGGGCCCCAGACTAAATGTGTGAAGAAAAATTGGGCTACTCACCATTTCAATATGATTCCTTCCATTAGTCATCATGGGATTGTTGCTTTTACCATTCAAAAAAGATACTGTTTGTAAAATAGATTTTGAATTTTTAATGAAAATTTTTTGGTACATATTTATTTTCTTAAAAGAGAGTTTTATTGATGTCTCTGTCTTTCAACTTTAGCTTCCAAAGATGCAACAACTCCCTGGACCTTGCAGAGCTTTAATAATTGACAATGCATCTATACATTGCAAGGGAAGAGTTGAAATTTTAGTTGAGAAAGCTGGTTCTTTACTAAAATATTTTGTACTTTACTTACCTGATCTTAACCCAACAGAGAAAAAATTTATTATTTTAAAATCTAAGTTGAGGTGAAATCAAGTCTTGAATGGTAAAGAACAAGATTGGGAAATGATTTAAATTTTTTTAAATATGATTTAAACCCTTGCTTTGATGCGAAAAATGTTTGGGGGTAGTGGTTATTTGCCTTACTCAAAAATTATTGAGTTATAATTTATAAATAATAAATATCTAGTTATTTGAATTAGAGGCAAAAAATTTTCATATTTGTGAATTTTTTCTTTCAAAATCTCTAATATGAGTGCAAATATTATTGTTCATATTCTCCTAAAAAAATTTATGTCACAAATGTAAGATTTTTTCAGGATGAAGAACTAATAAGTGCTCAGAAAGATTGTTTTCTAGAAGTATTTATGGTCCAGTATGAATATTAGTTGTCCACCAATCCAATTTAAAGTAAAATATTATATCAACTCAAATATTAGTAACCTGTATATCAAATAATCTCACTTTCAGCCTAGATATCCCTAGGACTGAGTATTTCTTATACTTAAAATAAGATAACATTAAGTATATTAAGCTTATATCTTAAAAAAAGGTTAAAACAATAATATATATGATTATATTACAAATATATATAATTATTACTCTATTATATAAAGTATAGTAGTTTAAATAGCTTATCCATAGCCTAATAATAATTATTAAGGTGTTAATGGAGTCATAATATACTTATCTTAAGTGATATTAATTAATTATTGACATACATAAGCTTATATGTATACATAAATCTCATATTCAGTGAAATATGCAGTATATTATGTATATCTAGGTATATAAGTGGGTTTTAGCCTCTTAATAGCCTATAACCTTTGTTTTCCTGCTTATTTTAGGTCATATGGAAGTATCCAGTGGACTCAAAATGCCTGTAGAAGCATAAACATCTATTTCAGGCGCATACACTCAGTTTGGACAACTTAATCTGCTTCCTTGGATGGATATTCACGGATTAATGGGTTGGGAGATCTTTCTGAGTTAATATGGATGCTTGGAAATGTTATTGGGGGCTTGGAAATTTAATTTTTTTCCTTTATATCCTTTGGGTCTCATTATATTCTCTTTGGATGAGTTATTTTACCTGCTTCTTTATAGTATCCGCTTTGATCTGGATTTTCTATTTATTGTATGGGTCTGTGTTATCATTGATTGTGATGGAGGGTCCTTACTGGAGGTCTGGGTCTTCAATATTCTTAAAGTGAACACCATGGGGAGGTGATGGGCCCTCACAGTGCTGTAATTGCCGGGGATAGCAGTGACATCATCTGGATTGAAGGTCTGTGCACTCCAGTGGATTTTGGTACAAGTAAGGGAGGATACTGACGGTTATTAGACATCAATTACTTACTACAATTCAAATAAACATTATGAAAAATTATTATAATTTAAAAATATATTATAAAGCCTTTATAAATTGATATTATCTTTATATAAGCTATAACTAAATTATATTCATCTATTTTCCACTACTAGCACACATTTAAATCCAAGTATTGTGAGTTTTATTTGAGTATAACTATTTTATTAGTCTTCCCCTGAGGTTTAATCCCTATATAATTTATTAATAAGTAGTAGTAACATTAATAAATACTATTAAATCATACTTATATACTAGATACACTGACAATTGGGAGTCTTTCCTTAGTTTTTTACTTATTATTTAGTATAAGCCTTGGGACGTGATTTTTACCTTAGTATAGCTCAAAACAAACCAAATATTAGGGTCTTCTGTATATTAGTGGGTCATAATAACTCAGTGATTTCGGAAAAGAACCCTTATAATAATTGTACTAATTTTTTTAATAAAAATTAGGTATTTACAGTAGTAACTTTACCCAATATAAACCCAATTTCACTTGATATTAAGTCACCAATATAACACCCAATTAAATTGGTATTTGGTTAAAGCTTGGTAAGCTATTAATTCACCCTTATAAAGGTCTAGTTGAACTTATTATTTTATTTTTAACAGATTTTTTTCAAATTTTTATTATATTTTATTTAAATAAATAAAGATTTAAATTCAGGGTAAGCTCCAGTGCTTTTTATTAGTAATAACATTGCTAATACCTTTAATCTACTAATTCCAATAGGTTTTCCATTATGAAGACGTGATATATTGTTATTTTTATCAATATGAGTGCTCCCCAGGACAATGTAAGCGAAAAGCCTGCTTATAATACCAGGTCTAAAGCTAACAAAAACATTGCCCCAGGACATAACCATGGAGGTTCAGTCATACCCCCAGGCAGAGCAAATGAGCATAGAGGAAAAAGACATCCTCTTAAAAAGGATTACCATAAAAAAGACGTCTCCTCCTCTACAGGATCAACTATCCCATCTGGCAAAACAGGTATTGAAGTTGGAGGAATCAAAGCTCCTCATGCTCAAGGAGGTAGAGCAATTACAGAACAATTGCAAGGTAGGATTTCAGCAGATGAACCAATAATTGGCAGAGCTAAAGGGAGGCCAGCCAAGTCAGCAACCCTCTACCGCAGGAGGGTCATATCACTCCCAGGAGAAAATACTGGTAGAAAAATGGAAGTGGGATTGGTTCCATCAACAATGGTCCAGTCACAACTGCAACAAGGATCCTCCTCCTCATCAGACTTCCTCAGTTCACCCCTACAAGGGAAAACAAAGGCGCCAAAAATCAGGGCTCACACAAATCACGTTGGAAGTAGATTACCCTCTCAGATTGAATACAATACTGATAATTACAATGTAGGTAATATTATTGATGTCAAATCTGTGCAGAAAATAGAGGTGACTTAAGAAAATTAGGTTTTAATGTAGATACACCTGACTTGTCTTTTGTCAATAACAACAGTAGTATTTATAATACATTTAATCCTCAGTTTCCACCACTTACTAGTGAGATAAGAAGTTCACAAGAGAGTGAGAGAATTGAGAAGGAAGACATGGAGTATTTTAATAATAATCCAACTCTCCATAGAATTGTTTCAGAATTGTGGAATAGAATGACTGATTGTGAGGAACAGACAGTTAAGCTCACAAGTGATACAATTTCAACCTTAACATTAAATATTTCTCAACTGGCAACATGTAATAAAGAATTAGAGAATTAACATTTGTCTCTAACTCTTAATATGATTCATTGAGTAATAAATATAATGAACTTTCAAACAAATTCTGTGAGATGAAAAAATTGTATGAAACACATTTATTAAAAACTGAATCAAGAACTAAGTTATTATTTTCCCAGACAAATCAAAGTGTCTCTGAGCTGCTACAAAGATTGACTAAAGTTGAGATTGAAACTTCCAATCTACTAATGAACCAGGATAATCATAAGTATACTCAGTATAATAATAATCCTTTCATTGGCAAAAGTGAATCTCATTCCTTCCCTATACCACCACAACTAAAACCATTTGGTGGTAGTGTCAAATCTGAAAATGTAAGTCACAAATACGTACAGGAGGAAATACAAGACCATTTATCAAGAGTAAATGAGTTGTTGAATTTACCTAAGATTAGTAAAATAAAATCCAATCAGAAGAACTGGCCTAAGATAGATCAGTACCCAACTTATGATGGGGAAGCCAGCTCTGATTGGCAACATTTTATCCAAAGAATTTACAGCTTGAAATACTCATATAAGTTACCAGATGAAGAAATAACATCAAAATTGATCTCTTTATTTAAGGATGTTGCTTTATTATGGTTTGAAGCTGTTTTGAATGAGGGTAAAGATTACTCTTGGGCTGAATGGAAACAACTAATTGAAAAACAATTTGGAGGTTCTAAATTCAGACTCACTCAGCAGAGACTTTATGAGAAAACTAGGTACTATCTGTTGAATGGTGACAAACCTATGGTATTTTTAATGAATTTAAATAAAATATTAAAAGCCATTGAGCCTAACATGGATTTCAACTTGTGGAAAGATAAGATAATATATAAATTACCTATATATGTCAGAGACATTGTTGTAGCTAGAAAAATTAATGTTACTGTATATTCTGACTTTATTAATATTCGCAATGAAATATTACTAAACCATAAGTATGAAGCAAGGAATTCCACTTATAAAAAATGATGAACCTGTGAAAAATCAGAATTCAAAAACACTTCAGGAGAAGCAGAAAAAACCTACTGCACCTGTAGTACCAAAAAAGTATGAGACAAATACTTGTTATAAGTGTAACAAACCTTGGGTTAAAGGTCACAAATGTGAGAAGAATATAAATATTGTTGAAAATCAACATGAATCTGAAATTGAAACAGAGAAAATTAAAGATTCAAGTGATTATGACAGGAATATCTTATATAGTGATGAAAATAAAGTCTGTATGTTGGAAGACAATTTGTCCATCTATGACAATCCAATATTAAATATGGACTCAAATGAATCTTTAATGAATTTTGAGGATGCTGAAATCATTAAAGATACACAATCTGATAACTTTAGAATGACACCTATCACGGTTCCAGCTATCATTTCTGGTGAAAATGTTAATATAGTATTGGACACAGGAGCTGCTGGTTCTTTTGTTTCTACTAATACATTTCAGAAAAATGATAGTGAATATAAGTCTAAGCTTGAACCCCTTCAAAGTAAAAATTGGAATGGTTTTGGATCAGTACTACATTCCATTGGTAGATACAAAGCTGCTGTTTTCTTTAAACATCAACATGGTTATGTAAGAGTAACTTGTGACTTTGTAGTAATGGATGATACTAACTGTAGTAACTGCTTTATCATTGGAAATGATATTCTGACCAAGTTTGGTGTGAAATTAGACCCTTCTAATAACAATTTTACAATTGGCATGAATGGTAAAAGGAAACTTAAAATAAATTATTTTAACACAGTCTTACACATTGAGTAAGTAACAAATATTCCATACAAAGGAAGAGAATCCAATGAGATGGAACTTCTGGAAACAGAAATTTCAAAAGCATCATTTGGCACTCAGATAAGTGAATCTGAGAAAAATAATATTTTAGACTTAATTAAAGCATTTCCAATGGCTTTTGCACATGGTACAAATGAACTTAGCCTTGTAAAAGATCATGAGATGAAAATAAGTTTAACCTGTGACATGGATAATATTCCTGCTCGTCTTAAAAAGAAACCATACCCTGCTTCTCCAATGAAGAAGAAAGACACAGAGGATAATATTAAAATGTTATTAAAAATGAAAATTCTTGAAAAGGTTGAAACTACACCAAAATATTGTGTAATATCACCAGTGCTAATTTCTTATGAATAAGATAAAGCAAGACTGTGCGGTGATTATAGAGCATTAAATACATTTAAAGTAGATGATATTTATCCCTTACCAAGGATTGCCTCTATACATGCTACCCTTAAAGGTTCTAAGTATATAAGTTGCTTGGATGGAAATAAAGGGTACCATCAAACTCCTGTTGAAAAGAATTCACAGAACTTTTTGTTGATAAAAACACACATGGGAATTTATAAATATGTCAGGATGCCATTTGGGCCAAAAAATGCTCCATCAGTATTTCAGAAGTTAATGGATATAACATTCCATAATGAAATGATTGAAGGATGGTTAATGGTATACATTGATGACATCATAGTGTTCTCTAAGAAATATGATGAACACTTAATCCATTTAAAGAAGGTATTTCAAAAAATGGATGAAATAAAAATGACCCTTGCATTGAAAAAACGTAAATTTGGGTTTGAGTCTTTAAAAGTGCTTGGTCATATTGTATCTGGCTTACAAATATGTGTAGACCAAAATAAGGTGGCTGCAATAAAGAATATTGGCATTCCTCAAAATGTAAAGGATGTACAATCTTTTCTTGGTATGTGTGGTTATTATAGACAATATATAAAAAACTACCAATCAATTGCTGCACCACTGACCACACTGATAAAGAAATCAGAAGCTTTCATTTGGAATAATGAAAGAAAACAGGCTTTTAATAAGTTGAAAGAATGTTTTATGACAGCTCCTATCTTGGGAATACCAGATTTCCAATTACCTTTTGTATTATATACAGATGCAAGTTTTATTGGTCTGGGTGCTGCTTTGCATCAAAAACAACTTATTGAATGAAAAATGTCAGAAGTAGTAATTTGCTATATTTCACGTACTCTAAGAAGTAGTGAATTGAAATATGGTGCTACTAAACTTGAATGTTTTGCAGTAGTATGGGCTCTTGAGAAGCTACATTATTACCTTGAAGACAAACAATTTGAGTTACTAACTGACTGTAGTGCAGTTAAGTCACTCTTAAACATGAAAACTCCTAATAGACACATGTTTAGATGGCAATTAGCTGTACAAGAATACAGAGGACGGATGACTATTACACAAAGAGCAGGAACCTCACACTGTAATGTAGATTTGTTATCTAAAGTACTTCTGCCTAATAATGATGATAATCCTGCTTATGTTCCTGAAACAGAGATTATTAACATTTATGGCATTTATATTGTAGATCTTGAGGATGAATTTATGCAATCAATTCTTGATATGTATGCTTCAGATCCTGACTTGAGTAAACTCACTACAATATTAAATGATCCATCTAATGCTTCAATGAATGTTTTAATAAAAACATTACCAAATAAGTATAAAGAAGCATTAGAGAAAGGAAAATTTTCCATTGAGGATGGTTTTATATATTACAGGAAAAAGTTAAGTAATGTAATTGTAATTCCCCTTCAATGAAGGAGTTAATGTTAAGCATATGTCATGATGATATATTAGCAGGTCATTTTGACTACCACAAAACATTAACCAGAGTAAAAAACACAGCTTGGTGGATTAACATGTCTGAGGATGTTCAAAAATATGTTGAGACATGTGATTCTTGTCAAAAATCTAAAAGATTAACAGGAAAAAGAGCTGGTTTATTACAACAAATTGAGCAACCAAAAGCTCCATGGGAAATCATTAACATGGACTTTGTAACAGGTTTGCCAATAGCAGGGCATAAGAGTTATAACTCCTGCTGGGTAATTGTAGATAGATTTACAAAGATGTGTAAATTTATTCCTACCCACAAAGAGGTTTCTGCAAAGGACTTAGCTTTTTTATGGTGGACACAAATGTTAAATACAGCAGGTTTCTCCAAAGCAATAGTTTCTGACAGAGATCCTAAATTTACTTCTGAGTTCTGGACGTCACTTATGGATGTTTCAGGGTGTCAATTAAAACTTTCTACAGCACACCATCCACAAACTGATGGGCTAGCAGAAAGAATGATACAAACCTTAGAAGATATGATAAGAAGATACTGTGCTTTTGGTCTTAATTTTAAAGACAATGACAAATTCACGCATGATTGGGTAACCCTTATCCCAGGTTTAGAATTTGCATATAATAGTACAGTACATTCTGTCACTGGCAAAAAGCCATTTGAGTTATGGTTGGGTTATGTACCTAATACCCCTGCTAAAACTCTTAATAGGTTACCTAGATTGGATATTCATCCAGGTACTAAATCTTTTCTTCAGATGCAGGAATTATGAAGAAAACATGCTCAAGAATGTATAAATAAGGCTTTTGAGTATGAAAAGAAAAGATGGGATAAAGCCCATAAAGAACAAATGTTCAAAGAGGGTGATGAAGTCCTTATTTCAACGCTACATTTCAATTTAAATGGTAATGTTTAATTGAAGGATCCGTCTATTGGACCATTTTTAGTTAAAAAGATGGTTGGTAACAATGCTGTTGAGGTTATTCTATACGCACCATATGATAGAAAACATCCAGTATTTCCTATTTCTCTTATAAAACCATACAATTCTAATTATACTGCTCTATTTCCAAGAAGATCAGGAAGGCATAAACAGAAACCTGAAGAAATAGTTAAAAAAGGCAGAAGCTGAAAAGATACTTAACAAGAGACACCTTACTAAAGAAAAGGGAGTTGAGTATCTATTAAGATTTAAAAATAAATCAAATGAATATGACCAGTGGATTGAAGAAAATAAAATCTCTGATCTTCAAAATCTCTTGAAAAAATTTAAATCAAAATAATACTGTATATTCAGTATATGTATTATAAAAAATTTTTTATAAATTTTTCTATTCACTCCTTACTTTTAATTAAAATGTCTTAACATTTTTTTATTGTTTTTTTTGGGTGAGGGATTGTCAGCCTAGATATCCCTAGGACTGAGTATTTCTTATACTTAAAATAAGATAACATTAAGTACATTAAGCTTATATCTTAAAAATAAGGTTAAAACAATAATATATATGATTATATTACAAATATATATAATTATTACTCTATTATATAAATTATAGTAGCTTAAATAGCTTATCCATAGCCTAATAATACTTATTAAGATGTTAATGGAGTCATAATATACTTATCTTAAGTAATATTAAGTAATTATTGACATACATAAGCTTTATGTATACATAAATCTCATATTCAGTGAAATATGCAGTATATTATGTATATTTAGGTATATAAGTAGGTTTTAGCATCTTAATAGCCTATAAACTTTGTTTTTCTGCTTATTTTAGGTCATATGGACGTATCCAGTGGAGTCACAGTGCCTGCAGAAGCATAAACATCTATTTCAGGTGCATATACTCAGTTTGGACAACTTAATCTGCTTCCTTGGATGGATATTCACGGATTTATGGGTTGGGAGGTAATTGCTGGGTTAATATGGATGCTTGGGGATGTTATTGGGGGCTTTGAAATTTCATTTATTTTCTTTATATGCTTTGGGTTTCATTATATTCTCTTTGGATGGGTTATTTTACCTGTTTCTTTATGGTATCTGCTTTTATCTGGATTTTCTATTTATCGTATGGGTCTGTGTTATCATTGATTGTGATGGAGAGTCCTTACTGGAGGTCTGGGTGTTGAATCTACTTGAAGTGGATGCCATGGGGAGGTGATGGGCCCTCATAGTGCTTTATTTTCTGGAAATAGCAGTGACATCATCTGGATTGAAGGTCTGTGCACTTCAGTGGATTTTGGTATAAGTAAGGGAGGATTTTGACAGTTATTAGACATCACTTACTTACTACAATTCAAATAAACATTATAACAAATTTATTATTATTTAGAAAAATATTATAAAGCCTTTATAAATTGATATTATCTTTATATAAGCTATAACTATATTATATTCATCTATTTTCCACCACTAGCATGCATTTAAATCCAAGTATTGTGAGTTTTATTTGAGTATAACTATTTTATTAGTCTTCCCCTGAGGTTTAATCACTAAATAATTTATTAATGAGTATTAGGACCATTAATAAATACTATTAAATCATACTTACATACTAGATACACTGATACTCACTAACATAAATACAAAAGACGCATACAATTGACAGAAAATTAGAATAGAAATTATATATAAAAGGCTAATGACTTTAACCAGATAACTATATTATATATAATAAGATTTTGATGTGTATTGTATAAAATAATTTAATTGAATGACTAAATATCCACCAAAATCACCCTCTATATATACCCAAAATCCCTGGAGTACATTCCCCTGATTCCCAGACCTATTACACTGCTATCCCTGGCCATTACAGCACTTTGAGGGAGCTCATCTCCCCAAAGCGTCCACTTCAAGAAGTTTCACAGGCCCAGTTACCAAGAAAACTTCCTCCTCACAAAAGAAGATACCAGTTCACATCATTATAACCCCCAAATAAGAATTTCTTGTGCCTGCCCAAAGCACTGACTGTGCATGACTAAAAGTAAAGGAACCAATTAAAAATAACCCATAAAGAAATCAAATAAAATCCTCATTAAAGGAGAACCATAAAAATTAATAATGGAACCAATATAACCTATTCCCCACACAAAGAATACCATTCCAATGCCCAACCATTGACCCAATACCCAGATCCAGAGACCAGAAGAGGCGTGGTAAGTGCAGGGGGTTTTCCCATAGCCTTGAAAGGTAGTTGAAAGCTTGAAATCTTGATATTTTAGGTGCATATATGCATTTGAGGCGTGATTGAGATCTTCTGGGTGCATATCTTGAGGTAATTGATATTGTCTATGCATATAATAATGTTTTATGATGTCAAAATGTAATTAATACAATTATTAGGGGGTGTCAGTTCTGGCAAATCCGCACTTAACTTAAGTGCAGATTTTAAACCAAATCAGCACTTAAATTTTGCAAAAAAGTCACTTATTTCAAATAAGGGTGTCAGTTATGACCTCAAATAAGCACTTTTTTCCCGTTTTTTTTCACAACTGCATGTTGGCCACAACATCCCTTCCTTTCTTACCCCATCCCTGTCACATGTGACACACTGACCTTCCTTGCTCCCTACCCATCAATCCTTGGCACACACCCCTTCCTAACATTTTCAACATTTTATTACAACATTTTGACCAGGCATGTTTACATTCTTTTTTACTTATTTCTTCTACCTCTTAATCTCTTTTCTTGTTATGTACCAGTTTTATAATGGCTCCCAGACATTCCAAAACTGAAAAGGTAACTCAAAAATCTGCTTTGTCACAAAAGTCTCCTTGTAAAGCAAGGCCCACACCTGAAAAATCAAAGTCAGATCAGCTAAAAAAGGATGATTATCTCATCATAATTAACTTCCTTAAAATAAAATCAAATTATGATGCATGTTTTGGATGTGAAAAGTCCACTTGTATTGGATGTCCACCTTCTTCAAAGGTTAATGGCTACTTATTGATGGCCAATGAAGTGAGGAAGAAAACAAGGGGGAGAATCGATATCAATCCTAAACAAATGAAGGAGAGATTTAAGAGTTATAAATCAAAATATAAAAAGGCTCATCATGCTGCAAATGAAACTGGCTTTGGTATTGACGATGATTATTTGGAGATTGGAATTACTACTGTTTCCGAAAAGCTCAATGTCATGTGTCCTTTCTATGAGGAAATGGATAATCTTTTTGGCTCCCGAATTGATGTAAACCCTTGGTTTCTACACAATACTACTAAGGATATACCCTCTGGATCCAAAACTTCCTATAATCCTCCCGACACACCTTTACTTGAAGGAGATCAATACCCTCCACCTTCTAACCATAGTTCAGCTGAAGATGATCCCAACTATCAAGCAGAACAATTATATTGCAGCAGATCTGAATCCTCAGAGCCCCAAAATTTAAATGTATGTTTACTTTTTATTTTTTCTTCAATTCTTCTCTTAACTTCTCTTTATTTCTAGTCTCCTCCTACTCAAACTCAAACTCGATTAAATAATCTCGATTCTGGAAATGTGAATCCCGCTTTAGAAGCTACTTTAGATGAACTTCCTGAAGCCTCTTGTTCAAACTCCAAACTAAAGAGACTACTCTCAACTTCAATGAACTTGAACCATCTTTTAAAACGTGGTAATACTTCAACAAGCTCAATTGGCTCTCTTGAGGATTATTTTGAAAAAAAAGATATAATTAAGATTTGTTTACTATATATCTTATTCATTAACTTATTTATTTACTTATTTCTATTTAATTTTCTAAGAAAAATCAACTATTGGGAAAATACCCTTGACTATGAGAAGATAAAGTTTGATCATATACTAAGGAAAGATCAGCAAGCCTTAAATTTGGAAGAAAAAAATTTGAGGCAGAGCAGATGGAAAGAGTAAATGACCGTCAATTTCAAAGAGAAATGACAACTTGAGAATTGGAAAAACAAGAAAGTTTTATAAAAAAAGATATCATTATGGAATGTGTAAAAAATGGCCAATCATATGAGGACATTAAAAAAATGCTTGATCTTTTCAATTGATAAATTATTTTTCTAGGTAAATTAATTTTGTTTGATTTCTTTTTGGTAATATTTTCTTATATGCTGACTTATAAAAGGTCTTGAATATAGTACTTTTTTTTTGACAAATTTTTGAAAATATCATACAATTTTTCTATCTTTACATTCAAGTCAATAAGTTTTCTTATCTAAATACTGCTAAGTCATTAAAATTCTATATCTTTTTTGAAAATTTGGCAATAACTCCCCTTGAATTTTATTGAAACAAGGGGTGGGTACCACCAAATTTTTCTAAGTCATCAATTTCACATGTCAGATTTAAAAATTTGGCAATACCCTCCCCTGAATTTTATTGAAGTAAAGGGTGAAAGTCATCAAAATCTAATATAATTTCATAAATTAATTAATTTATAAATAAGATATATCAAATCTACTACTTTTAAAGTAATGACAATTCCTCTAGCCAAAATGCAGATCAAATCGAGAAGCAAAAGTTTGGGACTTTCCAGAAGGTATATGCTAGAGGAACCCCATGAAACTAATAAATGTTATCATGATTACCTGTTATACAACCAAAGGTTGTTGGCCCATTACTTTAGTTGAGGAATTGATATATAAATAATATTTATTAAAAATTTATGAAAAAATATAAAATTTTTGATGACATCTCTAATCCCCATACTTTTGGGATCTAGATAAAGTTTTTTTAAATTGATTAACTTTACCTTCTTTCATTACCTTGTTGATTCTTCGAATCAACTTATGACTGATTTGAAATGAGCAACCAAAATGTGTGAAATCTTGACAGGATTCCAAACCAGGAGGAGCTTTGGTTGTTTGATGATTATCCTGAGAAGAATTCCAAATAGTTTCAATGATACCATCTCCCAAACCAAAATAAATGATGCACCTGTGGTCTGGAGAATATAAACCATGTCTTTTGATTTTAGCTGGAGATGGTATTGGTTGGCAAGTTATTGGATTAATATATGAAAATATACCAAAAGTAAGAAAATTGGCATAATTCCTATCAATATTAATCCTATTTTGGAATCCAGAATGAGTGATAATAGCATTAGAAAATAAAAGATATTTGGGGCTGATATCTTCCCATTTGGAGTCACACCAATTTGGTATTCCAAATTTGGTTGCAAGTTCATAATTTTTTTCAAATGCTTTATTGCAGAGCTTTTTGAGTTGAAGAGCAAGAAAAGAGTTAAAGGAAGGTAGAGTATCCCATGAGTGAAAATCTTCATCTTTTTGAGCTTTAGTGATATTCTTGAGCAATGAATATATGCCTATATAATTGAAATAAGTGAAATTATATTAAGAATGGAACAAAAATTATTAGACATACAAAGAGAATATCCTTTAACAAAACCTGGTCTCCAACCAAATCCAATCATGATACCACCCAACAAATTTGTATTCTTTATAGGTAACTGAGCCAAAGCCATTTGATAAAGAGTTATTATAAGATTGGATAGTTGATTAAATGATTCATCTTTTACACCATCAAATGAATGAAGTTTCAAAATAAATTGAGCCTTATAAGTATTACTGATAACTGCGACAACTCCATCATCTCCAAATTTGGTTAGATATTTGATATCTTCTGGTATTTTTTTCAGATATTGAATTTTTTTATCTACTTTAGTTTTATGAAAAAATATGTTTGGGATATGACAAAAAAACATTTGCAGATAATTTTTTTTTCAGATATCTTTTCTTCTGATGAGACTGATTATATTTAATTTTTTTGATGATTTAGAAGATGATTTTTTTTTCAGATATCTTTTATTTTGATGAGAGTGATTATCATTATTTTTTTTTGATAATTTAGAAGATGATTGTATTGAAATTGATTTTGAAGAAGATGATAGATATGATAAAAATGAAGATGATAAAGAGATAAAGATGATAATGATAGAGAAGTAAGGGGTGAATCTGAAGAAGAATACATTTTTTTGATCTGAAAAAAAATTTAAATGTCAAAAAAATTCAACACATTTGTTTTTTAAAAGAAAAACTCACCTAAGGTGGAGATGGAGATGGTGGTGGCAAAAGGGGTGGAGGTAGAGGTGGAGGTGGAGATGGTGGTGGCAAGAGGAGGTGGAGATGGAGATGGTGGTGGTGAGAGGAGGTGGAGATTGTGGTGGCAAGAGGTGGTGGTGAAGGTGGTGGTGACGAGAGGAGGTAGTGGTGGAGGTGGAGATGGTGGTGGCGAGAGGAGGTGGAGGTGGAGATGGTGGTGGCGAGAGGAGAAGGAGGTGAATGTGAGAGAAGGAAGTGGTGGAGATGGAGGTAGAGGTAGTGGAGGTGGAGGCAAGAGGAGGGAAGAGGAGGAGGTGGTGGAGGTGGTGGAGATGGAGGTAGAGGTGAAGGCAAGAGGTGGTGGAGATGGAGGTGGAGGTGGAGGCAAGAGGTGGTGGAGGTGGTGGAGATGGAGGTGGAGGTGGAGGCAAAAGGGTGGTGGAGGTGGAGGAAAGAGGAGGCAAGAGGAGGAGTTTGTGGAGGTGGAGGTGAAGGTGAGAGGTGGTGGAGGTTGATGTGGTGGTGGTGGAGGTGGAGGTGATGGTGGAGGAAAGAGGAGGAGGTGGAGGCGAGAGGATGCGAGAGGAGGAGGTGGAGGTGAATGTGAGAGGAGGAGAGAGAAGGAGGAGGTGGAGGAGGTGGTGGAGATGGAGGTGGAGGTGGAGGCGGTGGTGGTGGAGTAGGAGGTGGAGGCGAGAGGTGGTGGAGGTGGAGGTGGTGATGGAGGTGGAGGCAAGAGGAGGCAAGAGGAGGAGGTGGTAGAGGTGGTGGAGATGGAGGTGGAGGTGGAAAGAGAGAGGTGGTGGAGGTGAAGGTGGAGGTGGAGGTGAGAGGTGGTGGAGGCAAGAGGAGGAGGTGGAGGCAAGAGGAGGAGAGAGGAGGAGGTGGTTGAGGTGGAGGAGTTGGAGGTGGAGGCGAGAGGTGGTGGAGGCCGAGGTGGAGCTGGAGGCAAGAAAAGGCTAGAGGAGGAGGTGGTGGAGGTGGAGGTGAGAGGTGGTGGAGGTGGTAGTGGTGGAGGCAACAGGAGGCAAGAGGAGGAGGTGGTGGAGGTGGAGGTGGAGGTGGAGGCGAGAGGTGGTGGAGGTGGAGGCGAGAGGAGGCAAGATGAGGAGGTGGTGGAGGTAAAGGAGATGAAGGTGGAGGTGGAGGCAAGAGGTGATGGTAGTGGAGGTAGAGGTGGAGGTGAGAGGAGGAGGTGGTGGAGATGGTGGAGGTGGAGGCAAGAGGAGAAGGTGGCAAGTGGAGGAGGTGGAGGAGTTTTATGGGTGCTTATATCCACCTCTTGCCTCCAACTCCACCTCCACCTCCTCTTACCTCCTCTTGCCTCCACCTCCACCACCACCTCCTCCCACCTCCTCTTGCCTCCACCTCCATTTCCACCACCTCCACCACCTCTCTCCTCTACCTCCTCTTGCCTCCATCACCACCACCTCCTCTTGCCACCACCTCCACCACCTCTTTCCTCCACCTCCACCTACTCTTGCCTCCTCTTGCCTCCACCTCCTCCTGTTGCCTCCACCTCCTCCTGTTGCCTCCACCTCCTCCTGTTGCCTCCACCTCCTCCTGTTGCCTCCACCTCCTCCTGTTGCCTCCACCTCCTCCTGTTGCCTCCACCTTTTCCTGTTGCCTCCACCTTTTCCTGTTGCCTCCACCTCCTCCACTTACATCCACCTCCAACTCCCCTTGCATCCACCTCCACCTCCACCTCCTCTTGCCTCCTCTTGCCTCCACCTCCACCTCCACCTCCACCTCCACCTCCACCTCCACCTCCACCTCCACCTCCACCTCCACCTCCACCTCCACCTCCACCTCCACCTCCACCTCCACCTCCACCTCCACCTCCACCTCCACCTCCACCTCCACCTCCACCTCCACCTCCACCTCCACCTCCACCTCCACCTCCACCTCCACCTCCACCTCCACCTCCACCTCCACCTCCACCTCCACCTCCACCTCCACCTCCACCTCCACCTCCACCTCCACCTCCACCTCCACCTCCACCTCCACCTCCACCTCCACCTCCACCTCCACCACCTCCACCACCACCACCTCGTCTCTCCTCCTCTCACCTCCACCTCCACCTCCACCTCCGACTCCTCCACCTCCTCCTCTTGCCTCCTCTTTCCTCCTCCACCACCACATCAACCACCACCACCTCTATCTCCACCACCTCCACAACCTCCTCCTCTTGCCTCCTCTTGCCTCCACCTCCACCTCCATCTCCACCACCTCCACCACCTCTCGCCACCACCTCCACCTCCATCTCCACCACCTCCACCACCTCCACCTCCACCACCACCACCTCTTGCCTTCACCTCCACCTTCATCTCCACCACCTCCCCCACCTCCTCCTCTCGCCTCCATTCCCACCACGTCCACCACCTCTTGCCACCACCTCCACCTCCACCTCCACCATCTCCTCCTCTATTGAAACACCAATGCCCAATAATTTTCCCACCATTAAGGCGAAATTTCAAAAACGCTCTTCTCAAAAAAAGAATCTCATACTAAAATACTTCCAATCCACTGCTTCTAAAGATCTACAAAAAATTGAGAAAAGAAGACACCTCATAACCAGTTTAAAGCTAAAGCTGAACACTTTGTTTTATTTCTTGATTCTCTTCTGTAATTCCACTTGGTTCTTGAGTTTGATTTAGAAAAGAAAATATGACCATACCCTCTATAAGATATAGCCACCAATCAACCATCAGCTTAAAGTCTTGGGGGACTATCCTCATTTTATAGTCTTAGGCGACTCTAAGAAAAACCCTCAGTTTATAGTCTTGATGGACTCAAAACCTAAATCATAGACCCAGAACCAAAGATCAACCACATTAAGACACAGAAAAAAAAACTAAAATTCTGGGGTAATTGTGTATAGAGCTTCCAGACCATCAATTAACCCCAGATTGCCTTTGCTAAATTCAGAGGCTCCCCCTGTGGATACCCTCTGCCAATCTTTAACATCAACACTACACAAAACACCCATTACTCAGTTTATAGTCTTGGGGGACTGTAGAACCATTTTTCAGTTTAAAGTCTTGATGGAATTCATAACCAATTTCCAGTTTAAAATATTGATAGACTGATGCATATACACCCCTATTCAACTTTTTGAACTTAAACATCCACTTCATCTTCTACCCATCACTGAAAAACAATTTTCTTCTTATCTCTTCCTCTATTATTCCTGTTCCACCACAGATCATGGAAAAACTTAGATCCCTTGATTTTGACCCATCAACTCTTCCTTGATTCACTTCTCCCAAGGACTATGCTTGCAAAAAGTGCATCCACATGTGCAGACCCTACACTTTCACTCTACCAACACCAGAAGCCAAACTATACAACAGGGCTTGTGACTCTTGTAACTCCAAAATGGAAAGATGTGATAAAGACACCAACTAACCTATTCCTTCACCTTCAAATTCTATAAAATACTTTTCCAAATCCCCTACTAGATCCCCAGAACTAGGTCCAGCCTCTTCTTCTTTTTCTTCAGCTCCCTCCAGAAGAACCAGGTAATCAGTCCTCAGAACTCTCTCCAAAAAGCCAGCTTTATCTTCCAAAAATTCTGCTTTGATCTCTTCAGTTTCAGCTCCAATTACTTCAAAATTAACTCCTAAACTTCTATACTGTGTCCAGACAGCCCGCCTTCCTCACTAGAAAGCAAAAATCAGGATGAAAACTTCCAAAATCAACCAGAAAACAGCCAAAATCATCCAAAAAACAACAAAACTTCTACACAACAACCACCTAGGGCTCCCAGAGAAATTCAGGCAAAAATTTTAAGGTACAATGGAACCAAAAATTCTCAAACTTCTAGACAACCTGCTAGATCTCCCCAAGAACAAACCAGAGCTCTCAAAACTGCTCCAACCCCAAAATCAACTTCTCCATCCACAAGAAGAAACTAAACCTCTCCTCTGCCTACCAAATATTCTTCTGACAGTTTAATTTCTTCAAGAATTTCATCCAGGAGACAAAAATAAGCCCCTAGATCACCTTCACCTTCCTCAACCTACAAAAACTTTGGTTCTCCAGCACCAGCAACCAATCCTACTGAGCAGGATATGAATAAAAACAAAAACACCAACAACAAATCTACTTCTCCAGCTAGGCCCCAGGAATAGATAAATCCCATTTCACCTTCTCAACACCCAATGAAAGAAGATTAAGACAAACCTTATTTATCTCTGGCTGATCCTCCAACTACACATCTATCCATTCCTTCAGATGTCCTAATCCCTACAGCTTAAAATTTCAAAGAGCTTCCAATCTGTAAGTACCATAAAATAACATCCAATTTCATCAACAAAAACAGCTTCTGAGAAAAATTCTTCTTGTTTAGATGGAACCCCTCCCCCTAAAACTACTATTAGAGTTAGCTAACCTCTTGAGACTTCTTTAACCCTGAATTATGAGGATATGAAGAAAAACCTAAGCATCATGTGTTTGAATATGCTAAAGTATTTTGCTCTTCATGGAACATTGAATGACTTTTGAAAGACCCTGAGAAAGAAACTTCTAGATTACCACTGAAAGATGTTGAGCATCATCAAGCACACCTTCCAACATTCAATTCTAGCCTCTTCTTCTTCTCCCCACAAACTACCTTCCAAACTGGTTCCAGAACACTTCAACTCATACCATCTGTCCAGAAGAATGCACTTTAATGAACACGGTGAATCCACCAACCCTAAAAAAACAAAAACATCAACAAAATCCCAGCCAACCTCCAGAAGCTTCTTCTTCCCAACATTAAATTATTAAAAACAGAAAACAAAATAAATTAATAAATAAAGAAAAAATAATAATAATTAGCAATTCAATTTTTTTTGTATTGATGATTACCACATCTAACTACTAACATACTAAAAAAAACTTGAAAAGAATTAAAACCATAATGCCCAAAAAAATATCAGAGCTGAGAAAATAAAATGAATAATAATAAAATAAAATAAATGATAAATACAAATGGTATCCCAAAGCCGATCGATGAGCTGATCCCATTATACCTTACCCCCATCCAAGTGAACCTTGATGTGGATACACCTTTCAGAAATTTTACAGATTTGAATAATTTTAAAATTAAATAAATTATAAATAATACTGAAAATGAAAAATAAAAAATAAAAAAATAAATAGAAGAAAACTGATAAATAATAATGAAAAAGAGAAAAATAGGAATTCCCAGCCAATTGATGAGCATTTCCCCACCAATGCTTGCCCACATCCAGGCAACCCAGATGTGGTGACACACTATAATTTGATTTTTGTAATTTTCCACCTTTTTATCTGATAAAATCCCATAAAAAATTAAAAGAAAAAAAGATAAAAACAAAAATAATCTAAAACCACATCCATAAACACATAGCACAAAAATAAAAAAATAAGAGAAATAAAAGGTCAAATCCAGTCCAGATAAACAATCACTGGGTTGGCTCCCTCCACTAAGTAAAAATGATGGGAGACCACCAGTGATCCACCAATATTACAAAGAAACAAGGATTAAGGAGCCAGTCTGTGCCAGTTTAAAGTCATAGAGGACTAAAAACATGAATAAAAAGCAGAGAGCTAGGATTCAACTAAATAAAACCAAGAATTTAAAAGTGACATTCTGGGGTAACTGTCACACAGAGCTTACAGCCCATCAGTTACCCCCACACTTTCCGATGCAAAATATAGAAGCCCACTCCTGGTACCTTCTAAATAAAAAAACTTCCACCTCACAATTTAACAAATCAACACAAAAACCACCAGGGAAAAGACCAGCAATTGAAGACCACAGAAATCCAGTTTAAAGTCATAGAGTACTAAAAACCTGTTAAAAGAAGACCAATTTTAGGTTTCAACTAAATTAAGAGAAGGGGTTGGAAAAAGACAATCTGGGGTAGCTTTTATACAGAGCAGCCAGCCCATCAGTTACCCCCACACTTTCCAAAATAAAAGTTAGATTCCCCCCCTGGGTAGCATCTAACAAAAAAGTTTCCAACACAACAGATGCACAGAATCACCAAAAAAACAACCCAATAAAAAGAATGATTCATAGTTTATCCTCAATGTGGAGTTAGTCTTCTCCCCTTTTTGTGCCTCTGGGGTAAAACCTCTTCACTTGGTCAGCAGCCACTCTCTTCTTCAAGACTTCCCCATCCAATTCCTACAATTTATATGATCCACCAGAGAGTTGAGATCTGACTCTTTAAGGACCATTCCACCTGTCAGAGAACATCTTACCCCAATGACTCTCCAAACTCCTATCATACACAAGTACCAACCACCAAGGCTTTAAAGGATTCCTCTGCATGTAGGCCAACCTCTTATCCCAATATCTAACTGACTTACTTCAGATCTTCATCACGCTTTCATAGGCTTTTTCATGAAATTCCTCCTTTCCTTCAAGATGCTTCATTCTGGAACATAATGAATCTTCAGTTGAACAGACTTCATCACAATAAATTCCCAACTGATTAATTTCCTCCAATTTTACTGGTAAAACTAAGTTCATAAGGTGAATATCCAGTAGTGCTCTTGAAAGTAATTCTGTCAGCAAACAAAACCAAAGGTAAAAAATGCCTCCACTTTTCAGAACTATCCCCACACATCTTTACCAAAGCATCTTTCAAAACTTGATTCCCTCTTTCAAACATACCTTCAGCTTCAGGATAATATGGAGTAGCCACTCTGACCTTGGACCCAACACTAGAAACAGCTTCTTGAATTCAGCTCAGACTCTGGCCCTCCATAAACAGTGACCAATTTCATCAGCCCATACCTATAAATCCATTCCTTCTTCAAAAAATCTGTCACCTTCTTGGAAGTCAAGTTAACCAGATGCATTTCCTTAACCCAACCGGATAAATCATCACTTGCCACCATCAATTATTTATACCTGCCTTCTTTAATATAGAAAGCATCCAGACTGACTCTTCAAAACACAGTTGATTCTCCAGTAGCACAACCAATTTCTTTTGGTTTCAATTGACTTTTTCTTTGACACTTTTCACAAGATTGGACCCAAACCTGCACAGCCAACTTCATACCAGGCCACCAAAACCTGTCTTCTACTCTTCTATAAGTTACCCCAAAGCCTCTATTACCAAGGTCTTCATGCAAGGACTTCAACACCACCTCTTGACCCTTCTTCTGAGTCACCACAACTTGCGGATTTAAATTCCTCCTCCTCAATAATCATCTCTGTGACACATAAAAGCCAGGACTCTTCTTCTTGATTGATAATCAAGTATCATCATCACAACTACCTGGCCTCTCCAATGTCAACAGATGTTCCGCTATAAGAAAGTAAAACCTAGACTGACTCCAGGTTTTGTCTTCAAAATAAATAAATAAAATAAAAAAATAACATCTAAGGGCACAACCCTGTCATCAAAATCACCATTATGCACATGGGCCAGTTGACCAGCCCATCCAGGACACCAATCTTTAAGTTTGGGAACATCCTTCTCTTTCCACTTTATTTTTAGAGAACTCAGTGTAACAACAAAAACACTATTTTCTATATTTGAGTCATACAAAACAACAGCCCCTTCTTCATCAATAAAAACATCCTTATCACCAGAATCAAGATTAGATCCAGCCAGTTTAACCTCTTGGGGGAGGTTTGAAAAACCTTCAGCACCTCTTGTTCTTTCTCTAACCACTGGAACATCTTCATAAAACTCTTCTGATTCTGAATCTTCATCTGTTGGTGATCTTCTTGACTAATCATCTGGCATTGTGAAAGTTTTTCCTGGCTTATGTGAAAAATAAAAGGAGAAATGCTGGATAAATGCAACCTACCTAGTCATAGGAGCATTTGGAAGACTAGGAGTGTTGATCAAACGCACCAAAGATTTGGCATCCACCTGAAGCTCAAAATGAAGCCCCTACAAAACAGTATGAAACTTCTTAAATATTTTTTCCACACCACAGAGCTCCAAATTTGGCTGAGAATAGCTGGATTTCACCTCATCAAACACCACAGACTCATACCTGACTGGCCTGACCTTCCCATATTTATCCTCCTGAGACAGAAAAGCACCAGAAGCAATATAACTTGAATCTACAGCCAAATTTATTTTCCCAGCCAGAACACCGTAATCCAACTTATGAAACACATTATCCTCCCCTAACACCTTCTTCAAATTCACAAATGACTCTTCACAATCATGACCAACTCCCAGTCAGCGTTTTTCCTGTTCAACTTCCTTAAAGGAGCCACAAACAAAGATAAGTCCTTAATAGACATCCTCACATAAACAAAAACACCTAAGAGTCTCCTAACTTCAGTGGTATTCTTTGGTCTTGGCCATGCTTGAATTTTTTTAACCTTTTTCTTTGCCATAATCATACCCTCCTTGCACACCACATGACCCAAATTCTCTAATTCTGGTACACAACAGCAAAAATTTGACCCAGACACGGTCAACCTAGCCTCCTCTATCTCAAACAAAATATTCTCCAGTGTTACAGAATACTCCCGCACAAACCTTCTAATACCAGTGTTTTCCTTCAATACCTCATTACCATAATCAGATGTTGGTCCTTTCATTCCATCATCATCAATAAAAATTCCAGCATAACTTGGTACTTCATCCTGCAAAATACAAGCCATCTGTGCCTGGTGAACAGCAAAAGAATTAGTAGCTCCTTGAGGTAGCCTGGTCAATTTAAATCTTCCCAAAGGTGTCTCAAAGGTAGTGAGAGGCCTAGAGTCCACATGGAGCTCCCTCTCATCATAACCATCCATAATATCACCCAAACCATAACACACCCTTCCAGAAAAAGCCTCCACAAAATCCTCTGCACTTGGTGGCATTCCAGAATCCATGATAGTCACTCTATTCAAGGCCCTGAGATCATGAACCACCCTAAGCTTTCCATTTTGTATCTTGACACAGAACACAGGACTAGAATAACTTGAGGTTGAATGTTTGTACAACCCTTCCCTGACCCTTTCCCTAACAATCTCCAAAAAATTATCCCTTATAGAAGCAGGAATTGGAATTAGTTTAATTTGCCAAGCCTCATGACAAGCCACTGGAATCAGATAAGGTGAACTTTAAGAATGCTTTAACACACCTTTTTCCTCCTCCACAAAAGCAATTGCCTTTTCCTTAAACAACATCACATACAACAAAAACTTCCTTGCCTCCTCAGATAACCACCCATCAGGACCAAAATCCACCACATTGAATATTTACCCAGTAATCCTAGAAGTTTCCACAACATCAGGTGGATTCATCACTAAAGGTGTCACATTAGAATCTCTTGAAAAAGGAGGCCTCTTCAAAGGTGGGTTCAGTCCAACTGGAATAGGCTCATTGATAGGCCTAACATTCACTGCTACCTTCTTGTAATTAGCAGCATCCACTTCCTAATCTTCAGCATCAACAGGGGCTTCTTCAATCTTTTTACAAAAACAAACAGGGTTTTCCTCAATGCTCACAGGAGTTTCCAAAATAATGTTTTTGAAAGAGGTAGAAGAACCCCTAGTGGTGCAAAATTGGGAGGACTTACTTGTAGACCCCAATATAACTGCCCCAAAGCTTTTCCATTCAACATTCCTATTTTCTTTCTCACTAACAACCTAAATTTCATCACTTCAAACACATCCATCACCCTTCACCTATTCAACCAAATAATCTTGAAATACTTTTTTTTGATCTTCTTTATTCTTCATCTTCAGATTTTTATATTCTTTTCTAGATGAGGCTCCTTCCCTAAAACAGAAACCAGGGTTTCACAATTGCTCACATGTATGGCCAAGGTAATGTTTTTTGAAAGGTGTAGAAAAAACCCTAGCAGAGCACAATTGTGAGGACTTACTTTTAGACCCCAATCTCACCACCCCAAATCCTTTTCATTCAAAAGAAATATACCCCATCTTTTTTCTTGAACTAAAAATAAAAATAATCTTGAAAACATCAAATTAACAGAGACTTGATAAAAAACTTGAAGAATACTTGCAGAGAAGAGAAATATTATAAAAAGAAAGCTGAAAATTCACTTGGAATATCTCCAAATTAGCTGACCTACTAAAACCTGGGATTTCCACTGAACAGGGAGAGGTTGCAGTGCTTGGGTGATCAGCCCCACCTACTCTAAAAAATAAGGCTCTCCATCAGAGCCTGAGCCAGCTTCCAAAAAACCAGAAGCAGCCCTATATTCCCTTCTCCTCTCACAACAATCAGGACAATGAAACATAGAGCTAATCCCAGGGCTAGTCTCCCAACCCTCTTCACAAAGTGAAGACAACCTCATATGCAGGGTCCTTTAATCCTCCCCTGTCAGCTCCAAGCTGATACCAACTACAGGTTGATACCTAATCCTGGCTGCAAAATACATCAAAAATGGGCCACCTAAAACTTCCCTAACAGTGCCTTTTGCAATATAAAAGTGCACCTTCCCAGAATCTCCACCAACATCTAGCTTCACAACCTCTGCTGTTACCACCAATTCAGTCACATGTCCACCAATCCCTCTCAAATTCCCACCAATCCCAGTTTTTATGGGGAGACCAATTGAGTTGCCTCAGATAAAGAAATAAGATTGATCTGAGATCCAGAATCAACCAAAGCTCTGATGGAATTTCCATTCATAGTGACATTGAAAACCCCAGAGGAGCAGAGAAATGAGTCTCCCAATTCTCCCCAAACTTCTCAGCAGAATCACACACAAACTCCACCTCCCCAGAAGAAACCCTTCTTCTGGTCAACATCTTCTTTTTCTTCTCAGCCAAGCCAGGACTGATAGCAAACAGCTCCTCATCAGTCAAGGATATACTCCCTTGATTCATCTTCTCCAACATAAAATCTGTCACAATAACTCTCCCTGAAACCACTGGCCTCTCAAAATGGGCTTTTGGTTTCATCACCATAGGCCTTGATGCCTTTTGAGATCCATAACCTCTATCCACAGGTTTCTTGACCACAGGAACCAAACCAGATCCATCACTTGTGACCCTGGCCCCACTGGGATTTGGAAAAGAAGCCAAAGGAACATCTTCCTCAGAGTCAGAATCCAAATCCATTGGCATTGGATCCACATTCAGATCAAAGGCACCATAACTTGGTGGGCCCATATCTACCATTCCCTTCTACATCTTGTACAGCTCCTTGCTAACCTTCCTCCTGGCCTCCATCTTTGAATCCACCTTGGGAGCCTTGGGTTTAGGCTGAGCCTGTGAAGTGCTCTTTGGTCTACCCATTCTCCCAGCATCAACATCATAAAAACCAGCCAAACATTCCCTTCTTGACTGTCCTTCACAAGAATGAAACTCCAAACCACCATAAGAAGTAGAAAATGAGACCTTATTGACCTCCTTCCCTTTTCCTTTAACATCAACACCCTCCTTAGAAGAAGACTTCCCCTCATCAGGAATATACTCAAACCTTGGCCTCCTCTGATTGGTGACACCCCTTCTCCTGAACAAATCCACAGGAGCCTGC
Organism: Hemileia vastatrix; assembly: GCA_030280995.1. Taxonomy (NCBI): domain Eukaryota; kingdom Fungi; phylum Basidiomycota; class Pucciniomycetes; order Pucciniales; family Zaghouaniaceae; genus Hemileia; species Hemileia vastatrix. Next base: position 27,310,612 of record JASXTE010000007.1, on the reverse strand, counting down.
CCCTCAATGGGCTTCACAAAAAGACCATCAGGAAACTTAAACAACCTCCCATCAAATTCCACCTTTCCCTCTGACACATCTCTGTTTAGAGCCCAACAATCATTTGACTTGTTCCCACTCCTACTACAATAAGAATACACCCAAGGATCATCACTACCACCAGCTCTCCTCTAAAAAGGCTTGGCCTGCTTCATTGAGGCCCTATTCACCTTCTGAGTCTCCAGCAAAAAAATGTGCAACTTCTTGGTTGAATACACCAGTTTCTCCATCGCTGGGTTCCTCTCCTCTTTAAGAATCTTCACCACCTTCTTCACCTCCTTCTTCACTTAACCTCCTCCTTGGCCAAATCCTCACTGACTTTGATGACATACTTGGCACACCCCTCCTGATAAGTGTCCACAGCCAATAATTTAAAATGGGCCTCCAAAGCCTCCTTCACCTTGTCCAAGGCAGGAAGGCTCTGGTCCCCATTAGCCAGAGTCTTCATCATCTCCTTCAACACATCTATCTTGACATCCCTAGCCAGGGCACACCAAAAAAAAAACTTGGCAGAATTTTCATTTTCCAACTCCTTTACTTCTACCAAATACTCCACCATAGGGTCAAACTGAAAAAGAAACTTCCTGTAAATTTGCAGGAAACCACACCACCATAAGATTGCCATTCACTGACCACCTTATTCAGATCCACCATAGTAAATCTGACCCCCCATCTATCCACTATTTACTTACACAACAACTTCAGATCCCTCTTCTTGTAACCAGACATGGATACCACCTCCTTCTCCACTGTCCTATCCCCAATGATGAAAATGATTTGATTCACCAAATCCAGGTAAGAAGCACCATCCACCCAAGAAGCAGCCTCATACTTCTCCAAAAACTACTTCACATTTTCCCCATTAAACTTGGTTCCATCCCAGGTTTTAATCCTAACACACTCCCTAACCACCACAGCAATAGGGCCTCTCTCTCCAGTGGAAGTCACCACAGGAATAGAGGAACCAGAAGCCATACCTCCAAACCAAAATCACAAAGTTCCAAACAAAAACCAACACCAAAGGGACAACCAAAGACAACAAGGACTCCAGAGAACTAGCAGGTCCTAACCCCCATGTTGGGCACCAGAAATGTAGACAATCCTATAGTGCTAGCTATAGGCCTTTAAAAAGGGAGTTGGAGAAAAACCAGAGAGAAAATCTCCTTTCCCTTTAGAAAAAAAAAGTGAGATTAACCTGCTAAAGTTAATTTAGTATTGACTGATAAAAAAACTTTCCAACACACTTGACTTCCTTATCAGTCAAGGAAGTAGTCTCCAGACAGACTACCAGACCAAATAAATGAAGTGTAGAATAACGTCCACACAAGAGAAAGCAATATACTTGATTTAGGTTGAAAAGCTACACCAGAGACAGCAAGATACTTGATATAGCTTGAAAGACTATACCAGAGAAACAGTGACAAGAGTTGAGGTCAAGTAAGAACTAACATTTTCGCAACCCAGCCAAAAAATGCCACAAAGCACACAAAAACATTGAAGCACAGAGATTCCAGATATCCCAGACGGTTTATGATAAATAGAGTTCCCCTTTATTAACTTACTTAATCTCTAAGACACACAACCACCCTGGCCATTTCCTAGCCAAATCTAGCTTTCTCACCTTCCTACATGCATAAAAGTGCCTTTAGGCACTTTCACATACACAGGTGAGGCAGCCGCTTTGAAGATCTTAAATGCCCTCTAAAAAACAAAAAACAGTAACTACACTTAAAAACAAGCTAATAATGAACAACACACACAAAAATGAAGCAACAAAAAAGCGAATTAACCTGAGACATAATAAGTGACGCTAGCTTAAGCCTCCAAAAACACAACTAATCATCTAAAATCTAAAAATAACCAATAAAAAACACCATAACACCAACTGTACCCTACATACCAAACAGCCTCACATACATATTTCAAAGGCCTACCCAGCTTTGGAAAAAACTAACAGGTATCTTTAGGAGAGATGGAGTATATTTGTAAAAATGTGGAGAAGTTTGGAGAGGAGGTGGAAACTCATTTTTCTGCTCCTCTAGGGTATTTAATGATAATGTTAAACAGTAAAGAGGTAAATGCCCTGGTGGATTCTGGGTCTAAATTAACTTAATTGTTTTAGAGAAAGAAACTATTATAGGCTTGCCAATTAGATCTGGAACAGGTAGAATTTTAAGAGGTATAGGTGGACATGCAACCAAACTTATAGGAATGGCTGAGAATGTCAAATTAAGCGTAGGTGGACCTGTTGGTAGGGTGCATTTTTATGTGGCCAGAGGAGCTGTGAAAACAGTTCTTTGTGGGCCATTTTTGATGAATTTTTAAGCCCAAGTAGGTTATCAGAGTGGTATGGGAATAAGTTTGGAAATTACTGGTGATTATATGAGGTGGCTTCATATGCCATTGGCTTCTCCAGGAGATGATGGTTGGGAGAAAAGGCCTGGACTCACTACTATGTGTCAGTGTTGTATATGAACCAAGAAGAGGCAAATTAAAAGTTCAGCTTCTGGTGAATTTTTAAAAAAAGATAAGTATGAAGACCATCATTTTTTGGGATAGAAAGGGCTGATGACTCTAATGTTTCAATCTCTTCTCATGAAGAGATCCTGGATTGAAATAGGTCAGCTCACTTGGAGATAATTCAAGTGTATTCTCAATTATTTTCTGTTTATATATCATTGGAATGTCATTATGTTATGGACTTTTCTATATGTTAATTATATTTAACAAATTATTCTATTAAATATAAAAATATTTCAAAGGAAAAGATGGGATTTATTATGTTGTATAAAAGTTGGAAAGAGAATTTGGCCAATTATGGTTAAATTAGTGGTGGATTATTTTATGGCCTCCAGAAAGAGGATAAACTGAAATTATCTCATAGAAATCAACAAAAAAATCTTAGTATAATTAATTCAAAAAAATTTTTTTATGATTGTTCTATTTCTTTCCTCCAGAAAGAGGTTAAACTGCCAAATTTATTTGCTGGGAATTTTATGGAAGAAAATGATGGTAAAAAAGGTGTTGGAAAATTAGATGTTAAATTAGATGAAAGAAAAGGGGGTGGTAATGAAAATATTAAAAATAAATATTATATTTCAACTTATTTTGTTGTGATTCTGAAGATGAAGATAAAGAAAATTCTTATGATGAATTATATAACAGTGAAGCTATAAAGAATTAAGTATCTCAAGTCAAAGTGGAAGTTGATGCGTCAAAATATAAGAAGGTAGATGTCACGCGCCACGTGACACTCGAGGCAAAAGCAGCTCATTAAATCAATAATATCAAGTTCTAAATCTATACTCGAAGCGCAGAAAGCAATTCTCCATAGCAACTGTGATTCCCCTTTGTGTACTTACTATTCAACTGCGCTAGCCTAAACTCTAAATCTAAATTAGTCAATCTCTCAATAGTGTGCCTTAGTCTCAATTTCAATAAGCGACACACAGCGCTATGATCAACGTAATAGTACATTAGTAGTTTTCATTAAAAGTTTGTTAATTAATTAAAAGGGGTAAATTGAGCATGGACGGATATTAGCGAAGAGGGTCTAAGTGTATGTTAGTAATGTTCTGTGGTATGGGAATGGTGCGATGAGAGGGAGGTCAATTCGAGGAGGAATAAAGGATATAAAAGGGTTGGGTATTTGGTTCAATATTCCGTAGAATTAAATTATAAAACGTATTTACATTTAATAGTGGTAAAATCTTTAAGTTTAATCATTGTTATTGTATCTTTCTTTTATTTTCTCAATAATCATTTCTAAATCCTAAATCTTTGATTATTGAGTTTCCAACCCTTCGTGAGATCTTAAGAATTCCTATTACCTTTGAAACTATATTATAATTCTTCTCAAACATACCTCGAACCTTTAGCTCTTACTTCGAGTGACCTTCAAATAACTTCCTCGAATCATTCCTCTGTGCTTCGAAGAAGTTTCTAAATCCCTCATCTCACTTTCAGGAACATCCTCGACCTTGTGCATAGGTCGTCTGGTGACAGTAGAAAATAAAGTTAGACCAATAAATGAACTGCTTCTCCCCAAAGAAAATCTGCCTTTGAAAAGACCAGAATTATCAAGAGATCCATATGACAGTTCTATAGTCAAGAATCCACTGGAATTTACTGAAACTTCAAGGATCACTTTTAAGAGATTGGAGGTTGTTAATTTTGGACCTGAAGATTTCCTGTCAGGTGAAGAAAAAAAGTTGTTGTTGGATGTAATGGTTAAGAGGGAGAAGGCCCTTGCATTTGTAGAAGAGGAGAGAGGTGTGTTAAAGCATTCTTATTGGGAGCCCTACCAGATACTAGTTGTTTGCCATGAACCATGGCAACAGAAACATATTCCTATACCTGCTGCTTTAATAGAATATTATATCAAAGTCATTAGAGAAAGAATTTGAACTGGATTATACAAACAATCTTCTTCAAGTTATTTAAGTCCAGGGCTCTGTATTAAAAAAAGCTTATGGAAAGCTTAGGGTATTTCATGATCTAAGAGAATTAAATAGGGTTATAATAAAATATGCAGAAATACCACCTAGCACAGATGAATTCATAGAGATGTTTTCAGGAAGAGTATGTTATCGTTTGGGAGATATAATGGGGGGATATGATGAAAGAGATTTGAATCCGAATTCTAGGCCTCTCACTACTTTTGATACACCACTTGGACAATTACAGTTAGCAAGATTACCTCAGGGAGAAACAAATTCAGTTTCTGTTTATCATGCTCAAATTGCTTAGATTCTTCAAGACAAGATTCCTCAATATTCTGGTATATTTATTGATGATTGTGGAATAGAAGGACGTTCTACAGATTATGGTAATGAAAAATTGAAGGAGAATCCAGGGATACAAATATTAATCTGGGAATATTCTTTTAGTTTAAAGAGGATTCTGTTTAGGATTGAAGAGGCTGGTTAAACTATTTCTGGTTCCAAATTTTCTTTTTGTGTGCCAGCTTTGAAAATCTTAGGTCATGTGATATTTAGGAAGGGTAGGATTACGTCAAAGAAGAAGGTAAACAAAATTCAGTCATGGACAAGACACAAGAATACAACCAAAGTCAGAGAGTTTTTATGCATATGTATTTTTTTTTAGAATGTTAATTAAGAAATTTTCATCATAGTTGGCTCCTTTGAGTCAGTTGAATAGGAAGGATTCCAACTGGGAGTGGGATGAAGAGGGTGAAGAGGTGTTTGAAAGAATGAAAAAGGTTTTTGGAGAATATATTATCCTGAACAAGCTAGATTATGGGAAATATGCAGGCCAAATTTATTTAGTAGTGCATTCTAGTCAGATTGCTTCTGGGGCCATTATATCCCAAATGAATAAGGCTGGCTATATAAGACCAGTCAGGTATGAATCTGTGGTTTTTACTGAGTTGTAATCAAGATAATTTCAGCCTAAATTGGAGCTTTGAGGCGTGGTGAAAATTTTAAAGAAGCTTCAAAATGTTTTATGGGGACAACACTTCAAGTTGAAAGTTAATGCAAAATCTTTAGCTCAAATGATCAATTCCCTATTTTACTGAATGCCCCCATAACTAGATGGGTAGCTTTTATTCAAAATTTTCTTTTGATTTAGAACATAATCCTGGAAAGATGTTAAATATTCCATATGGCTTGTCTAGAAGACCACCTACTGAAGAGGATTCTGACTCAGAAGAATTTTATGAAGATATACCTGTAATCAAGGCCAGCACAAAAGGTGCTAAAGACTTTCCTTACATGCCCCATGAGGTTAAACTGGAAGGTTTAATATGTGTAGATAGTGATGAAGACCTGCACTATGAGGATAAACTGGAAAATAAAAAAAAGATGGTAAATTATGTGCTTGGGGGTTTTTATAATGGAGTAGATAAATTCAGTAAAAAAGAGGTTGGCGATGTTGTGTATATGGATGGGGATGGTTAAATTTTTTGAGATAGTAGTAAGTTGGTGAATGCTGTATATGTTGGATTATTAAATAATTCAGTTAAAGAGAGGTTGGGTGTTTGTGAAATTTTGGTAAAAAGAAGGTTTGATGAAGATGAAGATGAAGATGCTAAAAATGGGGAAAATGAAGAAAATTCAGTTTTTAAAAGGTTGGAAGGTTCAAAGACAGAAAGTTCAAAATCTTTTACAATAAATAGGAAAATTCAAGGATTAAAATTATTGGCTCATTCATGCACAAATAATTTAGGAGATAGGGAAGTGCTCATTGATATTATATCAATGGATTTCTAAGAAAATGTCTGGGGACAGACAGGTTTTTATTATTAAACGGTAAAGTATTTATTAATGTTAAAAAGGACAGATAAATGTGATAATGATGAATGGGTGGCTATCAAAAGGAAGTCACTGGCATTTTATCTTTCCAGAAGAAGATTAATGAGGAGGAGGTATCCAAATCCTTAAGTTGTTATTATTCAAAAGAAAGGTCAAGAATTAGTTATGAAATCACTGGATGAAGATCTTGGGAATAGAGGAGTTGGTGAAGCTTATCAAAAGATTGCTGATATATTTAGGTGGATTGGAATCATGCTGTCTGTTAAGAAATGGGTTCAGTCATGCAAAGAATTTCAAAGGAGGATTTATTTGAGGCCAAAGGAACCTGGAAATGCAACTGGTGTAGAAAATCCTATAGTGCTAGCTATAGGCCTTGACCAAAGGAGCTGTAGAAAAACAAGAGAGAAAATCCCCTGTCCCTTTAGAAAAATAAAGTGAGATTTACCTGCTAAAGTAAAATGAGTCTTTTTTTCTAAAACCCCCTTTCTAACACAGTTGACTTCTTGATCAGCCAAGAAAGTGGTCACCAGACAGACTACCAGACCAATGAACTGAAATGTAGACCAATTTCCACACCAGAGAAAGCAATGATACTTTATGTAGGTTTCAAAGCCACACCAGAGACAGAAATAATACTTGATATAGCTTGCAAGACTATACCAGAGAAAAAAGTGACAAGAGTTGAGGTCAAGTAAGAACTAAACTTTTCACAACCCAGCCAAAAGAGTGAAGCACAGAGATTTCAAGTATACCAGATGGTTGATGATAAACTAGAATGTCCTTAAACTTGCTTAGCTATCTCACAAACAGACCACCCTGGCCTCCTCTCAACCAAATCCAGCTCTTCCACCTTTATACATGCATAAAAATACCTCTAGAGGCTTCCACTCGCACTGGCAGGTGGGCCTCCCAATTTAGGGATGGCCGCATAGAGGTGGGAGGGCTTCCTGGAAGTGGAAAGCTGCTTTTAGGCCCTTAAACACCCAAAAACACCCTCTAAAAACAAAACAACAATAACTACACATAGAAACAAGCTAATCACACATAAAAAATACCAAAATGATGAAGAAAGAAAGTACATTAAGCTGATACATAATTAGCGACCCTAGATTAAGCCTAAAAAAACACAACTAAACATCTAAAAACTAACAAAACACCAATAAAAGACACCATAACCCCAAATATACCCTACATACCAAATACCTCTAATTACGCACTCCAAATTCCTACCCAGCTTTGGAACACCACACCAGTGAAAACACTCTTTTTGGTAGGGTTATTTTGGATTCTGTTCATATTTAAGAGGGGAGATATAAATAATTTATTGTAGCTAGAGATGATTTATCTGGTTGTGTAGAGGCAGTTCCTCTTATTAATTTGAATTTCAGGAATGTGGCAGATTTTTTAAGGAAAAATTAAGTGTATATGTATGGAGTGATGAAGTTGGTAACAGTTGATGGAGCTCCTGAATTTGGGACAGAGTTCACAGAGGCTATATCAAAGGTTGTATCAAAGGTTAGGGTGGATCCCCATATTAACCCAAAGCTGAAAAACGGTAGAAAATGAGCATCAAGTTATAAAGGATGCTTTGGTTAAAATGTGTGGAGCAAGTGCTGAAAATTGGAGGCACTATCTACCATTAGTCCTATTTGCTGAAAGAATCACTGCCAAATGGAGGACTAGATATTCACCATATGAACTAGTTTTTGGTCAGGAAGCAGTTTTAAAAGTCAGTATACAGGCTTAATCATATCTTGAAGTAGACTGGGACACATTCAAAACTACTTAAAAATTACTATGTGCAAGAATAGTTCAGTTGAAAAAGAAAGAAGAAAATCTAGAAAAGGCATATTCAAAAATGATGAATAGTTGAAATAATTCAGTTAGATATTGGAAAAATTGGTTGGCTCATAGGTTAAGGAAAACTTTTTAAACTGTAGATATGGTCTTGGTGTATAATAGGAGTTTGGAGAGTCAGTGGGAGAGAATGTTTGCAGATAGGTGGAATGGGACATACAAAGTCAGAGATCAAGTATCTGGTGGTTCATATGTTTTAGAATAGTTGTATTGAGTGGAATTAAAAAAGGGGGTAGCTGCTGACCAAACCGAGCAGCTTTATCCTAGGAGAACTTGGTTTGCCAAAGTCCAACTCTGAAATGATGATAAACTACCTAATATCCTTTAAAGAAGATTTCATCAAAGATGAGGATAAACTATTTTACTATTGCTTAAAAGAAGATTTACTCAGAAAAAGAGTATAAACTCAAAGCTATTATTTTAAAATAACTATTAATAAAAGTGAAAACGTGCAAGAATTTTAGGGTGAAGAGTTGAGTGGGAATGTATTTATTTTGGTAGAAGTTTTCACAGGGGAACCTTCTAAACATAATATTGGAAATTTTGGGGGAAATTGATGGGCTGGCTCCTCTATACACAATTAACCCACAATGTTCATTACTATAGGTTCCCTGTTTCTAGTTGAATCCTGTCTTTGTATTTGTTATATAGGTAATCCTCTAAGACTATAAAATGGATCAACACGACATCATCAAATTATAATCATTTGAAGCCAGATTCAAGGATTTTTTTTATGTTTTGTTTTTGGTTTTTTAAACTTTATGTTTAAAATTTTGTGTTAAGAAATAAATTTTGTTTGCATTTCATATTTATTAAAATTAAGTTGTTCAGGGATAATGATCACTGGTAGTCTCCAATTATTTTTATAAATTGGAGGGAGCCCACCCAGTGATCATTTCCAATTTTTTTTATAATGTTTTTCAAAAATTCTCTAAAAAAATAATTATTTTCTTATTATTATTTTCAATTTCTTTTTTGTGTATCCCACATCAAGGTGCACTTGAATTTGTGTAATATTTTGGGGGTACGGCTCATCAAATAGCTGGGGGATATCTTTTAAAATAATTTTTTATTTAATTTTGATTTTCAAATTTATAATTATATATTTTCATTTTCAAATTTCTTTTTTACCATATTATTTTATTTTGTGTTTAAAAAAGAAAAGAAATAAAGAAAAAAAGAAAAGAAAATTAATTAATATTACAAGTGTTTTAAAATCTATAGATTAAATTTTTCTTTTCTTATTTTTCATTTTATTATAATTATTTCATTTTCTTTTCTTATATTTTGAAATGAAGACATAGTTTACCAAGATTTGAAAAATATGAAGTCATACTTCAAGATATTCTTTAGTCCTCAAAGACTTTAAACTGGCTAATTTTCAAGAATTTTTTAAAACTTTGGATTTACACTTTTGGATCTGTTAATCCATCAAGACTTAAAACTGAAAAAATTTAAGAAAAAAATTTCAATTATTTTTAGTATATTCATTCTTGGGTCCATTATGACCTAAAACAGGAATGAACTATATGGATTGAGTCCACCATGACCATAAACTGGAAATAAACAGAAAAAAATGTCAATCATTTGTCCCCCATGATCTTAAACTGGAAAATTTCTTTCTCTTTGGTCTACCAAGAGTATAAACTTAAAATTGATTAAAGTTTTGGTTTTCAAGGATGTTAAGAGGGAAATTTAATCTAGTTGGATATTCAATTCAGTCATTTTTAATTTATAACTGGTTAATCAGTACTCAAACTGGTACTCACTCATTTGGAAAACTCAGTCATTGATGAAAGCAGTTCAAAAAACTTTAGGAAATGAAGATGTTTTTCAATAGATTTATTTTAGGATTAAAGAAGGATGGAGATTTTAAAATTTTATTTATGGAGATCTTTAAAAGCTGAAAAGAAAGGTGCCAAGACAATCTGGTAAGATTATGATTTCTGAAAAATTTACACTATGCAATATGTAGGGGCAGACTTGCTAGCAAGTCCACAATCTTGAACCCTAATTTATATCTAATTGGGCACACATTGAGGCAGTGATGAAACAATCATGAAGAAAAAGTGGATTTACTTTGAAAATACCTTGTAACTAATTTGAACCTGTATTGAACCACAGTTAATTAATAGTTCAAAAAATATTTAAACTTGAATGAATAAAAAAATAAATGAGCCCCACTATCAATATAGCCTTGCAGCTTCATAATATTTTGAAAAATTATACAGTTTTCTCATTTTTTGAATCTAATCAAACTCTCATATACTTTGAATTATAAGAGATTTCACAAAAATTTATAATATATTCACCCTATGACTATATAGATAAAACATCCAATATTCTAAGAAATTATTCATTAATAAATATTTATTGAATTTCTATATTTCATCAAATTTTCATCAGTAAAAAATTGAGAAATAAACACCTTTTCTCATTATATCAATCAATATTATTAGTTATTTATCCACTTTCAAAAGATTTCTTGAAGTTGAAATACTCTTTAAAGTCATTTAAAATTAAATTTAGCCAATAGAACAATTTGTAAGATTGATTTACATCTTATATTTATATAAGTTAACACAGGATATGGGCCCAGTTCCATTAAAAATATATCTTTTTATGATCTCCATAATATCAAAAGAATAAAAAATCCAATTTTTATGAGAATAAAATCTATTTCAATAAATATTGGAAAATATTTTTAAGTTTTTTTTTCAATGCTTCATGCCATTATGATTTCCAAGTCTCATAACATATTATACAATTTTTGTGCTTACATTGTTTCAAAATGTTCCTTACAAGTACTTTCCTCCCTTAAATTTCACATCTCATACTTCTCCAACCTTAAATTTTCTCCCTCTTACATCTTATTTAAGTCTACCAAGAACTCTCCCATCCCAAACCCTTATTCCCCCTTTTCCATCCTTAATCATCCCATTACACCTCTCCTCACTTATTCTTCTCCCCTTAAAACCCTATTTAATCCCCTTTCCACAACTTTCCACCCCAAATTTCTTGATATCACTCTTTTTGCTCTCTTTCTAACCCATTTTACTCTATAGGCAGAAAAGGGGGTGATTTGGAAAGCCATAGGAGTGGGATGAAAATTAAAAGAGTGGATTGGGGTGAGGTAGAGAATTTCTGGGGTGAAGAGTGAAAAAAATGGGGCTGAAAGCAAAATCATTGTAATTGGTTGTAAAAGGAGTGGGGTGGAGTTGAAGCAAAAATAGATAGGGTGAGGCTGAGAGGGTGGGGTAGGGTAGGGAGAGGCAAGAAAGGAGTGGTGAGGGATGAGGATGGTAGTGAAAGGGGTGGAGTTGTTTTAAGAGGGAAAATAGAGTGGAGGGGAGTAGTGAGGAGGGCTTAGACTTGCATTTTGAAGCTTAGAGGGCATAGCAAATTTATCAGGAGGGAAATAAAAGGGTGGAGGGTGGTAATAGAATTAACAGAAATTACAAGGAAGATAAAGTTGTGTGGAGAGATTGAGAAGTTGTCCATTGAGGTAGAAAAAAATGGAGAGTTTACTCTATTCTTTGGGTGAGCATCAGAGTCCACCCCCTCAATCTACAGCTCTATTCTGCCAATATGAAAAATGATTGATAATTATTTTTTATTGATATTTTTGAACTTAAACCTATAGTTCATACATATTTACTTTATATTTTTGATTTAAAATTCACTTTAAGACTAAAAAAGTAATATAGTAGAATAATTGGTAATGAAATACTATTTTTCTTTTTTAAACAAGAAATCACAGTACACTTCTGATAACTATACATGATATAAATAAATAATAAAATAGGAAAATTGTAGCGAAAAGTTGAAAACTAAAATAAAACTTTAATAACATTTTAAACTATTGAAATTATGTATTTTATGAGTTTATTGTATTTCTTTTTAAATGTAATAGTAAAATAGGGGGTATCAAAGTCAGAAATCTTCCATTTCAAAATACCTCTTTTTCCCACAAAATTAACTGTCAACCTGGATATCCCCAGGACTGAGTAAAAAGTACTTATAAGTTATGTTAAACACATGAGCTGCAAATGGGAGCAATAAATTAGAGTACACAAATTGTATACATAATTAAATTTATGATAAAATACAAAATATGCCATTATAACACCTTATATACATGCATATATCCACCTTTGATAAGTCTTATGTACTAAATATTAAGTTGTAATATGTTAGGGTAATCTTAAGAGCCTTAGTTGTAAGTCTACAAAACTTTTAAGTAGACTTAAAGCTGTTGTTTTCATTATCTTATGTAAAAATCAATAAATGCGCTTTAAATCACTTAAAAGTTGAGGATATGCACTATAAATATAATAATATTAAAAATGCGCTTTGACAGATCAATTTTTCTCAATTAGAGATACTGATTTGGCTACTCAAATGAATAAAAATAATAATTTTCAAATTTGGTGTTTTTTATGCCATAAATGGCTTCTGTGTACTGGCCACATACTGCCTGCACTTTCCCCTTGTGAATAGCTTCTTTTTTAGCAAAGTTAGCCTTTTAAAACTATAATTACCCCACATTCTACACCCACTGTGGGGGAACATGCTAAAATAGACAAAAGGCACTTATTTAGTGTCCTAGTATAATTATAAATGCATTGATCCTTATTATATGCACTAATTTCATTAACAACCTCAAGCTTGGCACTTTAATTCACTACCAGGCTTAGTTTGCCTAAATGAGTCAAGAATTTACCTGTTCAAGCGCCTTCCAAGGACTGCATGTAGTTACCCCACATCTCACACCCTTTATTTGTGTTTTTAAGTGGTTTCTCAGTCTATTTTGGTTATTTTTGAATCGGGATTTCACATAGTTTAATTTCATGATTAGCCGCATAATCTCTACTCTTAATTATCCTTAATATGGAGTAATAACTGGTCTTAATTATTCCTTTTTAGTCTTTTATTTTAATGTATTACATGCATATACTCTCTTTTTTGCTTATTCTTTATTTTTGATGGATTATCCCTATTACTGCAAAATTTTGGTGGGTGATATCCTTCTAATTATGTTGCTTGTTACTCTTTATGTTGTTGGAAATGTTTATTAGTTGGAATGAGGTGCAATTAAACATGTATAGATCTGGTAAATCAAGGTGATCATTGGGGAAGTTATTGTGTATAAAAGGAGGGGGTATTTGGTCTTGTTTTCTACATTATTTATCATTACAATCAAATATATAACCCATAAAATTAAAACACATATTAATAGCACTTATAGAGTCTTTGAATATTATCTGAATTATTACATCTATTTTTCTACCAATTATAAGATTGTAACCCATTTATAATTAGTGATATTAAAATTACTAAGACCCTTATAGTGAGTTACATTTTAATACTTATTGGATTTGTACTACAGTATTCATATAGCAACATTAAAGTCTTCAAGACAACTGACTAATAAAGCTGGCTCACATCTCTGTACTTTATCTCAGCATGAAACCAATCATTATTTTTTTAAATATTCCAAATTGTGCCCCCAAAGCACTGGTTTACTAAGAATTAATGTCAAGTTTGTGGCTTTATTTTTGTGTTGTGAAATACCTAATAAATCATTACAAATTTCTAACTTTGATACCCCCTAATATGTTGATTAGATTAAAAAAGCTTTTAGTTAAATTTAAAAATTCATGTAAAGGTTGAAGAAAATATTTATCTACATATATAAACATTTAGCTTGATTTCTTGTTTTGTGATTACTATATATAATTGGATAATTGACTGTATTAACTTCAAATTTAAGCAATTTCAATAAGTTATATGCCTAAATATATTTACAATAATATATTCAGTAAAAGAAAAAGATTTTTAAGTCCTTTCTTTTACTAATTTTTTTCATTACAATGACTATATAAATTTTCAAAAAAATTATTTATCATGTTTTTGGTGGAACTTAGATTGAACTCTCAATGCAATTTTAAGCCAGTCATCTAGAAGGAGGAAAAAAAAGGAGAAGGAAATAAAAGGAACTAGGCCAAACGTAAAGAAATAGAGAATTTATAAAAAATTTAGAACTAAAAGTGTTAAAAAATTAGAATGAAAAATAAAGAAATGCAACAACAAATTTTTGAGGAGTGACACAAGGGAGGTTCAATTTTAAATATTTAAATTTTGTAAGTTATATATCAGTGCATGGTTCACAATTATTATTATTAAAAGACTTAGAGAAACCTTTAGTTATTTATATAAAATTTAAATTAGATTTGTAATACTAATAAAAATAGTAATAAATGTATTATATTAAAAATATGTTCAAGTTTGAGTGTATAATAAGTGGTGCCGCTACAGGGGATTATCCAAAGCCTTTTATAGGCAAGGGATCCTCTGAAGCGCCACAAATGAGCAATTTCAAAATAGTAATAAGGTAAAACAAGAATACAAAAGAATATAACTGAAACATAGATATTGAGAGAAAAACATGAAACAATAAACTAAACCTGTGAGTAAGTAACCAATTTTCCGGCCATAAGTTCCCAAAACAATTAATTAAAATAATCAGTAACTAAGTAAGTCTGAAGCGTAAAAACAGTGAGTAAAATAATCCAAAACAGGTATTACAGTGAGATGTAAAGGGTTTTAATTAAAAAAAATAAAATTATTTTCCACAACAATTCATGTAATCAATTTAATCCAGTATAAAGCAAAATTAATTAATTGTTTTAACTATGTAATTAATTCAATAAATATTTTAAATGAAACAAATAATTAATTTAATGATTTTACTGACACAATTAAGGGTCAAAAAAGTGCCCAATATTATTGTTTAATAAGATATGTATGGCTTTATTTAATATATAAATTTACTTAATTAATTTAATTACATTGTAAGTTAGTTTTACACTTATAATTATAATATATGTTTATAATTAATTAATTATTAATTTATATTTATTAAATACATAAAAATGCGCCATAATTTATAGAATATAATATTTATTTTGCTTAATTTAAATGTATATATAATTTATATAATAATGAAATTAATATAAGACTTATTTTATATGTATTAAATAAAATACTTATATCATTTCATTATGCAATATAATATTAATTTATATACCTAATAAGCATATTTTTATTCCCTCTTATGGTTCCAGTAAATTGACATAACATTTACTGGGCTCCTGGTATAGCCTGGCTGACACTCCTTCACTCTAAAAAAACAATTAAAAAAATGCTTAGATTTTTTCTTTTTATAATTTTTTAATAGAGTAGGAAGATTTGCAATTTCCTTTCAAAGGTATCCATGCATCATGTTCAGATGATTTACACTTAAACTCAATAAATATTCAGTACTTTATTCAGAAGTGATAGTTCTATCATTGAGAATTTTATCAATATCTGCAGTTTCTGTGACTTCCTGATGGTTTTTCTTAGGTCTTCCCCTTCTTTTAGGAAATAAGTCACAGTTGGAAGTATAAGGTTTAAGCAAAGAAATGGGAAAAACAGGATGTTTCCTATCATGTGGAGAATACAATACAACTTCTACTACATTATCTCCAACCATTCTTTTAACAACAAATGGTCCCACAAAAAGATCTTTTAATTTGTTGTTACCTTTTATATTGAAATGGACAGTAGATATCAACAATTCATCACCCTTGTTAAATGTGTATTATTTATGGGATTTATCCCATCTCTTCTTTTCATATTCAAATGCTTTATCAATACAGCTTTGAGCATGTTTTCTGCATAGCTGATGCATTTGCATAAAAGATTTTACACCAGCGTGTAGTTCCAACTTAGGTAATTTATTATTTAGAATTTGAGCAGGAGTGTTTGGGACATAACCTAACCAAAGCTCAAAAGGCTTTTTCTCAGTGACAGAATGAACAGTGCTATTATATGAAAATTCAAGACCAAGCAATAGAGTGACCCAGTCATGAGTAAATCTTTCATTGTCTTTATATTCTAATCCAAAGGAAAAATACCTTCTAATCATATCTTCAAGAGTTTGAATCATTCTTTCAGCTAGACCATCAGTCTGAGGATGGTGAGCTGTAGATAACTTTAACTCACAGCCACAAATATCCATCAAAGAGGTCCAAAACTCAGATGTAAATTTTGGATCTCTATCAGAGATAATGGCTTTTGGAAATCCAAAAATATTAAACATGTAAGTCCACCATAAGAAAGCTAAATCCTTTGTGGATACATCTTTGTGGTTGGGAATGAATTTGCACATTTTGGTGAATCTATCCACTATTACCCAACAAGAGTTACAACAGTCTTTACTTGCTACAGGAAGACCAGTGACAAAATCCATGTTAATGATTTTCTAAGGAGCATCAGGTGCTTCAATATGTTGTAATAAATCTGCTCTTTTACCTGTCAATCTTTTAGATTTTTGACAAGAATCACAAGATTCAACATATAATTTAGTGTCTTCAGACATATTAGCCCACCAAGCAGTGTTTTTGATTCTGATAATGGTTTTTTCAAGATCAAAATTTCCTACCAATATATCATCATGACATAGTTTTAAGATGGTTTCTTTCATGGAAGGAGGGATAACAATGACATTGGTCAGTTTTCTCCTGTAGTAAATATAACCATCTTCAATGGAAAACTTTCCTTTGTTCAAAGAGCTATGGTACTTTGGAGGAAGAGTTTTTATCAATGCTTGGATAGAAGAATTCTTTGGATCATTCAAGATAGTAACCATTTTATTCAAATCAGAATCTTGATCATAAGAATCCAGAATTAATTGTAACAGTTCCTCTTCCATATCAACAATTTATATATCATGTATATGTACTGTATCATCTTCAGGTACATAGGCTGGATTTGATACATCATTTGGAAGAGGTAATCTGGAAAACATATCAACATTTGAATGAACATTTCCAGCCCTGTGAATAATAGTCATTCTACCTCTGTAATCTTGAACAGCTAGTTTCCATTTAAATATATGTATATTTGGTGTTTTCAAGCTTAAGAGGAACTTCACAGCACTGAAATCAGTAACTAATTCAAACTTTTGATCATCTAAATAATAATGAATCTTTTCTAAAGCCCATACAACTGCTAAGCACTCTAATTGAGTGGCACCATATTTAAATTCACTTTTTCTTAAGTTTCTTGAAATATAACAAATTACTACTTCTGAAACTTTTTCATTAATAATTTATTTTTGATGAAGAGCAGCTCCAAGGCCAATAAATCTTGCATCTGTATAAAGAACAAAAGGCTTATTAAATCTTGAAGGGCAAGGATTGGAGCTGACATTAAAAATCTTTTTAATTTATCAAAAGCTCTTTGACTGTTCTCATTCCATATATAAGCTACATCTTTTCTTGTTTTTTTGGTAAGTGGTAAGGCTATGACTTGATAATTTTTTATTTATTGTCTATAGTAGCCACACATTCCCAAAAAACTCTGTATTTCTTTTACAAAAGTTGGTGCTGACACGTTTTGTATAGCAGCAACTTTTTTTTGGTCTACACAGATCTGTAAGCCAGACACAACATGACCCAGGACTTTTAAGGATTGAAACCAAAATTTACACTTTTTTAAGGATAAAGTCATGTTAATTTCATCCATTTTCTGGAAGACTTTATTCAAGTGTTGTAAATGTTCATCAAAAGTTTTAGAAAAAACTATGATGTCATCAATATAAACCATTAACCAACCTTCAATTATTTCTTTATGAAACACTTATCCATCACTCTTTGGAATACTGAAGGGGAATTTTTAGGGCCAAAAGGCATCCTAACATATTTTTAAATTCACATATGGGTCGCAATTAGCAAAAATTTTGGGAAGACTGTTCAACAGGTATTTGATGATAACCTTTATTCCCATCCAGACAGCTTATGAATTTCGCACCTTGCAAGGTAACATGTATAGAGCTAATTCTGGGTAATGGGTAAATATCATCCACAGTATAAGTATCTAATGCTCTATAATCTCCACAAAGTCTAGCTTTATCTTTTTTCATAAGAGATTAAAACTGGAGAGATGACACAATATTTTGGTGTAAAATCTACTTTTTCAATAATATTCATATTCAATAAAGTGGAGATATTATCTTCTATATCTTCTCTCTTTGTGGGAGAAGCAGGGTAAGGTTTTTTCTTTAGGCTAGGAGGTATTTCATCCAAATTTCAGGATAGAGAAATTTTCATTTATCTTTAACTAAGCCTAACACATGGGAACCATGAGCAAAAGCCATTTTGAAAAATGTAATTAAGGCTACTATTGAATCTTTTTGGTCATCAGTTAATTGATCACCCAATGAAGCTGTTACAATTTCAGACAATAATAAATTCATTTCCTCTTTTTGTATACCTTTAAATTGGATCAAAGAATGACAAGAATTTAACAAGGGTGAAGAATGCTTTTTAGAAGAAGAAATTTTAAATTTTCTTTTCCCATTCATTTCCAAAGTAAAAAAAATTGTTTTCAGGATCCAATTTAATGCCAAACATGGTTAAAATATAATTTCCGATGATAAACCAATTTCTTAAATTGTCATTTTTCATCACAAAAAATTCAAAAATAGCTCTGACAAAACCACCATTATATTTAAATAATACAGTGGTTTTGTATTTGCAAATGGGACATAAAACAGAACCATAGCCTTTGCATTTTTTAGATGTTATAGGTAATAATTTGCATTGATAATCCTTATCTAAAGAAGCCAGTGCTTTCTCAGACACTACACTTCCTCCAGCACCAGAGTCAAGAATAACCTCAAAATTTTTACCATTTATGATAACTGGTGCTCTCAAAGGTGATATTAAAATGGAACTGTCAGTAATATCTCTAATTACTTCAGCATTTTCTACAGAAGATAAGTCAATATCACAATTATCAAACCAATTATCTAAATATTGGATATCCTTTTCTAAAACCAGAACTTCCTGAGAAGACTCATGTTAATAAGAGATATTGCTATTACAGTCACTGGAGGAATCATCAATATCAGCTTGAGTATTTTCAGATTCCTCATTTTTTTCTACAAGATGAATTTTTCTGTCACAAATATGCCCTTTTTGCCATGGTTTGTTACATTTAAAACAAGTATTAGTTGCATATTTCTTTGGAGCAACTGTGGCAGAGGGTCTACCAGGTTTTTCTGGAAGTTTTGTGGAGGGCTTTTGTTGGTAATGATAAGATTTAACCGGATGATTCCTTGGTTCATATCTATGATTTAGTAGGACTTCATTATAGATATTAATAAAGGAAGAATTCTCTCTCACATGTTCATTCCTTTCCACAATCAAATCTCTCAGAGAATTTGGTAATTTATAAAGAATTTTATCTCTCAAAATATCATAATCCATTTAAGGATCCATGGCTCTAAGAATTTTTGTAATTTTCATATGGAAAACAATAGGTTTTTCAGGAGAGGAGGACACATATTTAGCATTCTCATATAATCTCTGCTGGGCAAGCCGGAATTCGGAACCACCAAATTGATTTTCAATCAAGGTTTTCCACTCTTTCCAAGTATAATGTTGATTGTCCAGTAAGACAGATTCATAACACATTAAAGCTACATTGGAAAATAAAGAAATTAATTTAGAGACGATTTCTTCATCTGGAAATTTATAAGAGTTTTTCAGATTATCAATTCTCTGAACAAAGTGTTGCCAGTCAGATGAAGAGTCACCATCAAAAGTGGGATATTGATCCAGTTTGGGCCAATTTTTCTGGCTACTGGGATGGTCCATCCTTTGTTTTGAATTATTTATCATTAATAATTCTTGAAGTTTAGCCAGGTGTTCAGAAATTTCATTATTTACAGAAACATCTGGTACATGACCATTACAATATTTTTTGCTAGTAGCAAAAGATTTTACAGACTCATTGTCAGTTTGTTTAATGGCTGAAATATGGGGAAGAAAAGAGCTGCTCTATTCAGCTTCCTTTCCCTTATTCTTATGCAGTTTATGGGCAGCACTCTCATCTACACCATAATGATTGATGGTTAAGGTTGAAGATTTTTCCTGCAGGTCAGACATATAGTTTCTTATCCTTGGAATTTCAGACATCTGGTCATTTATTTTTGTAAGGGATAAAATGATTCTGTCCTCAAAAACTGTGTGTTTGGTACTTAGTGCATGGAAATCATTTTTTAGATTTTTCAACTCATTTTGTAGAGATTATATTTCACCTTTTAATGAATAATTTTCCTCAATAAGGGGTTTCAATTCACTCAAGGTTTTATGCAGACTGATATTCTTATCTGAGATAGCTCTATGGTAACTCCTTATTTGTTTTTGTTGGCTAAGAAGAATATTCAAGGTTTCTTTGATTTTAAAATAAGCTTTATCTTGTACAGAATAACTCACTTTACAATGCAAGTGAAAATTATTCAATCTATCACTCTCATGTATTAACACATCTCTCAATTGTTTGTCTTTCACAACATTAAAATCAAGTATATCTTTCAATATTTCTTCAGAAGTTTTCTCAATTAAGGTATAGACTTCAGGGGAAACAGAATTATTCTTAATTGCAAGAGAAGGATTAATTAAAGAAGTTGAAGTCAAATGTAAAGGTTCATCAAATGATAATTTGCTAATTACATCATTGGGGCTACTCATTAAAGGAAGTTGTCTTTTTCAGGGTTTAACTGTTCTTTCACCAGGATCCACAATATTACCTGTGGAAGAGGATTTTTTATTATAAATACCAACATGTTTATCAAACAAATTACTTACCATGGCAAGGGAGGAAATTCCCCTGTGCCTTCTTCTGCCTCCTTGATAAGGATGGGGCTGAGGAGATAGATGGTAGGTTGGTGTCCTGGATGGGCCAGGGTGTTGAGCTGTTGGTTGCTGAAGATTCTGTTGGTAATGGTTCATCAAGTAATCCCATTTCCACTGCTCCACCTGCAGAGTGTTTCGGTTTTGAGGGAAGGAGCTGGGTGCCTGATGGGGCTGAGGTTGAGGCTGAGGCTGAGAGGCTGGGAAAGGAGGAGGTTGAGCCTGTTTGGGATTTAATAACTCCTGCATCTGTTGCCAGAGTGTGTCTACTCTTGCCTTGTACTTCACACATTCTGCCTTCAGTTCTTTTATGTGACTGGAAAGGTTGTTTAATTGTTGAGTCAGAGGTATCTTTTTTATTTTTATACCCTTTAGTGAATTTTTCCTGATTTATCAGAGGTTTTTCTTCTTTCAGATGTGTTTGGTGAGGGGGGTTTGCCACTTCTCCTTTCATTTCCACGTCCTGAAGGTTTTTTTGTCAGCTGAAAAATTTTTTTAAGTTAATTTAGAAGAACCTACAGATTCAGTGTCAACATCTACTTCCATTTCATACACATGTAAGTTATCCATGCTGTTAGCCAAACTACTGGACATTAAAACTGTGAACAAAAAATCAAAATTATTTTAATGATGCAATTTTGTATTTTCAAAATAAAATATAATTAAATGATTTTTTAAAAGAAAAAAAATTAAATTTTTTAATCAAAAATCAATTAATTAACAAAAAATGTAATACAAAATATATGTAATTACAATTGTTTATTAAGCAATACCAATAATTATAATGGGAACAACCAACAAAGGTTTAATATTTCAACAAAAAATAATTAATACCAAAAAATATATTGGCATATTGGGACTAAGCACTGAGTACTATTATTGTCAACCGATAAATCAAAAAATATTTTAATAAAAATTAATTTATTAATTTATTAAAAATTTAATGATCTTCTAGGACTAAGAGTATAACTCTATTATGGTCAACTAGTAAAAATTTTTTTTTAAAAATTTGAACACTTACACTCAGTGAATCAGCAATTAAGCCAAAATCACAGTTATTGCAATAAAAATTAAATAATATAAGTGAGAGGTGCAAAGGTTAACTTAATATAGTGATTGAAAAATTACTTCAAAATTATATATTATTTAATTTAATAAAAAACTAAAAGGTAGAACCCAAGTTTGAAACACGGCCAAGTCAAAAAAATTTCTTTTTGGCTTGGGTGGTGTCAGCCAGGCTACTAGACTTACCCAGTGAAATAATAAATTATTTACTGGATGAAGCCGCACCTTATCATTTTAAATATTTAATTAATTAGTTACATTAAAATTACTTATAATAAATTAACTAATTACAGAATGATAAAATTAAATAAATAATTAAAATTAAATATAAAATTGTCCCTTATATTTTTTCTCTAACACCGCGCTCATTTGACAGGTTGGAAGAAATAAAGAATTTTATTAAAAAATAGATTTTAAATTATAATAAGGTTTTAATATTCAAATAATATTAAATATATACAAAAATTCAAATTTCTTATTTAGAATTGACTTCTACAGTAAATATTAAATAAATTGATGTATTTCTGACATACTCTGTAAATACATCTTTTTGACGCCTTCTTTTTAGAACAACTTTATTATTTGAAAATAATCCTTCTGGAATATTCTTTTTCTCTCTCTCTCATACCACTGTTTTCATAATTTGATTGCCGTGCTTTGTCCCTCCTTTGCCTATATAAGGCCTCTCTTTTGGTTGTTTTTTTCTTCATTCCATTACTACATTATTTTATCATCATTACAAACAATCAAACTTATTCTTATATTCTATAACATTAGTATTTACAATAACGTAACTCTAATCTATAAATTATATCAATATTTTAATCCTACCTCTTTTATTTGAGTAATTAAATCACTTAGATTAAGAAATACATACCAAATTGTTGAGAATCCATTTTAACCCTTTAAAATCCTTGTAAAACTTCATACCAAATCTTCTAGACCAAAAGCGTACCTTGAAAATTGGGAACCTTTCTGAAATATTGACGGCGCAACGTTAATTGAGGTGTAATTGAAGGGACCATTGGTGTACAAGTACCTGTAAAGGACGAGAGAAAGCGAGAAAATGACAAACGTCATACGTCACGTGACAAAAGTTTTTGCTGCAAACGGGAATCGAACCGCGCTCCAAAACTTAGGTTCATATACTGACTAAACGTCGTATATATCGTGGTAATTATTGATATTACTATTTGTGGGTTACTCTTCACTCTTCATTTGCTACATATTTCCTTTTACTCAGCACTCTGTAAGTGGCATTAATTTGCTCATTTTACAGGGGGAGGTGTCTGGTAATTTGGAATTTATTTTTATTATTATTTTTTTTTTATTTTTCCTGGTTGAACATAATAGAGCAATAAGTGTTCTTAGTCCCAGAAGTAATAAAATAATTATATTTTAATATTAATTATTATAATTTTTCAGTTGACATTTGTCCTGATTGATTGAAATTTTAATTGTTCCAGTTGAAAAATTGTCCTGACAATAATATTTTTTTATTAATAAAATAATTATATTTTAATATTAATTATTATAATTTTTCAGTTGACATTTGTCCAGATTAATTTAAATTTTAATTGTTCCAGTTGACAAATTGTCCTGACAATAATATTTTTTTTTATTAATAAATAATTCATATTTAATTACTTTAGTTGACTTTGAGTCCTGGTAGTTCAATAAATTTTTTTTTAATTAATAAAACTCATATTTAATTACTTCAGTTGACATTAAGTCCTGGTAGTTAAGTGATCAGTTTAATGAAATTTTGAAATAAAACTTCATATTTAATTACTTCAGTTGACATTAAGTCCTGGTAGTTAAGTGATCAGTATTTGATTACTTCAGTTGACAATAAGTCCTGGTAATAAATTAGTTGATTTAAATCCTGAAAATAAATAATTAAAAATTATTAATAAAAATTCTAATTTATTTCTACTGTTGATTATATTATAATCCTGGTTTTAATTTTTTTTTTATTATTAAATTAATTTTATTTAAGTTGATTTTTATCCTAAAAAGATTTTTATTATTATTTTTATTTTATTTCTGTTAAATAAAAATTAAAAATAAAAAGACTAATTAATCTTATTGTCTCTTTTTTTCATTTCAGTTAAATCTTTAAATGACTGACCAAAGTGGTTTTGCTGCATGTGAGGAAGAAATAGACTTAATTGATTATGATGAGCCTACTTCTGTAAGGTCTCCTTTAACAAGAAGAATTTCTCAAACTAATAAATCCTTGTCCCAAACAGGATGTAGAAATGGAAGAAGTAGAAATCCTAGTGGACACAACTCAGGATCAGAAGCCCATGATAAACCCACCAGAAGAGCTTCCAAAAGGCTTCAAGATAAAAAAGATGCCGTTGTCTCAGCAGGTAAAGAATCTGTCTACTCACATAAAGGAGTTAAGGACAGAAAGCTTGAGACTAAAGGTAAGGGTAGATGCCTTGGAAAAAAAGGTGAGAAGAACAGATACTTTTCTCCAAGAGAAGAAGAAACCTCTTCCTCCCAGGGATCAACAACAATTGGCTCCCCAGTCCCAAGAGAAGGTGGAAGTGTCCAAGTGGCAGTGGGACTGGCTAAACACTCAGTGGGACTACTTGGCTCAAAACCAGCATCAGTTACCTCAGGTAGGTCCATCAAGGCCCACCCAGGTCAATCCCACTCCTCCCCACCCTTATCAAGGAGGCAAAAGAAGAAGGAAGCCCAATATGGTGATACCCAGCAAACCCTGGTACGTCTCTCTATTAATTCTCAAGTGCCTTTTCTTGTGGCTGACTCTGTTACTTCAGGTAAATCTGGAAGGGAGGATGAAACTTTGAGACCTATAGAGGCTGGGAATAGTAGACAGATATCTCATGTATCTAATCCATTACTTTTAATTGCTACCTCAATGATTAATCCTGATATGGCTGTGATTGATGAAACTCTTGACCCTGAGTTCTATGAGAGTCTGGAAAGTTACTCAGTTTCCTTATTGAGAAACACTCCAGATGTAGCAAGAATTAATGATGAGCACTTGAGAGATATTATTGCCAAGAAAAATCATATAATGAACAATATGCAATTGACTCAGAGATATTAAGGTTTGTTAACTGATCAGGGTTATCAAGCATTAAGAAGTGAAGCACAGAGAGTCTCTGATGAATTGTCTCATTACAAGGCAACCCATGAAAAGAAAGTTGCTTTATGGCAAAATATAAAAAATGATTTGTCTAAACTAAAAGATACTGTATCCCCCTTTTGCCAGGAGGTAGAGATAGATAAGATAAATCTGAAAAGATTGAATGACCATTTGTCATCTTTTCAAAGTAAAAATCAATTATCTTTTGCAACTATCAATGAGAGTTTATCTAGTCTTCCAAGAATGAAAACAAGACTAACAACCATTGAAGAAAAACTGAACTCATTGTTAAATGACCAAAAATATTCTGACATTTCTGTGAAGGAACATATAGTGCAGGATGCTCAAATAGTACCTGTGGCTAGTTCATCTAAAGTAAAAATAGCTCCAGAAATACCTGTTGATAACACTGAGTTTCCATCAAAAACTGATGATGCACCAGGATCTGCAACAGAAGGATTAAACAATGAGATTTCAGCACAATTAGAGAAATTACAGCTGCTTCTTACTCAGAAACAGGCTAGTACTAAGGAGACTCCTTCAAATCAAAAGAATTGGCCAAAACTTGACCAGTACGCAACATTTGATGGTGATTCTTCCTCTGATTGGCAAAAATTTATTTGCAGAATTGATAACTTAAAAAATTCTTACAAACTCCCAGATGAGGAAATTGTGTCCAAGTTAATTTCTTTGTTCACTAATGTTGCCCTGATGTGGTATGAATCTGTTCTCCTGGATGGGAATGACTACTCATGGGAGGATTGGAAGAAATTAATTAAAGCACAATTTGGTGGCTCCAAGTTAAGAATGGCTCGACAAAGGCAGTATGAGGAAACTAGATATAGCTCTTCTACTGATAAACCTATTGAGTTTTTAATGAAACTTGTAAAAATCTTAATGGCAATGGACCCAAATATGGAGTTTGATTTATGGAAGGACAGGATCCTCTATAAATTACCAATGTCTCTGAGAGACTTTATAGTGGCTAGGACTGAGTTCTCCAAAGAACCCTCTTCTTTCATTAATACTTGCAATGAGATACTTCTAAACAATAAGTATGATTCCAGAAGATTCATTCCTAGGACCCCTTTGGAGAAACCCTCCACTTACCAACAGAAACCTCTGGAAAAGGTTGGTAAACCTTCTGCCCCTGTTGCACCAAAGAGGTTACAACAAACACTTGCTTCAAGTGCAACAAGCCTTGGCAGAAAGGCCATGTTTGTGACAAGAAGATAAATCTTGTAGAGCAAACAGAGGAGCATGCTGATGACACAGTGGTACTGGATGATACATCAAGTGATTGTGCCAGCAATATTTCATATGAATCTCAACAAGAAATCTTGATGCTGGAAGAGGATATCCATTATTTAAATACTATTGACATTGATAATAATGATTTATCTACAGTTGAAGATGCTGAGATCATAAAGAACATTGAGGATAGCTCAATTATTATTGCCTCTCTTAAGGCACCAGTCTTGATCAATGGAACCAGCATTGAAGTTGTTCTGGATTATGGAGCTGGAGGAAGTGTAGTATCTGAAAGAGCACTTGCTTCAGTAGATCAAGACTATAAATCTAAACTGATGCCTATCATTTCTGAAAATTGGAGAGGGTATGGCTCTGTTTTGTCCCCCATTGGTAAATACAAAGCCACAGTGTTTTTTAAATATAACCATGGTTTTGTAAGAGCTATTTGTGACTTTGTTGTCATGAAAAATGATAACTTGAGCAATTGGTTTATTGTAGGGAATGATATTTTAACCAAGAATGGCATAAAATTGGATCCTTCAAACCAATTTTTCACAATGGGGATGAATGGGAAGAGAAAATTTAAGATTTCCTCCCCTAAAAAATTAGTAAAACCAGAATTGAACACATGTAATTCTGTGGTTCAATATAAAGGAAGATCTACAAAGTAAATGCATGCCCTTATGTCTGAAATTGACAATTCTTCTTTTGGAGAACAACTTTCTGGTGAGGATAAAGATTCCATCATTAACTTGATAAAATCTTTTCCTATGGCCTTTTCTCATGGGTCACATGAACAGGGATTAGTTAAAGAGGAAATGAAACTCTCATTGTCTTGCCCATTAACTGATATACCACCTAGTTTAAAGAAGAAGCCTTATCCTGCTTCTCCCACGAAGAGAAAAGATATTGAAGACAATATCTCTACCCTTTTAAAAATGAATATTATTGAAAAGGTAGTTGAAACACCTAAATATTGTGTTATCTCACCTGTCCTAACTTCTTATGAGAAAGATAAAGCCAGGTTATGTGGTGATTATAGAGCACTAAACACTTATACTGTTGATGATATCTACCCTTTACCTAGAATAAGCTCTATAAATGCTACTTTACAGGGTGCTAAATATATCAGCTGTTTGGATGGTAATAAAGGATATCACCAGGTACCTGTTGAGAAAAATTCTCAGAACTTTCTGATGATTGCCACTCATATGGGTATTTATAAGTATATTAGGATGCCATTTGGCCCTAAAAATGCCCCTTCAGTTTTCCAAAAAGTAATGGATAACACATTCCATCAAGAGATAATTGAAGGATGGCTGATGGTTTAAATTGATGATATCATTATATTCTCAAAAACATTTGAGGACCATCTTAAACACCTGTGTAAAGTATTCCAGAATATGGATGAAATAAATATGACACTTGCTTTGAAGAAATGTAAATTTGGTTTCCATTCTTTAAAAGTTCTTGGTCATGTTGTTTCAGGCTTACAGATATGTGTTGACCAGAACAAAGTGGCAGCCATACAACAGGTGAAGGCTCCTAAAACAGTGAGAGAGCTCCAAAGTTTTTTTGGGAATGTGTGGTTACTATAGACAGTATATTAAAAATTACCAAGTCATAGATTTACCCCTTACCCAATTAACTAGAAAGAATGTTGCTTTTGTCTGGAATAGTGAAAGACAAAGAGCCTTTGACACTATGAAACACTGTTTGATGTCAGCACCAATTCTTGCTTTACCTGACTTTAATCAACCATTTGTTTTGTACACTGATGCCAGTTTCATTGGTCTTGGTGCTGCCCTCCATCAAAAACAAGTGATAAATAATAAAGTTTCAGAAGTAGTAATTTGTTATATTTCAAGAACCTTGAGAAATAGTGAATTGAAATATGGTGCTACTCAATTAGAGTGTTTAGCTGTAGTATGGGCTCTAGAAAAGCTTCATTATTACCTAGATGACCAGAAATTTGAACTTGTCACTGACTGCAGTGCAGTTAAATCCCTTTTAAACTTGAAAACACCTAACAGACATATGTTCAGATGGCAGCTGGCTGTTCAAGAGTACAGAGGGAGAATGACAATTATTCATAGGGCTGGTATTGTTCACTCAAATGTGGACATGTTATCAAGGTTACCTTTACCAAATGATGACTCTAATCCTGCTTATGATCCTGAGGATGAAATTATTCATATTCATGGGATATATGTGGTTGATATGGAGGAAGAGCTATTACAGCTTATTCTGGAATCATATGATAAGGACACTGACTTAAAAAAGTTATGCACCATATTAAATGATCCAAAGAATGCTTCAATACAAGCATTAATTAAAACCCTTCCACCAAAGTACCAAAAAGCTTTGGAAAAAGGTAAATTTTCAATTGATGAAGGCTACCTCTATTATAGAAGAAAGTTGAGTAATGTTATTGTTATTCCTACTTCTATGAAAGAAATCATCTTAAATATTTGTCATGATGACATATTAGCTGGACATTTTTATCTTGACAAAACAATGATCAGAATTAAGAACACTGCTTGGTGGGCTAATATGTCTGCAGACACAAAATTATATGTTGACTCTTGTGATTCTTTCCAAAAATTAAAAAGATTAACTGGTAAAAGAGCAGGATTAATGCAACATATTGAACCTTCTGATGCTCCATGGAAAATAATAAACATGGATTTTGTAACAGGATTAACTATTGCTGGTAAAGACAGTTATAACTCTTGTTGGGTTATTGTGGACAGATTCACAAAAATGTGTAAATTTATCCCTACCCACAAGGATGTTTCCACTAAAGAATTAGCTTTCTTATGGTGGTCTCATATGTTTAATACTGCTGGTTTTCCTAAAGCCATAATCTCTGACAGAGACCCTAAATTTATTTCTGAATTTCGGATGTCTCTGATGGATGTTTGTGGTTGTGATCTGAAACTTTCTACTGCCCATCACCCTCAGACTGATGGTTTAGCTGAAAGAATGATTCAGACTTTAGAGGACATGATAAGAAGATATTTTGCCTTTGGCCTTGAGTATAAATATAATGACAGATTCACTCATGATTGGGTTACCTTACTTCCTGGGTTAGAATTTGCTTATAATAGCACTGTTCATTCTGTTACTCAAAGAAAGCCTTTTGAGCTCTGGCTTGGATATGTTCCTAATACTCCTGCCCAAATTCTCAATAACAAAATACCTAAATTGGATATACATCCTGGTGTAAAATCTTTTCTTCAAATGCAACAACTATGTAGAAATCATGCTCAAAAATGTATTGAAAAATCATTTGAATATGAGAAGAAAAGATGGGACAAATCCCATAAAGAATACACTTTTAAAAAGGGTTATGAAGTGTTTATTTCTACAGTCCACTTCAACTTACAAGGTAATAACAAATTGAAAGATCCATTTGTTGTTCCATTTGTTGTCAGAAGAATGATTGGAGATAATGCAGTTGAAGTTATTCTGTATTCCCCATATGACCAAAAACATCCTGTTTTTCCAATATCTCTTTTGAAACCTGAAACATCCAATAGTGATTCATTTCCAAAAAGGTGGGGTAGACCAAAGAAAACCCCAAATGAAATCACTGAAACAGCAGAAATTAAAAAAATTCTAAATGACAGAATAGTCACTGCTGAAAAAGGTACAGAATACATATTGAGATTCAAGAATAAATCATCTGAATATGATTCTTGGATACCTGGGAAGGAGATATCTAATCTCCCTACTCTACTTAAAAAGTATAAAAAGAAAAATCATAGCATTTTTTTTATTGTTTTTTTAGAGTGAGGGAGTGTCAGCCAGGCTACTAGACTTACCCAGTGAAATAATTAATTATTTACTGGATGAAGCCGCACCTTATCATTTTAATTATTTAATTAATTAGTTATATTAAAATTACTTATAATAAATTAACTAATTACAGAATGATAAAATTAAATAAATAATTAAAATTAAATATAAAATTGTCCCTTATATTTTTTCTCTAACACCGTGCTCATTTGACAGGTTGAAAGAAATAAAGAATAATATTAAAAATAGATTTTAAATTAAAATAAGGTTTTAATATTCAAATAATATTAAATATATACAAAAATTCAAATTTCTTATTTAGAATTGACTTCTACAGTAAATATTAAATAAATTGATGTATTTCTGACATACTCTGTAAATACATCTTTTTGACGCCTTCTTTTTAGAACAACTTTATTATTTGAAAATACTCCTTCTGGAATATTCTTTCTCTCTCTCTCTCATACCACTGTTTTTATAATTTGATTGCCGTGCTTTGTCCCTCCTTTGCCTATATAACGCCTCTCTTTTGGTTTTTTTTTTCTTCATTCCATTACTACATTATTTTATCATCATTACAAACAATCAAACTTATTCTTATATTCTATAACATTAATATTTACAAAAACGTAACTCTAATCTATAAATTATATAAATATTTTAATCCTACCTCTTTTATTTGAGTAATCAAATCACTTAGATTAAGAAATATGTACCAAATTGTTGAGAATCCATTTTAACCCTTTAAAATCCTTGTAAAACTTCATACCAAATCTTCTAGACCAAAAGCGTACCTTGAAAGGTGGTCTGTGCGCAATGTTGTTTGTTGCCAGATGGCATATCATCATTGTCCTTTGGAAAGGCTCCCAATTGTAAGCCAGTTGTCTAAAAGGAGAAAAAAAGGAGAAGGAAATAAAAGGGACTAGGGGAAAGGCAAAGAAAAAGAGAATTTATAAAAAATTTAGAATTAAAAGTGTAAAAAAATTAGAGTGAAAAATAAAGAAATGCAACAACAAATATTTGAGGAGTGACACAATGGGAGGTTCAATTTTAAATATTTAAATTTTGTAAGTTATATATCAGTGCACGGTTCACAATTATTATTATTAAAAGGATTAGATAAACCTTTAGTTATTTATATAAAATTTAAATTAGATATGTAATACTAATAAAAATAGTAATAAATGTATTATATTAAAAATATGTTCAAGTTTGAGTTTATAATAAGTGGTGCAGCTACAGGGGATTATCAAAAGCCTTTTATAGGCAAGGGATCCTCAGAAGCGCCACAAATGAGCAATTACAAAATATTAATAAGGTAAAACAAGAATACAAAAGAATATAACTAAAACATAGATATTGAGAGAAAAACATCAAAAAATAAACTAAACCTGTGAGTAAGTAACCAATTTTCCCGTCATAAGTTCCCAAAACAATTAATTAAAATAATCAGTAACTAAGTAAGTCTGAAACTTAAGAAAAGTGAGTAAAATAATCCAAAAAAGGTATTACAGTGAGATGTAAAGGGTTTTAATTAAAAAAAATAAAATTATTTTCCTCAAAAATTCATGTAATCAATTTAATCCAGTATAAAGCAAAATTAATTAATTTTTTTAACTATGTAATTAATTCAATAACAAGTTTAAATAAAACAAATAATTAATTTAATAATTTTACTGACACAATTAAGGGTCAAAAAAGTGCCCAATATTATTGTTTAATAAGATATGTATGGCTTTATTTAATATATAAATTTAATTAGTTAATTTAATTACATTATAAGTTAATTTTACACTTATAATTATAATATATGTTTCTAATTAATTAATTATTAATTTATATTTATTAAATACATAAAAATGCGCCATAATTTATAGAATATAATATTTATTTTGCTTAATTTAAATGTATATATAATTTATATAATAATGAAATTAATATAAGACTTATTTTATATGTATTAAATAAAATACTTATTTCATTTCATTATGCAATATAATATTAATTTATATACCTAATAAGCATATTTTTATTCCCTCTTATGGTTCCAGTAAATTGACATAACATTTACTGGGCTCCTGGTATAGTCTGGCTAACAGCAATCCTGTTTTCAAGTGTGGTTCAAGCTAAGTTAATCTATGAAAAAATTTATACTCTTTTAAAAGTTTTATTCAGTATTTTTAAATATAAAAATAAGTATTTTTTATATCAAAATATTTTTATTAAATACTTTGAAGTTCTGAAAAAAAGTAAAATTAAGAATTATCTTGAGAAAATATTATATTAAAAATAGTTTTAATATTATTATATATTATTATGGTATGAGTTCTTTCTATATGACAGATTTAGCACCTAACTAAAAATTAATTTTATACAACTATATTATATAAAAAAGATATCAGCTCTTCTGCTTAGATTTGAAGTACTTCAAAAAAATTATTTTTGCTTTAGGTACACATTATATAGAGTCTTTAGAGAATCATATTAATTTTTAGACTTATATTTATAATTTGAAGGAAAGCCTCACAGGATAAAATTGGTAATTTTGTAAAAATAAAAATAAATAAATATCTTTTAAATTATTATATATTTTTATAAAAAGCCAAATTTAAATATTTATCTTATTTTCTAAATCTGTAATGAAGATTTTAAATTTTTCTATTTAAATTAATTTTTATAACAATATACTTATTCCAGTATTCCTTTGTGATAAGGCCAATTTCAAGAAGATTTATAATTTCTTCTTTTTAGATAAAATATCAAAGGGATTGTTTTTCATACATTTTGTAATTGAATAGAAACATCATATAAGATCTACCAATCACCATGAATATCATAATTCCAATAAGTCATTGATAAATCCTGAACCCATGTATTTAATTTTAGAACTGTTTTTAAGTGTTCAGTTGTGAATTACTCCTATCAAAACTTTAATTCTAAAGACTAAAAAAGTGTACCTGAAATATTTCACTTAATTTATTTTTCAACACTGTAGAATTGAAATATTTTTTCTATTCATTTAAAATATGGAAAAAAATAATTTTCAATCAAAATATGATTGCCTTTACAGCTGATCTACTACATGGGTATAATCTAAAGTACCTATTGTGTCTTTTCTACAAAATGAATATCATATAATAGTTTTTCAATTTCAAACTAATAGAATTATGAAAAAGTACCACTTCTACCTATTTGATTCTGTTCTTGAGAAATAATAAAATAAAATTTTTTACCTGAAGTACATGTTTTAACATGAGAACACTTTGCAATATAGATGGTGCTTATAACCAGGCTGACACTGAAATTATCCCACAATACAGCATTGAAGTAAATTCAAGCACTAAAATTAAAGTTTAAATAAATTTATACTACTTTGTTTTTATTATCTTTAAAATTTTACATCTAGCTTGAATTTCAGTTTTTCATATGGAAAATTTACTGAGTACTGATTAATTATTTCAACTCATGAGATTACTCTAACAAATAACCATATTCACATGGAATTTTGATGAAATACATCATGAAGAGTTCCATAATATCATATATATATTACATTGAATAAATATATATTTAAAAAATTCTTAGTACTTGAATATTCAATAGAACAATGGAAAGAGAAAAAATATATTTCCTTTTAATTTTAATCATCTTCTTGCATATAAAAATGTAAAAAACTGGATTTAATTCCACTGTTACAAGAATTATACTTCCTTCTAGACATATAATTAAACAATTTATCAATTGTTAGTGCTTAGTGTAAAGAAGCTATGAGAAGACTTCATTGAAACAGAGATTAGGAAAACATATTGCTATCCTTTATTTTTTTAATTATAAGTCTTCTCACAGTATTCTAGAATAAAATACTTAAGAATTTTGATGGTTCAATATTTTTTGTAAATAAATCCATTGAATTTAAAATAATTATATTTCATAATCAGAAATAATAAGAATACAAAAAAATATCAGTTAATATGGTTTAAGTTAAAAAATGAAACCTTCAAATTCTTGGTCAAAAGGAGTAATCAATAAAAATAACCACTGATCTTATTTTATATTTTTTCATAAAAAAACTAATAAAATTATTAGAGAGATTAAAAGTGATGCTTTTGAAAGAAAAAGTATAATTTTCAGTCTTTTTAATGATCAAGTTAAATTCAAAGTGAAAATTTAATTGTCTTTTATGGAAAAAATTATGTGAATGGATCAGATTCTTAATCTTCCCTTGTTATTATTTCTATAAATTATTAATTAAAATTTCACTATTATTCCAGAACAGACTCATCCTGTCAGCCAGGCTGTCTCAGGAGCCAAGTAAAATGTTATATTACTTTATTGGAACCATAAGGAGGAAGAAATTTATGTATTTTATGTATTTAAAATAAAATATTTTATTGTATAATGAAATTATATAAATATTTTATTAATAAGTAAAATAATTTCTATATTAATTTCATTATTAAGTAAATTATTTTTATACTTACACAAAACATAATATATATTATATTCTATAAATCATGGCACATTTTTATGTATTTAATATATATAAATTAATAATTAATTATTTATAAAAATATATTATAATTGTTATGGTTAAATTAACTTATAATGTAATTAAATCTCTCTCCATTAAATATTCAGTACTATTAGCAGTAGTTTCCTGAAAATAAGTTAAACATTTATGCTTCATATCATCAAAAAAGTCAAGAAAGAGATAACTATGAAACTTAGGATAATAATTAATGTAATCATTCTGAACCTGGCCAATGTCATCTGTATTAGTCAACTCAATAGCTTAGGAGAAAATTAGGAGTTGGAAGAGATAGTAGTTGGATGTAGAATTAGTACAAGGAGTATTAAAATTAAAGTAAAAGACTAAGTTTTTGGGCCAGGAAATAATGTTTCAGCAAAGCCATAGGGTGATGCCGGAAAAATAGGATTAGGATCTTGAGATCGGGGAGGAAGCTCAGGATTAGAATTATTAGAAGAAGAAGCTGTTTTGGTCTTTATATTTTGAAAGAAGATTGGAATTTCAAAAAGTCTCTTTTTAAAACTTTTTGGATCAGGAAGGGAAGCTTTTCAAGTATAGACCTTAGTTAAGGAAGGTATAATTGGAAAATTACACTTGATTTTCTTAAGCCTGCAAAGATCACAGGCAGTTCTTCCAGGGAGACTAGGGTTAGAAGTCAGACAAGGAACCTGGTATTTGGTGAAAAGTTCATGTGGGACAGCAAGGTTTTTTGATGACATATTGATGATGATATTGAGTATAAAATTAAGTGAAAATGTTTCAGGAGTAGTTGAAGTATTTGGTTGAATAGGATAAAGAGAGGTTGATTTCAAGTTCAATTAATTATGCAAATGTAAAGAATGGTAACATTCTTCATTGGAGGGAGGATGTGGCAGCTTAAAATTAAGTATGGCACTAAGTTTTATTAAATAAGAGTTTATTTGAGATTATTATTGAGATTGGAAAAGCCAATTTAATCATATAATGGATTATTTTTAAGAAAATGAGTACATAAAAGGGTTAAAAAGGGTATTTTTATAATTCAAGATTAAAAAATCATTTAAGGGTCAGAAAATTTAATTATAGATCCAAAAGCCAATTGAAATTAAATTCAGGAGTCTCAAGAGCCTTTATAAATTTTCATGGAATTATTACTATTTTCTTCCATTTTTAAAAATTTTAAAAAGTTTTTTAATTATTTTTAATTTTTCATAATTTACTTAACTTTGATGATTTTTTACTAGATTAAGAGGACTGTTCAGACTACAAAGTCTATTTAGGATTATAAAAAAGAAGTAGCTTTGTTGTATGTAATTTTTCTAGATTTTTTATTAGTATTTTAAGGTTCTAATTGATTCTGGAAGTTGGTAAAAGCTAAGGAATGCTCCAGAGAAGCTCCATAAAAACTTTAGAAATCTCCGGACAAGCTCCAGGATTCTCTGGCTGGTAAAAAGGAAGCATGTGACATATTATGCATATAAAGCTTGTAGACTCAAAATCAGAAGTAAGCTGACAATCTATCTAAAAACTTGTACCTTAAAAATCATCATACCATGACATTAATTATTATTTAAATAAAAAATTATAGAATTTTAATACCCTTATAAATATAACACTTTTACATAAGTGTCACCGGACGACCTACGCACAAGGTCGAGGGTGTTCCTGGAAGTGAGAAGGAGAGAGGAGTTTTAGAAACTTCTTTGAGGCACAGAGGAAATGTTCAAGGAAGTGATTCAAAGATGACTTGAAGGAAGAGCTACTGCTTTGAGATATGTTTGAGAAGAATTCTAATATAATTTAAAGGTAATATTAAGATTCTTAAGATCTCACAAAGGGTTGGAAACTCAATAATCAAATATTTAAGATTTAGAAATGATTACTGAGAAAATAAGGAAAGATACAATAATAATGATTTAACCTGGGGCTTTACCACTATTTACTATATATACATTTTATAATTTAATCCTAAAGAATGCCGAACCAAAACACAACCCCTTTTATATCCTTTACTTCTCCTCGCATTGACCTCATACCCATCCACTATTCCACACACCACAGACCTTTAAAAAATACACCCGTTACACCTGGACCCTCCTCACTAACATCTGTCAGCCCTTTAATCCTCCACTAACCATTCCGTCAATGCTCACTACCCCTTTTAATAATCCGCAGACACTTAATAAACCTTTAAGCGGACTATTACATTGACTATTGCGCTGTGTGTCACTTATTGAGGAAAAAACTAGGACACACTATTGAGAGATTGACTAATTTAGATTTAGAGTTTAGACTAGCACGGTTGAATAGTGAGTACACAAAGGAAAGTTGCAGTTGCTATGTAGAATTGCTTTCTGCACTTCGAGTATGGATTTACACCTCTGTATTATTGATTTAATGAGCTGCTTTTGCCTCGAGTTTCATGTGGCATGTGACAGATTCCCGGGTATAAAAACGCAAGCTTTGTTGAGCGTGAGACTTATACTTCCCACACTATTTTCACTTTATTGAATTCTTGATTATTATTATTATGTCAGCTTGCCCGACTCCAACTCCCACACCTCCTCACCCCAAAGCGGATGGTGGGCTCGTTACCCAACAGTACTCCCAAGAATGCACGGCTTGTGAAACAATGGAATACTTCTGTTTTGAAAGCATGGCTACTTGAGGTCCTTGCCAGAAATGCAAGTTTTTCCAATGGAGACGGGTGGCATGCGATGCTTTAGCGAAAAACTCTGAAATCGAACAAAGATTTACCAAGACCAAAGAGGTGGTCGAAGATATATGTGATGTGTCGATTGGGGATGATCAATCAGAAGCAGTTGAGGAGGAGGTCAAGGACACTGTGGCAACCTGGGTAACCCAAGCCACGGGTAAAAACAAAGGGTAGAAGAGGAGGTGGATGAATTGGTTGAGGAAAATGAGGAGGAAGTCCCCATTTCAAGGCGGACACCAAAGAAGCGGCAGATGGTCATTGAAGATGACAAAGAAGAAAAGGAAGTGACAGTGGAATTCAGATCAAAGTTATTTCTAGAGGCTGATCTGATGTTTGAAGTAAGTTTGCTTTTATTTTATTTTATTTTAATTTTTTTTTTCCAAAGAAAAAATTTTTTTACTGATGACCGTATGTTTTAGAATTCAGATTTCATCGCGGAAGCCCCTATGGTGGAAACCTTGAGTGTGGGAGCTCCAATTGTGGAAATGGCCTTTGTGAAAGTGGCGCCGTCAATCCCTACTGAAGAACATTTACCAGTGATTGCCTTGAGGGAGGATAATGAAAAAACTATTGACCAGGTATGGTTGAAAAAACCTTGCCATAGTCGATGAGCTAGGTTTATTGAAGAGTTCAGTGGCAATATTGACAAGATTATTGATTCTGCCTCCTTCAACGTGGCTGAAGAATTGCTGGAGATCGGGGAAGTGGTACTGGTAGGAGAGGGGGAGGTTTTTGAGAAATGTAGGAAGGAAATAAGGGTGATTTTGGAGAAGATGAAGAAATTGGTTTGAGAGAAAATAAAGGAGAAAATTTAAAATGGAAGGAAAAGGAAAAGAAAAAAAGTAGAAAGAAATTTGTGTATTTATTTATTTATTTTTATTTTGTTGTTTTAATTGAAAATGTTGATATATTTTATAAGATTTTGAGAAAAGAAAAGAAAAAAGGAAGAAAAAAAAAGATTTGAAAAAAAATTTTGTTTTAAATTTTGAAAGAAAAAAAATTTGAATGAAAGAAGAAAAGAAAGAATATTTAATTGAAGGAATTTTAGTTTAAGTTTTGAAAAGAAAAAATTTAAGTAAGAAAAAAGAAATTGTTGATTGAAACAATTTTGTTTGAAATGAAAATTTAATGAAAGAAAAAATTATTATTTGTGAAAGTTTATTTATTGAAGATTTTGGGGATTTTGGTTATTTGAAAAGAAAGAAGAAAAAAATATTTTTGAAAAAAAGAATTTGAAAGAAAGAAATAATTTGTTTGAAGAATTCTTTAAAAGATAGATTTAAAGGTTGAAGTGAAGTTTGAGAAAGATTGTTGTATTGAGTTTGTGAAAAGTTTTGATAGTTCAAGGAAAATAATTTTGTAAGGAAAGAATGTATATAAAAAATTGAAAAGAAAAGAAAAGAAAAGAAAAGAGAAAAGAAAATTTAAAGGAATTTATTGATTTTTTAAGATTTTAATTTTAATGAATTTTAAGATTTTATTCTTTATTATTTTATTTTATTTTTTCATTTTAACTTTTAATTTAATTTAATTTATTTTAATTTAATTTTTAATTTTAACTTTTAATTTAATTTAATTTAATTTAATTTATTTATTTAATTTATTTATTTTTAAAGAAGTTTGAAGAAGCTTTTGAGAAGAAGAAAGAAGAAAAGAAAAAACAGAGTAAGGATTTTAGAAGAGAAGAAGTTTTAGAATTTTAAGAAAAGATAAAGGAAAAATAAAAGAGAAAGAAGAGAAAAAATAAAAGAGAGTTCTAAGGTTTTGGTTTTAAAGGATATTTAAGATGAAAAGATTTTAGGAGTTCAGGGGCGTTAGAAACATTGATGGCTGGTTCCCAGGATGTTTTTTCTGAGTCATCAAGGAAGCCTTCCCATTCCACGAGGTATTGAAGTTTTCCCTTGCGCATTCTTGAATCAAGGATACGGCTTACTTCCCACTCTAGATGGTCTTCTAATTTGACCAGTTCCGGAGGAGGTTGGTTCCTGCCCGGGTATGTTTCTCGAGCCAGTTCCAGGAGAGATATGTGGAAAACAGGGTGAATAGCCTGCCATTTAGGAGGTAGCTTGAGTTGAAATGCAGTTTTAGAGACTTCGGAGTCAATTTCGAATGGTCCCAAGATTTTTTCAGCCAGTTTCTTTGATGGTCGATTTGTTTGAATGTTTCGTGCGTCGAGCCATACTTTATTGCCTGGTTTAAAAGAAGGAGCAGATTGTCGATGTTTGTTGGACTATTCCTTGTACCTTTGAATCACTAATTCCAAATTTGATTTAAGTTCTTCTTGGAGTCGTGATATGGTTCAAAGATAATGTTCAGCAGGATGACTAGTTCCTATGTGGATTGAGTTGAATCGAGGATGTCTTCCATAAACATTTTTGAAAGGAGATTGTTGTGTCAAAGAATGAGTCCAGTTATTATAAGCTAATTTGGCCAATGGTAACCATGTGGTCCAATAATTTTGTTGGTAACTGACATACATTTGAAGGTATTGTTCAAAGATTTGGTTGACCCTTTCCGTTTTCCCATTGGTTTCAGGATGATGGGCCATGGAGAGATTCCTCTTGATATTGAGTTGTTGACACAGTTGAGTCCAGAATGTGGATACAAAAAGCGAGCCTCTATCTGAAATAATATCATTAGGTAAGCCATGTTTGGAAAATACATATTCTAGAAACAATTTTGACAAATCTTCTGCTGTAGCAGTAATAGTGGTTTTAATAAAAATAGAAATTTTTGAAAATCTATCTACTATTACTAATATAGCATCAAAACTATTAGAAAGAGGAAGTTGAGAAATTAAATACATCAATAAAGATTCCCAAGGTTTAGAGGGAATAGGAAGTGGTTGAAGCAACCCATGCTTGCGGTGACGGGGAGCCTTATTCCTATTAAATTTGCAACAAGCTCTTATATAGGCCTTGATTTCTCTGGTCATTCCTGGCCAGAAGAAATCCCTTGCTATTAACTGGTAGGTTTTATCAACCCCAAAATGACCAGTTAATGGAGAATCATGTCAACTATTGAAAATCCATAATTTTATTTCATTGTTGTCGGTTATGACTACTCTACCTTTGAAAACTAATAGACCTTATTGAATACTAAATCTTTTCGCCCCTTGCTTTGAGAGTATTTTGTCTTTTAACCCTAAAAAATAATTGTCCTTCGACTGAGCTTCAAGGATTTTAGATAGTGGATTTTGAAAGGGTTGAATTGTCATTGAATTAAGTTGATGAGTAGTTAACATTAATTTGTTGAAAATTGATTTCACATTTGCTGGGTTCTTGTCAGCAAATGTGTCCCCCCGCTATGGGTAAACGCCGTCCCAATGTGACAAGATATCTGGGCAATAGGAAATTGAAAAAGGAAATTCAGACAGAAATCCAGCCCACCTGGCTTGACGCCTGGTTAACACTTTGGAAGACATAAAGTATTTCAAAGCATTATGGTCTGTTATAATTTAAAAAGGACTTTTTAGGCTGAGAAGAAAAGAGCGCCATTTTTTAAGACAATGAATAATAGCTAAAAGCTCCTTGTCATGAATTTCATAATTTAATTCTGCTGCAATGAGTTTACGTTACTAAAAAGCAACAGAATGAAACAATTTTGTTTCAGGATTTAATTGAGAAATGACCCCTGCAATAGTATAATCGCTCGCATCTGTCTCAACGATTGTCAAAGAATTGGAGCTGTGGTGAACTCCATCTTCAATGCTTCGAATTCCTTTTGCGCTGTAGAAGTAATTACAAAAGGAATATCTTTTCTAAGAAGAGAAGTAAGATTGGAAATAGTTTTAGAGTAATCGTTAATAAATCTTCTATAGAAATTTTCAAAACCAAAAAACCCTTGGAGGGATTTAACGGTTTTGGGCTCAGGCCATTCCAGGACTTTTTGGACCTTTTTGTTGTCCATGACTAAACCATCAGTGGATAACGTTAGACCCAAAAAATCGATTGATTTAAGATGGAATTCACATATATTGTGCTTGGCGTAGAGACCTTTATCTCGAAGGCACTTTAGAACCTGTCAAACATGATGAATATGTTCATCCAGTGTCTTTGAGAAAATTAAAATATTGTCTAAGTAGACAACAACAAATTTTTTGACAATATCTTGAAAGATGTCATTAACAAAAGTTTAAAAAGTCGATGGTGCATTACACAATCCAAAAGGCATAACTAAATATTCAAAACTACCAAATATAGTGCGCATTGCAGTCAGTGGTTCATGACCTTCCACAATGCGAATAAGATTATAAGTGCCTCTAAGATCAATTTTACAAAAGAAATTAGCACCAATGAAAAGGGTAAGAAGAAATGACATAGGAGGAGCAGGATATACATTCTTCTTAGTGACTGTGTTGAACTTTCTATAGTCAACACACAACCTAAGGCTACCATCCTTTTTCTTTACAAAGAGAACAGGGGAGCCAGTTGGAGATTTACTGGCTCTGATGAAACCTTTGGCTACATTCTCTGCAATGTAGTTTCAAAGAACTTGAGATTCTTCCTTTGACAAAGAATAGACAGGACCTATTAAATCTATTTGATGGTCATAGGGTCAATGAGGTGGTAACTTATTGGCCTTACGGATTGAAAAAACATTGAGGAAATCATGATAGATTTCTGGTAGAGTTTATTTAATGGCTTCAATGTTTATTTGGTCGTCCTCATAATCTTTGACAGAATCTGTCAAGGGAAGACCATAATTGAGAGAGCATAATTCTATTACTTTGAGGCAATTTAAATCCTGTTCGAGTGAAGTCATCAAGCTAGAAGGGTTAGCCAATTGCTCATTTAGAGAATTATCAGATGCTTGAAAGTCATCTGGCAGAGATTTGTCCTCTAGCAGGATATTGTCAGGCGGGTTGTTTAACTCCCTATTGACTTGCATTGAAGAATCAGAAATATACTTAGTGCGTGGGGTGATCAATCCCCATGTCCAATCAATTTCAGGATTCCAATGCATTAAAAATTCATGGCCAAGAATGGTATCGTCCATCCTTTGGGCGTCCAAGAGTGATAATTCCCACTTGAAGGGGGGAAAGTTCGGAAAGTTGAAAACCAATAAAACTTTCTTACTACCCAATGTTTCGGTTCCTCTGATTCGACCAAATATATTGGAGTTCGATCGATATCTGTGAATGTCAGCTTTAACTTCTCGG
Organism: Hemileia vastatrix; assembly: GCA_030280995.1. Classification (NCBI taxonomy): domain Eukaryota; kingdom Fungi; phylum Basidiomycota; class Pucciniomycetes; order Pucciniales; family Zaghouaniaceae; genus Hemileia; species Hemileia vastatrix. The sequence goes on along the minus strand of JASXTE010000007.1, from coordinate 27,268,070 downwards.
AAAAAGATAAACTGACAAAAGAAATTGAAGCTCCAGAGTCTATAAGACAACTGAAGGGGGTATCCTCCTTGAAAAGAATGAATCTCAAGCGGTTTAGGGCGACTCCAGTCCTTAAAACATGGAGCTTCTGTGCACTGGGAGAGATAATATAGTTTGCTTTGCACACAAGTAAACTATCTACTAGTTTTTTGACTTCAAACTAGTAACTTCTCTTTCCTTCAACTTTACACAATCTTCCAACTTGTGCTTACCCCCACAATACATACATAACCCATTATCCGCTTGTCTCTTCCTCTCAGATTCTTTAAGTTCCCCTTTAGGATCCAGTACTTTGCTGATATCGCCTGGGGTCGAGCTTTTCAGTTGAGGTTTGTCCTTTCCCTTATTGGGTTTGGATTGAGTTGTCCATTGGTGTGAAGAAGGTCCCGATTTATAATTTAGGCCTTGAGATTTGTTGGCGTATTGACGATGTTGTAGTCGTCCTTGGTAAATGCCGTCGAGTTTGAGGGTTCAATCCATTAAATCGGTTAAGGTAATCATCTTTTGACAATGAAGATTTAATTGATACAGAATCCTTGAAGTAAGTCCCTTTTTGAAATGATACTTGTGGGCAGCATCATTCCAACCTACTCGAGTTTGAAGTGCTCTGAAGTTCGAGATATATTCAGAGGCTTTACCATTATCACTCATGCAAAGAAAACAAGATCAATTATTGCATTGTCAGTTTCATTTGTGTCACTGAACAACGTGAAGCGTTGGTCATTGAACTTTTCCCAGTTATTAATAAGTAAGTGGGTTTCTGTCGAAGAGAACATGAGAAGCTAAGGTTCAAACCATCTTGCTGCTTTTCCGGCTAGGAATGAAGAAGCGTAAACAACCTTTGATCAGTTTTTATTGAAGGTTCAAGGGTCATTATGGAACAGGAGCTTGCAGGTTTGCAAGAAGGGCTGCAATCTGTCTGGATGTTCTCCATTGAATTTATCAGGAGATTTCATGGAAGGAATTTTGAATTTAGATCCCTCCAAAGATGTTGAATTGGAGAGGGTTTTCATGAAAAGTCTCATGAAGTCCTCCAGCAAATTAGATGGTCCAGGTTCCGAAGGTTGACCAGAAGTTTGAGTAGCAGGGGCAGATGGTGCCTCATGCATTGTATCCTCTCCTTCTTCTTCCTCGCTAGAATCATCAAAATCCTGAGGGATGTTTTCTACAGATTGGAGGGAATGTCCCCATTCTCTAAGGTTGAGAGGTTCCAAGGAGTGAGTGCGGGAAACAGGCCGTGTGGCTGTTGGCCTGCTTCTGGCGCGAGCTCTAGTGGTACCACCTGTAGGAGGAGTGCGTTGAACAGGTGCCATTTTATGAATTTAGAAAACACCTGAAAAGGGACGTAGTAGTGCAAAGAATGAGAAATATGGAGAATTAAATTATACTGTCACCGGACAACCTACGCACAAGGTGGAGGGTGTTCCTGGAAGTGAGATGGAGGGAGGAAATTTAGAAACTTCTTCGAGGCACAGAGGAAATGTTTGAGGAAGTGATTTGAAGATGACTCGAAGGAAGAGCCACTGCTTCAAGATATGTTCAAGAAGAATTCTAATATAATTTAAAGGTAATATTAAGATTCTTAAGATCTCAAAAAGGGTTGGAAACTAAATAATCAAAGATTTAGGATTTAGAAATGATTACTGAGAAAATAAGGAAAGATAAAATAATAATGATTTAACCTGGGGCTTCATCACTATTTACTATATAAACATTTTATAATTTAATTCTAAAGAATTCCAAATCAAAACCCAACCACTTTTATATCCTTTACTCCTCCTTGAATTGACCTCATACCCATCCACTCTTCTGCACACCACAGACCTTTAAAAAATACACCTGTTACACATGGACCCTCCTCACTAACATCTGTCAACCCTTTAATCCTCCACTCACCATTCCGTCCATGCTCACTACCCCTTTTAATAATTCTCAGACACTTAATAAACCTTTAAGCGGACTATTAAATTGACTATTGCGCTGTGCGTCACTTATTGAGGAAAAGACTAGGACACACTATTGAGAGATTGACTAATTTAGATTTAGAGTTTAGACTAGCACGGTTGAATAGTGAGTACACAAAGGAAAGTTGCAGTTGCTATGTAGAATTGCTTTCTGCGCTTCGAGTATGGATTTAGACCTCTGTATTATTGATTTAGTGAGCTGCTTTTGCCTCGAGTGTCACATGGCGCGTGAAAATAAGATTTTATAAATTCCACTCTACAACATATTTAATTACACTTATAAGGCACCACTGTAAAGGTATCATAACCAGGGACTTGAATATAACAACTAAATCAAATAAAAATAAAAGCTTCATGAAAACATAAATATTCAATCATTTAAATAACTTTTCTGAATACAGCTTCAATATTGTATTTCTTTCCCTCATTAATAAGAACACTGATTCTAAATCTCAAAAAATTTAATATTATATAGTTTATTGATCATTTTATATCAAGTAGAGGTTTCACCTTAGTTAATTGTGAACTTTTTATTCACTTAAAGAGACAGGGATTTCTTTTGTTTATTTAGCTCCCTTGGATTCTGCTTACATCAAGGCAACTTTAAGACTCTACCTACAAAAAATTTCCATTTCTCTTTGAAAATCACAATATTTTTTTTCTCCCGGAAAAGATGAGCTCTTTCCATCTCCTCAGAATTGAATTTTGCCTTTTTAAAATTCAATTGAAGCAAAAAAAAAGTTCCTCCAAATCTAAAGCCTTTTGATCTTTTATTAGCATATGATCAAGCTTCACCTTCTCAAAGTCAAGGAAATTTTCGCAATAGAGGATTTTTCTGAGAAACTTGAATAAAAAATATTAATAAATATGTAATCAAGGAAGATATATAGTGACAAAATATTATATATTTTTTCTCAAAATAATTTTTGAAGGAGGAAAAAGAGGAGGTTGAAGTATTACCATGTTTTAAAAGAAGTTTCAAGTTCATTGAAGTTGAGGCTGGATGATTTATTTTGGAGTTTGAGCTAGAGGGTTCAGGAAGTTTATCTAAAGCCGCTTCCAAATCAGGTATCTCATTGCCAGAATCATGAATAATTTTTGAAATCTGAGTTTAAGTAGGAGGATACTAGAAAAGAAATAATTAGAAACTTAGCAAAGAATTTATGAAAAATAAAAATTAAACATACATAAAAGAATTGGAGCTCTGAGGACTCAGATCTTCTCTGAAATAATTTTTCTGCTTGATATTTGGGATCATCTTCAGAGGAACTATTGTTAAAGGCTAGAGGGGATAGATTTCCTTGAAGAAAAAGTGTTCTGGGAGGATTATTGGATTTTTGAGAGCCAGAGGGCATATCCTTGGTAGTATCCTGTAGAAACTCAGGATTGACATCAACTCGTGAACCAAAAAGAATATCCATTTCCTCATAGAAAGAACACATGAAATTAAGCCTTTTTGAGAAAGTAGCAATTCCATTATTAAAGTAATTATAATCAATATCAAATCCAGTAGAAGTGGAAGAAAAATGAGCCATTTTATATTTTGATTGATAACTTTTTAACCTTTCCTTCATTTGCTTAGGATTGTTGTTGATTCTCCCTCTTGTTTTGTTTTCTACTTCATTTGCCATTGACCTTTGATGAAGTTTTAAATCCAATTCTGTTGGACTTCTCACATCCAAAAAATACATTATAATTTGATTTAATTTTGAGGAATTTGAAGATGATGAGATAATCTTCCTTTTTTAGCTGTCCAGAATTTTATTTCTCAGGTGAGGGTCTTGCATTACAGGAAAAGCTTTTCAATGAAGCAATTTTTTGAGTTGCCTTTTGATTTTTTTATTTTCTAGGAGAAATTATGAAAATGCTATCTTAATAGAAAAGAGATTAAGAGGTTGAAAACATAAAATAAACAAGGGAAAAAATGCCTGGTAAAAATTTCACAAGAAAATGTTTCAAATCTCAGTGTGGGGTGTGTGCAATGAATTGATGAGGGGATGGAGGACAGGGTATCACATGAAACAGGAATGGAGTTGAAAAGGAAGGGATGATGTGGCCAACATGTGGCTGTGAAAAAAATGGGAAAAAAGTGTAGATTTGAGGTCATAACTGACACCCATTTTTGAAATAAGTGAGTTTTTTTTGCAAAATTTAGGTGCTGATTTGGTTTGAAAATATTCACTTAAGTTAAGTGCAGATCTTCCTGAGCTGACAACCCCTATTAGGGGGTATTGTAGTTAGAAATCTTCCACTTAAAAATATCTCTTTTTTATCAAATAAACCTTGATTATTTTATAGATTATGCCATATTGTGCCCCAAAACACCTTTTTACTGAGAATTAAAGTTAAGTTTGTGACATTTATTATGGGTTGTGAAGTACATTTTAAATATTTAAAAATTTCTAACTTTGATACCCCCTAATATAGTTTAACCTAATTCTGGAGGTAAAACCTCTGAATCAACCAGACCAAATTAACTGAAATATATTTATAAACTATAAATATGCCTGGTAGCTTATCCTCCTTTTGGGATAAAGAAATTCACAAGTAGAAGAAAGACAGAAAATTATCCTCATTTCAAAGTCAGATTCCTGAACTCCTTGTATCTCTAGAATAGGAATGCTTAATTATATCAGCAGCTGCCCTCATCTTTGGCTCTAAACCATTGAGATATTCTAAAAAATATGAGCTTACAGAAGCTTTAGGCTTCACTCTGTAAGGCCCATTCTAAATGCCGATCCCAAATGCCTTCCTAAATCTATCACCACACAATATGGGGGGTGGACTTGCTAGCAAGTCCGCAACCTTGGACCCAAACTCACCACAGATTGAATACACATTGAGATATTGATAAAGGAACCATACAATCAAGGATGAACACCACTCAGAAGAACAGTTTTAGGGGGATTTTCAAGTAGAGTTCAGTATGGGTTCAGTTTGAGTTCAGTCTGAGTTCTATCTGAGTTCAGGTTGAGGACTTTCTAGCAAGACCACCCCCTATATTGTGTAGTGTATGCTCTAACCTTTTATCCCAGTACCTGACTCACTGAACTCTAATATTCATCATCTTTGAGTAAGCTTTCTCCAGGAAGTCTTTTCTCTTCTCTTGCTGCATCAATCTAGTACAGGGCAAACCCTCAGTAAAAGAAACTTCATTCCAGTAAGCTCCCAGATAATATTCTGCTTCTAGTTCCACTGGTAAAACTGCTCTTTGACCAAAAAGTAGTTCCTAAGTTTAAAATACAGTTTTACTCTTAGCTGTTTTTTTTTCTTCAAACAGAACCAAGGGTGAATAATGAATGCTGTCACTTCTCTGGACTGGAGCCACACATCTTGAACAAAGAATATTTAATTACTTGATAATACTTCTTTACCATTCCTTAAGTTTCATGATAATAAGTAGTACCCACCTGCATCTTTGACACAACTTCTGAGACAAATTACTTGAACTCAGCACAAAACTCATAATCACAATCAACAATAACCAAGTTAATCATACCATACCTATACGCCCACTCTTTCTTCAAAAAATCTGCTACATTACTAGAAGTCAGATTAACAATAGGCACTTCCTCTACCAATAAATAAAAATTATCCATGGCCACAATAAAGTACTTGCACCTGACCTCCTTTATGTGCACCTCATCCAAAGTAAAACTGCCAAAAACAGTATTTTAACCAGTAGCATAACCAGGATCCTTGGCCTTGAGTTAAATTCACTTCTGATATTCTTCACAGGACTGAAGCCAAGACTTTACTTCTACCTTCATACCTGGCCACATAAATCTTTCAAGAACTCTTCTATATGATTCATCCATCCCACAGTTCCATAAATCCTTGTGGAGAGATTATATTACTAATACTTAACCTCCAACTGAGTCACAATAACCTGAGGGGTCCGGTATCTTTTTTTCATCAATCTTCTTCAAGTAAAATATAATCCCAGTGAAATACTCTTGATAGCCACTCATTTTTCTTCATCAAAACACTCTAATCTCTCCAGAATAAATATATATTTAACCATCAGATTGTAAAACCCAGATTGACCCCAAACTTCATCCTTGAGATCTGCTACAATAACCTCCAAAGGTACTTCTCTATCATTTGTATCACTGGCTTTCAAATTAATAACTAATCACAGAGACTTATTTTTTCACTAAAAATCTGAATAATATACCACTGATAAACTAGAAACAAAAACAGGTCCCTCAATTTTCTAAGAAGGGTGGCATAAGGTAGAGTTTTAAAAAAAACTAGAGGTGCACAATGTGAAAGACTCACATGTTAGCCTACATTCCAAAATTCCAAAAAAATTCTATAATTAAATTTTCACAAAAAAACTTCATTAAATAGCTTTCCATCTTCTCAAATATCTTTATCAATTAAAATTTCTCCCTGGGAATCAAAATTTAATAGTTTAGGCTAATCTTGAAGGTCTTCAGCTGGAAAATCCTTATCTCCTTTCACAATTTCGCTAACCACAGGCAAATCTTCATTGAATTCTTCTAATTCTGTATTTTCATCAGTTAATGTCCTCCTTGAATAAACTTCTGATATAGTAAACAATTTACCAGGCTTTAACATTCAGCCAAAGAAGAAATTATGAATGAAATAATCCCACCAAGTCATTGAGGCATTTTTCAGACTAGTTTTATTAATCATTTAAATAAAGGACTTGGTAACCAATTGAATTTTGAGATGCTCACATCAAATGAAAGTTTTTAGTCTCTTAAATATCTTTTACACACCTCACAATTCCAACTTAGGCTGAGAGCACCCAAATATTACTCTTCAGAGACAACCAATTCATATGAAACTGGCCCAAAATAGCCATTAAAACCCTCCTCAGAAAGAACTTCTCCAGAAGGAATATAACTCAAATCAACTGATAAATAATTCTTCCCTTCCCAAGTACCATAATCCAACTTGTGAAGAAAAATATCTTCACAAATCACCTGCCTTAGCTTAACAAAGACCACCTCAAAATCCTCATTCAAGTACCAATCAGAATCTGTTCTGGTAAAATTTCATACAGGAGCATCCGACAGTGAAAAACACATAATCACTGGGGGGAAATAGGACTGGTATGCAAGTTATTTTTCAGGTTTCCTGGAGTAACCTGTGGATTAATCTTGTAGGGGTAGGTATGAATAAAAAAATTTCTTTTGAATATTTCAAAAACTCTTGTGGCTTTTATTTCCATTTTCCTGCCTTGAAATCATGACATCATGTAGTAAGATATATACTTTATTTTTTTAACACTGATTCATATTACACTTTTCTATAAATTCAGAATCTGTGTTCAATAAATATTCATAATGATTTGTAAAAATAAATGCATACTGCATATTTATTGTGCATATAAAAAGAATATTCAATATATATTTAAGGTGCACAATAAATTTTACTCCATATTTCATATTCAATTTTTTATTTATAATGTGTATTCAACACAAATTTATTACAAAAATGAAGTATATTCTATATTGAAAATTCAATATGAATTTATTTTGAAAGTGAGTAACTGAGAAGCAAAAAACTACAGTTTTTCTCATTATATTTTTATTTTTACTTACTTTATTCCATTATATTCTGCAACTGTACTCCTGCTATATCTGCTAGTCCAAATCCAGGCAAAAAAAGAAAGCTTTGAGTTCCCCAAAAGTATTTTTTTCAAAAAAATTATACTTTTTCTAAATGATTTTATATCAAAGCTACTTCAATTTACCAAAAAAAAAAAAAAAGGTGGCTTAAAATATTATTTTTTCAAAGAAAAACCATATAAATTAATCATTTTTTAATAAATTTAGAAAAATGGAAATACTCAGCCCTTAAAAAGTTAAATTAGTTTTTTTTTCAAATTATTCAGAAAAATAACAGAATTAAAAATTAAAATATTAAAAAACAGTGGATACTTTAAATTTCATGGAATATTTTAAGGAGATTTTGGTAAGGTTATTGATACCATTAGCTTCTTACACTTTCTTATTTTATTTTTTCCTTGAAATTTTCCTTTTCTCCTTCTGTTTCATCTCAAATTTCTATTTACTTACTATATTTCAGTATGAGCTATAATTTTCATTTCAATATCATGTGTAAAAGTAATTTAACAAGTGATTTTGAGGATGTGATTGTAAAAATTTAAATTATGTACATTTTTTGCTCATGGTTTGGAGGGTTTGAGATGGTAATCACCAGTTGTTTCTACAGTTATTTTCTTTTCTTGCCGATTTTTCTTTTTTGATCAAATTTGACTTTACTCAGAAAATTATTGAAATCAGACTATAGAAGTTATACTATTAATTATACATAAACTATAAGGTATGGATTCTTGTTGAGGTTGATATATCACATTTTGTTAGTTCCAACAAAATTTTCACATTAATTAGTTTTGTTTATCAATTTCCTGGAGATAATTTATCATCTCCATTTATTTTAATTTTCAGAGGGTGTAAAGAAATGAAATATGAGGTTTTGAATTATAGAAGGTGAGGTCCAGCATATTTTTCAAATTTAGAGTCAGATTATTGAAATTGTGATTAAATTTTAGTGTTTTTTTTCATACCAAACCAGAAAAAGGCGCTATTATGAAGGCATAATTTAAAAAAAAATTGAATTTTTCAATTACTTGGCCTAAATTTAAAATTGGGAGACACAAAATTTAATTTTTCACTTTGAATTGTGGAAGAGTAATCAGATTTACAATGCCCTTGAAAGCTTCTATTTTTCCTATTTTTTCTTTTGAATCCCCCCTTTTGTCCCTGAAGGGGCCCCCCTCCCCCACCTGAGTTACTCACTGGGGTGTTAAATCCCTTCTAAATATACATTTTTTTCACCTCTTGAACTTTCTAAGTCTCCTTCTTTTTTGTTTTATCATTCTCTACAGGCCCTTTTTTACATTGATTTATACACAAACTCCTGTTTTCTCTAATCCTCTGAGATTATTAATTGTATCTACAAGCCCCTTCATCTACCCAATACCTTTTTCTTTTCCCTACTCTTTAAATTAGTCCCTTTAATCCCCAAAGTGCATGAAAAAAAGTGTTTTAAAATTTTTTTTCTATATGATTTAGTGGTCCAAGGGACAAGTGAAAGGGTGAAAGAAAGTACAATAGAAATAGTGAGCTCATGTGCAGAAAAGTTTTGCAGAAACACTTTCCTGCACCTGAATTGGTGGTTCAAGGTACCCAGTCAGTTATTTGAGTGAAGGGTAGGCAAGAGACTGAGGTCACATGAAGCAAAGTGTTGCAGCAACACTTTTCTCCATGTGACTTGGGGCTGTAATGATCAAGTGAGAGAACATTTAGAGGGGTGATATTAGATGTGAGGGCCCGTGAAAAAAATTGTTTCTGAAAAACTTTTTCCCATGAAAAGTGGGGATGTGAGGGTGTAAGTTGGTGAGCAACCAGATGTATGGGGGGGAAAGTGGGAAAGGCTGGTAAAGAAAAATGGAAAACTTAGAGGTGTGATGGAGATCCTGGGGGTGAAAAGAAAGATCTTTACAGTGGTAAATGAGGGATTTTAGAGAAGTAGGGGGTAATTATAGAAGAAAATATAGTATTTTGAGGGTTGAATGGGGAATTAAAGATAGTGAAAAACTGGGGATGTGTGATCTTTGTAAAATAACATGTGGGATTTGGACAACTGGTTGAGGAAACACTGGGGGGTGATTGTTGAATGTGTAGAAAAGGGGTAATAAGATGTTAAAGAGTAGGATAAAATGGATGCTTTTATGGATTTTTTGGGTTTAAAGGTAAGTGGGGGACAAAGAGTGGGTGGAAGAAGATTTCATAACTCTGGGGGTTAGAATCTCTGTGATTAATCTCACTGAGGTTTAAAAAATAAAAAATGGGTTTCAAAGAATGGGAAAGCAATCATCCACTCTTAATTAAAATTTGATATAAAAATGATGTGAATTTCAAGTATTTTTCTAATATGACTATGGAATCTGGCCAATATGTACTTTCATTTTTAATGAATGATGGACATAAAGTTTAGATGAAAAATAAATGTTTTTTTCATAAAACTTGAGCATCAATTATTATTGTGCACTAATAATGTATTATTTTCTACAGATTTCAATATTTTATTATTTGGAAGTGCATTGAAGTGCATAAAGTTTGGAAATTTGAACTAGACCCTATGTCTAAAAAAAAGAGATGAACACATTTCAAGATTTTTGGAGCTTCAAAAGTCTATAAGAATAAGCATAAATATTTTTTGAGCTGGGAAAAAATAGATAAAAATGAATAAAATGAGTCATCAGAATATGTATTAAGCAATTTAATTAAAAATTTTATTCTTGGTCTATTTTGAAAAATTGAAATAAACTTCTTTACTTTTCATGTTATTCAGACCTGTATATAGCACCAAAAAGTTTTAAAAAATGTGAGTTTCAGCCTACTTAGAATTATAACCAGAGTAAAACAAGGTTAGTCAGAAGTACAAAAAAACAACTTGCCTACAAGTCCTATCTTTCCCCCCCCCCTGTGAATAAACATCCTGAAATAAACACACACACCTAAGAAACCCCTGAATTCAGTAGTATTCCTAGGCCTTGGCTGTGACTGAAACTTATTAAATTTCTTCTTTGAAATAATTTGACCATCTCTACACATCAAATGACCCAAGATTTACAATTCTGGAATGAAAAAATAAAAATTTGAGCCAGAAATACTAAGACTTGTGTTGCATGCTAGCAAGAAGGAGCTAAATCCATATGGAAAAGAAGAAGCCATTTTTAGAATGGCAGAATTAAAATTTTTCATCCATAAATACAAGGATCAAAGCACATATAATGTGGTTGAAATTCTTAAATAGCTAATTTTTTTTCTCTTATAATTATATCTTAATGATTGTTTAGTGATTCTGGTGTTTTATGGAAGCCATTTTCAGTTTTTTTATTTGATATATCTGTTGGTTTTATATTTTTTGTGCTTCAGATAATGAGGATTGGTTTTTTACATAAGTGATTACTACTAAGATATAGCTTATCTTCAGCTCTATAGTTTATGTCTTCTGGATATTCTTATTATATTTGATTTTAAGGGTTTGTTTGATGTTTCTCAATTTTAGTTGTAATTACTTAGGATTATTTTTTAGATGAGCCATGGCAGGACCATGGAACATTTGCCTAAAGAAATATTAATAAAGGGTTTCTATGGCACACCTATGGCTTTTTTTCTCATGAAATTCTGCAGTTAAATTTGGAAGGAAAGAGAGAATTTTTAGAAGAAATTCATGGGATATATTTTTCTATTGCCATTACTTTCAAAGGAAAGGATCTCTTGTTTCCCATCACCTTATTACAATTGTTTTTAAAGAAATATTTAAGGAACTTTTAGAAAAATTCAATCACTTATTTTTAAGAAAATGAGAATATTTTCTTACAATAATTACTATTAATAATAATGTAATTATTTTTTATTGTACACCACTATATACCATAATTTTGGGAATTATACACTTATTTGTATGAGAATATCATTTTACTCACTCTCTTAACTGCTGACTATTGAATCTTAGTCCTACTTCTCTGAAATCAAATAATTCCACATTACCTTATTAGGGGGTATCAAAGTTAGAAACTTATTTTTATTAAAAAAGTATTTCAAAACACACAAAGAAATCCACAGACTTGACATTAGATCTCAGTGAAAAGGTGGTTTTGGGACACAGTATGGCATATTTAAAAAACAATCATGGTTGAATTGGTGTAAAAGTGAGGTATTTTGAAATTGTAGATTTCTAACTTTGATACCCACTATTAAGAATGCAGGTTTTTTGTTTTCTTTCTAAAACTCTTCAGTTTCTTCTTACAGTAGGCACCACACAATATTTTGGGAGGACTTGCTAGCAAGTCCTCAACTTGAGCTTAGATGGAACACAGATGGAACTCAGACTGAACTTATAATGAACTGATACTGAAATTTACTTTCTACTCATATTGAGCTCTTAACCAATGAGGAATGATGCTGTGCTGAAATAATATTGAGAGTATAATGAAAGATTAATAGAAATAAAAAGTTGGGGACCTTAAGAATCTGATAAATCCACAGTATTTTTTTAATAAAACAAAATTTAATTCTAATTTTGAATCTCACTTTATCAGTAAAAAGACTGAAAATCATATTACTTATTTCAAAATTATTACTTCTAAGCTTTCTAATGAGTTAATTAATTTTTTGATAAAAAATATAAAATTACATATGTGGCTCTTTTTTTTGAAAACTCCTTTTAACCCAGAATTTGAAGCTTTGATTTTTAACTTTAACCCATATGACCTTATTCTTTATTTCATGTATTTTTATATTTTTTGTTCATTCAATATAATTATTTTCAATTCAGTTGAGTTATCCAAAAAAATATTGAACAATCAAATATCTTATATTTTTACTTCTAGAATACAGTTAAACCACATATAAATAAACAAAAAAATTATCAATGTGCTTTCTCAATCTCTTACTAAATGAAGTAATCTAATATATTTCTTATACTAAACACTAATATTTGAGAAATTATTTGATTATATGTGTGTAAAAAATTATATCTCTTATAATAGTAGATTTAATCCGGCTTTTGAAATTTTAAAATGCAAGTCAATGATTCAAATCAAAAGGAAAATCATTTTTGAACTTTTATATGAACTGTTTATTCCTCAAATACTAAGTATTTTTGTAATCAGCATTTAGTTAACATAATAAATATATGAGATTCTAGAACTTTTCATGATTTAGTTCATTAAAATTCTATGAAAATATTGTCAGTTGGTGAGTGATCTCATTAGTTAAAATAATTAATCACTACTCAATGAATTTTTCATATGAAAAACTGAAATTCAAACTAGAAGTAAACATTTTAAAGATAAAACACAACAAAAAAGCGTAAAACTCTTTAAATTTAAAAATAATGTTTAAGTGTGCTTCCATTCTATATGGTGGGATAATTGCTATGTCCACCTGGGAATAAGCACCATAGATTTTCAAAAGTGTTCTTGTGTCAAAAAATGTGGTTCAGGTCAAATTTCAGAGTAAAATATTGTGCAAGAACTGAACTTAATAGGTAGATGTGGTAATTTTTCATCATTATATTATTTTCTCATTGAATAACTACCATATAATAATTATTTTGTAAAAAAGACACAATAGGTATTTTGAGTTATATTCATATAAAAAAGCTAGTTTTAAACCGATTATATTTTAATTAAAATTAATAATGATGCATATTTTAAATGAATAGTCAGAATATTTCAATTCTATGTTGTTGATGAAAAAATTAAGTAAAAAGTTTCAGGTTTTCTTTTTTTAGTCTTTGAAAAAAGTTTTTGACAGGATTAATTCACTACTGAACATTTACACATACTTCTTAAATAGAATATATGAGTTAACCATTTATCAATCATTTATTATAAAACTTATATTCACACTGGTAGGTAAAAATTATATTATTCTGCTATCAAATTTCTAATTCTTTAAAGTAAAATCCTTTTGATATTATATTTAAACAGAAGATTTTATAAATCTTCTTGTAATTGGCCTTATAAATAAGAAATACTAGAATGAATATATTTTAAAAAAAATGAATTTGGATAGAGAATATTTCAACTTGTCATTACACAATTAAAACAGAAACTTAAGGTGAAACATTGAGTTTTCACAACAATATATATTTATTTGAAATATATATATTTAATTTTTTAAAAAGATTACATTGTTATCCTATGAGATTTCCCTTTAATTTACACATGAAAATCAAAAGGAAAAAATTTGAGGCTTTGAAGAATCTATACTTTTCGTACTTAAAATGAACAAATTGTTTTTTCGAGTTAGTATGAATCTAAAAATAAGATCTGATACCTTTTTCATATGTTATAGGTTTATCAGAATAATTTTTAGTTGTCTTCTTAGTCTTTAATGGAGAAAAAAGAATAATTTCATAATATTAGAAAATCAACATCCAAATATTTTTAATAAAAAATTTCTCTAAAATGATTCATCAATTGTATTTGTTTCCAGAATTTTAAATTTTTTAATATAAATCATTTTTTTAATAATATACTTATGTCTACATTTTAAAATATTTGATAAAAGTTTTATAAATTTATAAATTTTCTCACAGTTCAACTTAGCTTGAGCCACATTTTGAAAAAGGATCTCATTGTAAGTTCAATCTAAGTTCCACCAACATTAAGATATATTATTTTTGCAAAATGTATATAGTCATTGGAATGAAAAAACTTTTGTAAAAAAAATGACTCAAAAAAAATTTTCTTTTATTTGATAGATTATAGAAAAGATATTGAGGAAGCTGGCATACTCAGTTTATTAAACTTTTGGCTATCATGACTAATTATTATTTCATGTACAGTAATCATATAACATAAAATAAAGCAAAAGGTTTACTATATAAATCAATATGTTTCATTTTAAATATTTATTTAAATTTTATTTTTGAATTTAAAAATATTATGCATCTCACTAAAAATTTTCTGAACTAAACTAAAAGCTCTACACATTCATCTAATAAAAGAAAAAAATTTCATTAGCTCAAAATTATAATATAGGCTTTTTTACTTTTCACAAATTGTTTCAAAAGTTTACCTATTTTATTGGTTTTCTGTCTTATGTATATTCTTAATAAACATTCTGTAAATGACTTTGTAGAAAATCAAAATAGTATTTAATGTATAGTTCTTACACTCCTGTAGATCTTCAGTCTCAATATTTGGTACTTATTACAAACATTGAATAAACCAATAGCTTGTATGTATTGAGGGTTACATATAGAAATAAACCACTTTTACATGTTGTTTTTGATTGTGGAAAATGAGTGCTGAAATCAGACAGGGTGAAATCTGCTCTTTGGACGAAAGATAGAGTCCAAATTCAGTTTTTTTCCACCTTGTTTCACATCCTTTTGAGCTCTATACATGACTTTCTTTGCCTTTGTATTCCTTCTGACTTCATTCCCATATCTCTTCTTTTGATAAACATCCCAAGGCAGTTACTGTAGTATCAAACTTTCATGAGTAATTTTCCATACTCCTCACCCTTCCCCTCACCTCCCCTTTTACTTTTCACCCCACCCCACTACTCTTGCTTCTGTACTCATCTATACTCACCTGTTTCTCACTCCTTCCTACCCCACCCCACCTCTTTCACTTCCCAACTCAACCTTTTTATTTTCACCCTTTAACCCACCAAGACCTTTTTAAGATATCCTAGACCTCCCACTTCCAAATCCAACCTTCTTGTTCCCCATACCAACTATTTAACCTCAAAATCATCTTGATCCTTTTGCTGCTCACCCCACCTCTTTGGCTTGTAAATTCACCCCTTTTTTTCCATATAGAGTGACAGGGGTGAGAATTAGATCAGTTAAAGTTATTCATAGTGATATGAGATATTTAAGGGTGGATAGGGAATAAAAAGGGGTGATATGTCTAAGAAATTGATTTAGGTGAGGTGAGGTGGGTGGGAGAGGGGTGGTGAAGGGGGATACAAGGGGTGGTGAGGGGAGAGGACTGGGGAGAGTAGCACTAAACTTAAGAGATTGAGAGAATGTGTGAGGGGAAGCATATCGGAAGCACAAAAGAGGGGAGGGAAGTATTAGGAAGGATAATTTTTAAGTAGAATAAATAATAAACATATATAATAAATTATAGAGAATTGAAAATGGAAGGCATTGAAACAAAAAAAACTTATAACTATTGTTCAGAGTTTTTTAGCCAAATATTTTATTCTTGTTGAAAATTGACACTTCTTTTTTTTCTATAATGAAGGTAATGGTAAATTATTTTTTTGAAAAATAGTGACAATAAAATATTTTTCAATCTAAAATTATGGTATAAATATTAATTTTTTGGATTGTACAATTAACTAAATTATTTTAACCATCAATTTTGAGCTTTATGTAGCTTCCAATAATACTTAAGAATATATACTCATACAATGAAAGCAAATATATAATTCAGGAAATTTTTACTAATAAAATTTTGATGAAAAGTATCATTTTAATAATTTTTTTCTTGAATAACTTTTTCTAGTATTTGGAGATTCTTTTATAAATTTATTAGTGAAAAATCCTGTAAAGGCATGCAAAAGGGGTTTTAGCTCAATTTATACAATAATTTTTATATTTTCAAAGAAAGAAAAAAAACATGCTTTTTCACAATCCTATAAATGTGCCCACTTTTTTTGGTAGTGTGGTTCACTTACTTCAATATTCCTACAAAAACTCTAGCAAGTCAAACATCAAGATTTGTTTTGCTAATAATAAACTGTGCTTCAATAAATGTTTGAATTAATTTCAAGTTGTATTCAAATTAAAATCAATATTACCTCATGATTGTTTCAACACCACCTCAATGTGTGCTTAATTATATATGAATTTGGGTTTAAGGTTGCAGACTTGCTAGCAAGTCCACCTCCCATATTGCATGGTGAGGGCGACTGTAAGATTTTATCTACAGCAGTATATGACTGTTGGGATATTTGGAGGAGGCACTAGGACTGTCTCTTTGGCCTTCCCACTTGGAATTCCTGACTAAACTTTGTGCACTGTCATGAAAATATGGTGTGAGTGGGGTTAAATTGAACCTGATCCATTCCCTGGTCTTAAGAAGAATAAGGCTGAGTTTGATATGCAACAACCAAACCAATTAATTCAATCAGATTTCAAAGCTCAATTTAGAGATACTCTTTAATCCCTCACAAAAAATATTTTCCCTTGAACTGGCTGTAAAGTTTCCCATTTTTTGGGCTTGAACAACCATGTTGCTGTCAAAGAACTTTTATTGAATGAATTCCATCTAGTTTTTTACTTGGCTTTCACTCATAAATACTCAGCCTAGAGTATGGAAGACTAGAAGTGCATAATAGTTTCAGATGAATCACTTTTTGAGGTAGGTTAAATTTCAAAGAAGAATGACTTTTTGAAGAAAAAATATGAAAAATACATGCCTGAATGCTTCAGTTGAGTTTCAAGAGTGGTCAATCATTGATAAATGTGTGGGGTAATTTCAAGTAGGAAAGAAGGTGCCTTCGGTTTTCTTCTCTAGAAGTTTTTGGTTCACCTCTCAAATATTCATCAAATAAGTGTACAAATAATTTCTGTCCCCCTAGCTTGAAGAAAATCACCTGCATCAAAACTTACTTATATTTGAAGACAATGCTCCAATTCACACATAAACAACTGCATAAAAAAATTTTCATAATACTTATTTCATCAAGATAGAAGACTGGATTTCCCACCTCCCTGGAATCAAAACTATTGAGAAACTATGAATGATCCTCAATACCTGTGTCAAACAAGGATTTATGCCTTCTAATCCTGATGAAGTGGAGGCCTCATTATAATCTGTGTTAAATTTACCAGAGAACAATCATGAGCACCTGATAACAGGTGCCAATCCCTATCTTATATTTGATTCATTTTTAGCTCAACTTTAATTCTTCTAGGGATACTGTGCACTTTACACTGAGTATTCCAGCTCATGTGGCATAAAATCTGAGTTATTCTTGAATCACAAATGAATTGAGGGGATGGCACCTGCTAGTAGGAGCAAGGTGATTTTTAATGATGATTTTCTTCCAAGCACTATTTTACTCAGCCTGTTCAATTTAATGCCAAATCAAATAAAAACCATCATCAGAGCTAAGGAGGCTCCACCAGGTGATTACCCTTCCCCAAAAAACTTATTTTTTTTACTTTTTGTCACTTTTAGTATCTTATATAGTCAAAATCATAGCTATGAATTGTTCTATGTTGGTCTCATCTTTATGGGACGTCTTTTTTCCATTTTAATGAACATTTTCAAATCCTTAATTTTATAAAAAATACTGTGCAAGTTATACAAAAAATAACTTCATATACAAAATACACAGGTTAATATGAGCCAGAATGTGAGTTGTAATGTTGATAATGAGCAAATATTGAGGTTTATATTGGGAAAAACAAAATTGCAAGGACCTTTTGCCACCCACTGTATATAAATATGCATAAAAATATTCTTCACACATACATAATGCATATTTCATATGCATAAATTATGAAAATTCATATCTATGCATATGTTATATTGAATATAAGTTCATCAAGCATACTCAGAATGGATGCAAAATGCATATTGAATATGCATGCATTCATCATTTTCAATACACCATCTTAATGCATATCTGATATGAATACATCATGCATATTTATTTTAAATACGTGATTAATATTCAATGTGCATAAATAATTCACATCACATATGTAAAATGGAGAAATGATCAACTTGTTTGCAATGTAGGATCATGTGGGGTTCAATATAGGTCCAGTCTGTGACTAAATGTGGTGCTAATGTATTTTACAAGATATTTATGAAGTGAACATAATTTATGGATTAAGAAGGGGAAACTGCAGTTCAAAGAGAGGGGATTACTATAAGTACCCTTACAAGTTTTCTGTGTTGTCTCATCTTTGGGAGCTCAAATCCACCACTTAAAATATATAATTCATTAAAAAGTATACATTACCAATTTATTTTATTATCCTCTTTTTTCTCTGGTGTAGGTTGGAAACACACTAATTAATTTCTGTCACTAGTATAATTGTGACAGCTTGTACTCAGTGTTAGCTTCTCTGGTGCACTAAACTTTGTATATCACTCTCTGGTGCAAGTTTAGCAACTTGCTCTAACTATTTTTTTCTCCATGGTACAGGTGTAAACTTGTAAGAAGGTTTTTTGGCTGCTTTGAATTTTGTTGCATTTTAGATCTCTCTTTTACAGATCCTCAAAATTCTTAAATTCATCTTAAAATCTTTAACTCATCAAGAATACTTTTTAAGTTGGAAAAACAAATCTCATTATTTTACATTGAAATAGAAGGGTCTCTCAGGTTTATATTCCCCCATTGGATTCTACTTGCATAATTCAACTTCAAGAGTCTTTCTACACCACATTCAAGAGTGCTGAAGCACTGAGATGCATGTGGTGGATTCCTGGAATTTATACCATTCTTATTTCTCTTTTTTTCCCCCAATTTTCCTTTTTTCTCAAAATTTATTTTTATGAATCATCTGGATGGATGAAGAGTTTTAAGTTTCTTTTTTTTGTTTTGAGGTTTCAATGGTCTGGAATTCAAAAATTGTGTATTTTTGAAAAACAAATAATGATAAAAAAAATTGACATTTTGCATCACTAAAACTGGATTATAATTTTAAAGGCCTACTTCTACTGACCATACATATCAACAAGGGAAGCTAAAATTGCAACAGTAAATAATAAAAACTTACCTCAAACAGTCAAAAAATTCAAAATTGTTTTAGGATTTTTCAGCTATTACAAACAATATGTTAAAATATTTTGACAGATAAAAATATCACTTCATAAGCATTTGGAGAAGAGAAAAACTTGAAATGGAAGAAGAAAGAGATAAGGATATGCAAAACTTGAAATAAAGCTAAAATTAATCACCACAGAAAATACAGGGGTAAAAATATAGCAATTCCTTTTGTTTTAATTTCTCTTTATCCTTTCTTAACACCAAATTTATATGTGCCTTATAAAATTTTATAAAATAATGAATACTAAATTAAGTCTCAGATCTACCATAGAAAATTTAATCTGATTATCTTAATAGATTCCGAAGAATATTATTAATCTCTCCATATATTTCAATGGAACTTTTATTAAAAAATGTGACATGAATATTTCAATTATTAATAAAAGATTACATGTGAGATAAAAGTAGCCATTAATCAGTCAATTTTATATTGATTTGAAACCTAAAAATCTCATTAATTTTGTATTGATAATCACCATTGGAAAATTTCAGGATAAATTCTAGCAATCACTTTTTGAACTTCAGAGTTTTCTTTTTTTATTCTAGAATCATGGAAATATTTTCTGGCTCTCTCTTTAAGTGTAGTCATTTTTTCAGAGGTCATAGAGCGGTAATTTGGGAGGGTGCCCAATATTTCTCACATGTTTGGAGTTTCTCACAAGGAGACGTTTATTAGTTAAAGCTTGCACAGAAATATGAAGAACTTTTTAGAAACATTCAATTCCACTTCCATTGGCCCCTCATCTGAAATTCACATCATCCAAAAGTTTTTTCTGTGATACAAAGGTGCCCTCAGGGTAGGAATAATATGAAAATCCAAAGTAAGTAACAAGTGCACCTCAAGGAAATAAGGATCCAAATATAACTTATACGATTAAGATATAAATTCCAAGTAAAAAGCAAAAATCTAGAAAGTAAAAAGCCAATTATACCTGTGATTAGAATGGGCTTGTGTCAGCTGTATTGCAAGATAAATAGAATAAGATAACTAGAAAATGATAACCCTATAGGAATAATATAACAATCCTAAGTAAGCAACAAGTGAAACTCAAGGTAATAATGAACCCATTATACCTAAAGTTAAATAGATAAAAAAAACCAAGTGAAAAAGTACTACAGGGATGGCAGAGGATTATAGAAAACAGGCATCATGTGTGGTTAGGATGGACTCATGTGGGGAACAGCACAAAAGGTACAGGACCTTTTATGCTGAGCAGTCCAATTCTCATTACAGGGATATCTACACAAAAAGTAAGATCCTGACTAAAAGTGTATTGTATAAGCAACTTATTAAACAATTGCACTCCTGGATCAGTAGGGGAGTGAGCCTGCACTACTCATGTAATCACATTGGTGCTGTTTATATCTACTCTAAGAGATAAAATCACATAATACTATGTATTATAAAAAAATTAATGTTCTAGTTATAGGAAAGAAATGAGTCACAGTGAGAATTCTAACAGTTACAAGGGCTGAGATACCGGTTGTTGTTGTATGCTTGAGACATAAATGGAAGAAACTGGGAAAAAATTATGAATCAGGAAGAGACAATAAATAGTTGGTTTTTTCAAGAAACCTCCAGAAAAATACCTACTGATAGAGTGAAGGCAAACTAATCTTGGAAAATGTTAAGTGAGGTGTGAGAGGTCGTGGTGGTGACAAAAAATAATGAAGGAAAGGTGAAAATGATGATTATGCAAAAAAGTGCAAAATCTCTTTGTCTGGCTGCTCTAGTGCTCAGATCCGCATCTAATTCTCAGGCAACAAACAGTGAGAACTAGATCAATGGAGAAAAAACTGTGGAAAATTAGTCATGGAGATTAATCTTAACATGTGTTACAAAACTTAGGGGGTATCAAAGTTAGAAATTTGTAATTATTTAAAAGGTATTTCACAAAACAAAAAGAATGCCACACACTTGAGATTAATTCTCAGTAAAAGGGTGTATAGGGGGCACAATATGGCATATTTTAAAAAATAACCATGGTTGATTTGGTGGAAAAAAGAGGTATTTTGAAATGGAAGATTTCTAACTTTGATACCCCTTATCATGGCGCTAATCATTTAATGGAAAATAACTATAGAACTTAACTATCCTAATATGTATTTAGATATTTATTTTCTTTCTCTGCTATATTCGTGCTTGGTTAGGCTCACACCTTTAATACATTAATCCCAATTTTAACTTTACACATATCAAATCTTCTGAATATGATATACAAAGTGTTATAGGTTCCCTATTATTTACTCTTTTACTCTTCTTCCATACTTCATCTTTTGATAATCAAGATACACACCATCCCAGTGAGTGAACTTCCTTTTAGGTAGCTGAGATAATTTGAGCAATTTTACTTCAACATGTGTTTTCTTAAATGGCACATGTTCTGAAAGAATGTACCTCTGGAGTTGAAACGGAAACAATTTTGAAAACTTCAAGCCCGCAACTTTTTTATCAAGGTAATGTATATTTGATGATTCTTCCTTATATCTCTCTTGAAGGATAGTATCATAAATTATTTTAACATCTTTCCCAAAGAAGAACTCAGTCCTAGCGTCATCACCCAGCTTACATAGGAGAGCATACAAGAATATTTTTCGATGCCAGTTTTCAGCGACTTTAATATTTTCCGGGATGACAAGATCACGCAACAATAATTTTTTTGGATTATCCTTTATCATATTTATCTCTTTTTCATTGCTATTGAAAAGCCAATCTCCCATAAGACAAATGAGCTTCTCGTAGGTTTGTCGTTTTTCTTGATGTGTGAGGTTCTCGCCCTTCAAACATTTTAGAAAAGCATGAGCATAATCAGCACAACGGATCGCAATAGAGCTATGAAGCCCTTCTTCCATTAGTTGCATAGTTGAAGCGTATACTCTCCAATAAAAAAGAACATCCGCAGGATCTTGAGGATGTGAAGGTTGGAAAATTTGAAGAGCGCTTGTTATTTTTTGAACGTCTTGAAAGATCAAAAATTGAGCAACCTTGAAGTGGTCCATAGAGAATTTGTGTTGAGTAGAAAATTCTTTATAAAACGACTCCAGTCCATTGTAAAAAGTCTGATATATTTCAAAAGGTCCTCTCTCACGAAGGTAGAACTTTCTTGAGGGTGCGGATGTAAGCAGCTTTTCAGACAATTGGAAAATCACTTTGACGCATATCTGTGCTTTCTTAATGTCGGCATCACGTGACTCTTTGGTTACTTCTTGCCAGTTCTTTGGAAGTTCTAACAGCATACTCAAGCGTCTACGCAATATTTTTGGTCTTTTTATAGCGTAGGACAGATCCAAAAATGATGAATAGCCACCATGTACATGTCGCCTATAGGCATTATCCATTAAATAAACCCTCTTAAGAGATTTTCTTCCCTGGTCACGGGGTTGATCTTGATAAGGGTGATGATGATGACCAAAGTTACTTTCAGAATGTGAGAAAGGATTATCAATACTTTTCAACGAATTTTCTTTATTAGAATGTTTCCTAAAACGCTTTTGACTGGCATCTTTATAGAGCGGTTCATCTGTTTCTGGACCTCGTGGTATATTTTGATAAGGGTAATTATGAGGAGCAATGACGCTTTTCAAAAGTGGGATAGAAGCATCAATAATTACAGGCTCTTTACCTTTCTCAGAAATTCTCCTAGATTTTTTATTGCTAGTATTTTCGTAAGATATTACATTCATGTCTTGGTCTTGGTATGGAATCTCATTAGGGTAATGATTAGAATCAAAGTTGATTCCCAAAGCTGGGGGGGGATCATTATTACTCTCCAACTGTGTAATTTTCTTATAACGCTGCCTAGCACGTTTTTTACCAGTAATTTTATAAAATGGTGCATTCATGTCTTTATCTTCGGGTGTGTTTTCATGAGGATGATTGTGAGAAACATAACTACTTTCCAAGCGGGGCGGAAAATTATTGAGACTTTCCAGTTCATTCATTTTCGTATGGTGCTCCCGGTAATGTTTCTTACCTTCCTTTTGATAAGATTGTACATTCATGTCTTCTTCTTGGTTTGAGATATCCTGGGATTGAAAAACTGAGGGGTACTCTCTTCTTTGGGTCTCCTGAATGGCTTTTTAAGTTTCCCTCTAAATTTAAAAATATAAACAGAAATAACAAACCGATTGCGTGTATGAATTACCAGTATCCATTTGTTCTGAGTGGAACTGCACATTAGATGAATGATCTGGTGGGCGCCCAGGTAGTAAATTAGATGAATCTTTGTTAGTATGGTCCATTTCGGTGCGGTAGGAGTTCCGCTAAAAACAGACAGAACATGTATGAGATTATTTTTATAAACAGTGTTTTCAAATTACTCACTGGATCCCATGATGATACTTGACTTTGCAGGCTTGATGCTGGTTGCTTGTCTAGATGTTTACCAGTCATCTTGTTTTTCAAGGGTTCTCCTTGGTTAAATGTAGACAATTCATGAGAAGTGGCCTCCAAATAATGGTTCGGGGGAAGTAGCGACAATTCTAGATTGACTCTTGCGGCGGACGGGATGATGTTTTCTCCGTTTAGTGGTTTTGAATACAGATGATGAACTCGCAGTAGCTGTATCAATAGAAAAAAATGCGAAACCCTCAAGATAATATGATCTATGCACAGTGCGTGCAAAATCACATTTTTTATTTTTATTTTATTTGATATATACATCAAAAATTGGTTTTGAGAACAGAACGCAAAAGTAAAATTAGCCAAGATTCACTTGACATCATGTCATATATTTTTTGGCTGCGACATACTACCCAGCAAGAAAAAAAATACACCTGCGCGAGCTAGATTAGTTTTTCCTCTTCCAAATTGTGATATCCTGTTTAAAAATTTCATTTGTATTTGCATCATGAAACATGAAGCTATAGATTGAGTCGAACAATTCTATTGAGTATGTATAAAATGGTAGCAGATTATAAAATTTTAGTCTAAACTAAAAAAATGGTGGGGGGTTGCTATTACAATATGGTTATATATTCGTAGGGCTACTCAGCCTATCGCTATGAGACTAAATGGTACTCAACAGACATAGTTAAAAGAAAAAACTGCCGAGATGCAGATAGCCTTTAACCAGATATGTGTGGCCAATAGTTAATTGAATAGTATTTTTTTAATCTTTTCAAAGCTGAGAAGAAAGAAATTAAACCAATAACCATTCACTTAAACATCTCCAGCCGTCTCGGCAATTTTTCTGTAAGAACATTCACCCCCGTCACGAGAAATTTTTTGTAACTGAATAGATATTTGTGCAACTTTTGTAAATCAATTACAATCTTCATTCCACAAATCAAATTTTACTAAACGCCACTGTGTCAGTGTGTCCTAATTGTAGACATGGCATTAGATTTAGTCCTAGAATATCCGGATTTTATTACTATGATAAGTGCTTACCGGTAGGCATGGAATTAGATTTAGTCCCAAAATAACTGGGGAAAAGACCTTGTACTGTGTCATCAGGTTTATATACATGGTAACTATGTGCATAACTATTAGGTAACTTACATCCCCTCACCTCTTTGTTATGTTATCCTTTCCCAATCAATATATGCTATCAACTGCCGGTCTGATGTGAGTAAAAAAATATATGGGGATAATCATCAAGTAGAAAATAAATCTGCTTATAAACAGGAGATAGAAAGAAGATGGTATATTATAGAAATTTTCAGGTAGAAAAAAATCATGAGAGATGAAACAAAGTAGAGAAACAATTTTTATCATTACTTACACCATGCAATATGGGGGGGCGGACTTGCTAGCAAGTCCACAACCTCGAACCTTAATTCACCCCAATGTGAAATGAAAGTGAACTAGCGATGAAGCAATCATTGAACAAGGGTGAAACTGAACTGAACTCACCTTGATGGAAACTTGAAGTTCAATTCAAGTACCAGTATGGCATATCAACATGAATAGTGCCTTTGTGCAGTTGAATTGGGGTTGTTTTGGTAGTTGGGTTGAAATTTGGGATTGTCTGGTATACTCAAATTGGGTGTTTTATGTTATTTTCTGGATTCCTGGGAAGAATATTGGAGCTATGGGGATGTGGATATTATCATTGGATTGCCTTGGATCTTCTCTAGATTTCATGTTCTCATGATATTTTTTGTATTCTGGGTTTTAAGGGCTCATTTGGGCATATTTCAGTTTTCACTATAACTGTTTAATTGTTTTTTCATATTTTTTGGGCTAACATTAGGGGGTAACAATGTTCAGGGATCCGCAATTAGGAATCAGGAATTTTTTTTCCCAGGATCAGACATTATTAATTGCAGAAGATTCTTATCCACTAGCCCTAGGACTAGTGGATAAGGAATCCACAATAATGCATTATCCCACCACTTATACCCCAATTTCTGTTCCTAATTCCTGATCCCAAACTCATCACATCCATGATTGATTTGTAAGCAAGTCACATGACTTACAATTTCTGATGCCATCCTTAAGTCTTTCCTCACTCTATGCTACTTAATTTTGGTGGCAAACACTTAAAATTTTTTTCTATCTACACACCCCACCTGCCCATTTGGTAGTGAATTCACACTTCCCACTGATCACCTTAACCTTCTACCAACAACCTTTTCTACTGACAATAATGAAGCACCTCTCTACTAGGAAGCAACTTCACACAGCTATGAATGCTATCACTTTAGTTTTAGCCGCTGACTCTGATTCTGAATCTGGTTTGGAAGACACTTTAGCTTATATGTCTTTTCTTTCCAAAAAGCATTACATCATCCCAAGTGTGCCAAATCTTTATCATCATCCCAGATATGATCTCTGCTCCATTCTCAACATTCCTCATTTAAACTTCACACAACTTTTTTGAACTTCTCCTGATTCTTTTTTAAAACTTTCTCAACTCATCTCCCATCATCCTATCTTCTATAATAATTCCCATAACAAACAGCATCATCCTGCCTTTCAACTTGCTGTCACACTATGTCACTTTGGTTCAAATGGAAATGGTGCTGCTGTAAAACATTTAGATAATCTTTTTACTATAGGATATGGTACCGTCATATTATACACCAAGCGCTGCATGATTGCTATCCTTTTTCTCAAGTCTCAAACACTTGCTTGGCCAGCTCCACAACAGCAACTTGAATCCTCTCAAGTAATGCAAGCTGAAGGTTTTCCTGGATGTGTAGGTTTTGTTGATGGTACAACTATACCTTTGAGTCAAAATCATGCTCATGATGGCAACCATTATTTTGATCACAAAAAAAGGTTCTTCAAAATGTTCTCCAATTTCATATCTTTCATAAACTAACTTTTTATCTTCTTTGTAGTTACTCTATTGACATTCAACTTGTCTGTGACGTCAACAAAAATTATATTGCTTTTCATAGTGGCTGCGCCAGCTCATGTCATGACTCTTCCGTCTTCCAAAGAATGAGGATTTCTTAAAGTCCTGACTCATACTTTGAAAAATCTCAGTACCTCCTTGAGACTCAGCATATGCAAGTGGAAAGTACATTATACCTGCTTTCCATGGCACAACTTTAGTAAATTACCCCAAAACCACCTTTAATTATCACCTTTCCCAATTAAGATTACAAATTGAACATGCTATTGGGATTTTAAAGGGAAGATTTTCTAGTCTCTGGGAACTCAGAATCCAATTTCAAAAAAAAATGGAAATAAAAACTGCAAATAATTGGATAATGATTTGTGTTATACTCCACAATATCCTAGCTGATTTAAAGGATGAGTGGAATGATCTTTATGAAGAAGAGGATCTGAACCAGCACCAGCTCTCCCCTCCCTTGAATCACAAAACATTCATTCAACCATCATACGCTCTGTCATTATGCCAACCATCCTCCAACATTTTAAAACACAAAACTTTCAATTTTTTTTCATACTCTTCAAATGTTCAACTTGTCTGCTTAAATCACTTGGGTTGGTGTTTTTTTTTGCATATTCATTTTTTTTGAATTTACAGTGAATATCTCTTTTTTGTATGTCTGATTTTTTTTCATTCACCAGCTCAACCTGAAAGCGCATATTTTCTGAAATCACATATTTTTTCAGTGTTTCTTTTTTTCATTCTTCTCTCA
This sequence comes from Hemileia vastatrix, assembly GCA_030280995.1. Taxonomy (NCBI): domain Eukaryota; kingdom Fungi; phylum Basidiomycota; class Pucciniomycetes; order Pucciniales; family Zaghouaniaceae; genus Hemileia; species Hemileia vastatrix. The sequence goes on along the minus strand of JASXTE010000007.1, from coordinate 27,240,679 downwards.
TATCTTTTTCCTCCTCTCCTCAAACATCCCTCAAATATTTTGGTTGCATTTTTTTAACCCATCTCACTAGGTAAGTCATTTTTTTCATTTTTATTGACTTTTTATTTGCTAATCATTTTTTTTTGCTTTTTTTTGTTTGTTTGTTTATATTTTTATTTTGGAAGTGCTTCAATTGTTTTCATTCAAGGTTAAACTAATGTTTTTTCTCTCCCTCTTTTCTCTCTTGTCCTCTTTTTCCCTCTTTTTCCCCTTCTTGACTGCCTCAATCCCTCTTTCACCCCATTTTATCCCCTATAGACATTCTTTTTTTGCCCTCTTTAGGACCCCTATACCCCCTGTCAGCCTAAATATCCTTAGGACTGAGTATTTCTTATGCTTAAAATAAGATAACCTTAAGTAAATTAAGCTTATATCTTAAAAATAAGGTTAAAATAATAATATATATTATTTTATTATATATATATAATTATTATTCTATTATATAATTTATAATAGTTTAAATAGCTTATCCATGGCCTAATAATACTTATTAAGGTGTTAATGGAGTCATAATATACTTATCTTAAGTGATATGAAGTAATTATTGACATACATAAGCTTATATGTATACATAAATCTCATATTCAGTGAAATATGCAGTATATTATGTATATTTAGGTATATAAGTGGGTTTTAGCCCCTTAATAGCCTATAACCTTTGTTTTTCTGCTTATTTTAGGTCATATGGACGAAATCAGTGGACTCACAACGCCTACAGAAGCATAGACACCTATATCAGGCGCATACACCCAGTTTGGACAACTAAAATTACTTCCTTGGATGGTTATTCACGGATTTATGGGTTGGAAGGATGTTTCTGGGTTAATGTGGATGCTTGGGGATGTTATTGGGGGCTTGGACATTTTATTTGTTTCCTTTATATGCTTTTAGTTTCATTAAATCTCTTTTTGATCATTTATTTTACCTGTTTCTTTATGGTATCCGCTTTTATCTGGGTTTTCTATTTATGGTATGACTCTGTGTTATTATTAATAGTGATGGAGGGTCCTTACTGGAGGTCTGGGTGTTGAAACTGCTTGAAGTGGACGCCATGGGGAGGTGATGGGCCCTCACAGTGCTGTAATTGCCGGGGATAGCAGTGACATCATCTGGATTGAAGGTCTGTGCACTCCAGTGGATTTGGGTATAAGTAAGGAGGGATTTTGACGGTTTATTATCATCATTCAATTACTACACTTCAAACAAACACTACAATACAATTATTAGCATTCAGAAATATATTATAAAGCCCTTATAAATTGATATTATCTTTATAAAAGCTATAACTATATTTTATTCTTCTATTTTCCACCACTAGCACGCATTTAAATCCAAGTATTGTGAGTTTTATTTGAGTATAACTATTCTATTAGTCTTCCCCTGAGGTTTAATCACTAAATCATTTATTAATAAGTAGTAGGACCATAAAATAACACTATTATATCATACTTATATACTAGACTGTACTGACACCCCCCCTTTACTCCCTTTTTCCCCCTTTATACTGCCTCACCCCTCTCCTACCCCCTCATCCCCCTACCCCCTTATTCCTTTCCCCCCTCTCCCCCCTTTCCCCTCCCCTCTTTCCTTGCCTCCTCTCCACAAGGCGTCTCAAGGGGGAAAAGGGGAGAGGAACTGGTGAAAAAGGTGGATAAGGGGACTTTGAGAAGATCAAGAAGGGGGAGGGGGGTTTGAGGACACCAAAAAGAGGGGAATGAGGCAGACATGGAGGGGTAATATGGGAGTTTGTAAAATAAAATTTTTATTATTTTTATTAACATTATTTTGTTTTTTTAACAGAATATTATAATAAAATTTTTTATGGTTCAAGCTAATTCAAAAATAAATTTGGTGTGTTTATAATTTTGAATATTTTTTTTTTGGGAATAATTTTTGTTATACATTTTTTTTTGGTTTAAATTTTTGATTATAATTTTTTTTGATCATTTTTTTTCCTGGACTTTAGTTGGTATATCTAACACCAAATAACTTTAAAATTCATTTTTTTGGGAAATAATTTTACTGATGTTTTTTTTTATTTAATTTTTTTGTTTGTATTTTTTTTCAAGGACAGTTTTAGTAATTATTTACTTTTCAAAAAACAATTATTTGGATTAACTTTTATCAATAAAATTCATAAGGTTAAATAAAAAAACTAAATTTTGTGAGTTTTATTTTTTTGCCAATTTTTTTTTGTTCAGAGAAAAAAATGTCTATTTTGTCAGAATCACACCTTACTTCTGTATCATCATCCTTTTTATCATCTTTATCATCTTTTTCAAATTCAACTTCATTTAAATCATCATCCAAAATATCAAAAAAATAATGATGTTCAACGTAAGCAGAATAAAAGAAATTTAAAAAAGAAAATTTATTTGGATTGCTTATTTGGCCATATATCAAATATCAAGTACTATAAAACTAGAGTGGATCAAAAAAAATTTATCCAAAAGAGTTACCAGAAGATTTAATATATTTAACCAAATCATGAGACAATGAAATTAAAGCAGTAATCAGTAATTCTTTTAAACCTCAATTTATTTTTTAAAATCATTCTTTTAATGGTTCAAAAGATGAAACCTTTAATCGACTATCCGATCTCATAATAACACTATATCGAATGGCTTTGGTTTGCTTACCAATAAGGAATACAAATTATTTGAGTGGTATTATGATTGGATTTGGTTGGAGACCAGGATTTGTTAAAGGCTATTTTCTTGGTATGTCTAAAAATATTTTTTTCTTTTTAAAATCATGTCTCTAATTTTATTTCCATAGGCATTTATTCTTTACTTAAAAATTTATCTAAAGCTGAAAAAGATGACAATTTTGCTTATGGGATATCTACGTTCTTTCAATACTTTTATGGCTCTTTGCCTCAAAAAACTCTGCAATAAAGCTTTTGAAGAGAATCATCAACTTACTACCAAATTTGGAATACCATATTGGTGTTACTCCAAATGGGTAGAAATTAGAAACAAATATCTTTTATTTTCAAATTTTATTATTACTCATTCAGAATTCCACAATAAGATTCATATTAATACAAATGATGCCAATTATCTTACTTTTGGATTTTTCTCATTTATCAATCTGATAACTTGACAACTTATTCCTCCACCAGCTAAAATCAAAAGTCATGGGTTATAATTTCTGGATCACAACTGTATAATAAATTTTTGATGGGGAACTGGAATTGTCAGCCAGGCTATCTCAGGAGCCCAGTTATTTATATAATAAATTACTGAAATCATTTAAGGGAATAACATTATGTATTATGTAGTTACAATAAATTATTTTATTAAATAATAAAATTATAAATATTTTATGAATAATTAAAATTATTAATATATTTAATTCTATTTTTAAATAAGTTTTTATTACATGAAAAAATATTATTTTCCATAAATACATGGTGCATTTCTATGTATTTAATATTTCTAAAAAATTAATTAAATTTATTATGATATTATAAGCTTAATTATATTTAACTTATAATGTAAATACAAATAAATTAATATAATTTAGATATTAAATCCAACTCATCATAAAATATTAGCCATACATATTAGGCACTTTTTTGACCCTTAACTGTGTCAGTAAAATTACTAAATAACTTAAAACACATATTTACTATCTTAATATTAAATTCTCACTTTAAAAAAGTTACAATTAAATTAATTCTTTGTTTCAATTAAATTAATTAATGAAAGTAGTTAAAAAAATTAATTAATTTCTCTTTATAACTGAATTAAATTTTTTACATAATTTTTGGCATGAAAATAATTCTATTTGTTTTAGTTAAAACCTTTACATCTTATTATAATACTTGCTTAGGATATTTTTTCTCACAGTTCTCATGATCTCATACTTATTTAGTTATTCATTATATTAATTACTTGTTTTGGAACTTTGATATGGGAAAGTTATTTACTTATTCACGGGTTTATTTTGTTGTTTCATTTTTCCCCCCACATTGTATGTTTTAATTAATTTCCTTTGATCTTTTGTTTCACATTACTATTACTCTTGTATATAAATTTGAAGTGCCTCAGAAGTATCCTTGCCTATAAAAGAGGCTTGGAATTTTTTTTTGTAGATCATCACTTGCAATACAAACTTTTAAATACTTATAATACATTATTATTATTTTTATTAGTATTACAAATCTAATGTAAATATTCAATAAATAATCTAAGGTTGATTTAAGTTTATTAGTAATACAAATTTTTAGCCACACAGAGAAGACTTTACTTACTTAAATAAATATTCATAAATAAACCAGAAACTCACTGTTGTGTCATTCCTTATAAATTTTCATTGCATTTCTATTGTTTTTATTTAATTATTTTATTAGTTCTATCAATTACATTTGTCTACCCATTTAGTTACTCTCTCTTTATTACTTTGTTCTCCTCCATTCCATTACACTATTCTTATTCACCTTCTTCTAGACAACCTGCCGACAGGAATTATCAAAACTATTTGGAACTATTCTAAGGATAATCACCAAACAACAAAAGCTCCCCTTGGTTTGGAATCTTGTAACGACTTTACTCACTTTTACTTCTCCTTCCAAAATAGTCAAAAACTAATTCAAAAAATCAAAAAGGTAAAAACAGAAGTTAAAAGTAATAAATTAAAAAAAACTTTGAGTAGATCTAAAAAGTATAGGGATTAGTAAAGTCATCAAATATTTTTTATTCTTCCATAAATTTATAATAAATAAATCAGATATTTAAATTTACTAACCTAAATCAATGGGACTATGGCCTTATGTTGTATAAATGGGAATCATGATAACATTAATTTGTTTCATGGGGTTCATCTTGCCTATACCTTTGAAAAGTCCCAAACTTAGTTTCTAGATTTTATCCACATTTTGGCTTGAGGAATTGTCATTACCTTAGAGCTAGTAAATTTGAGATATCTTATTTATTTATTTATTAATTTATTGAATTATATTAAATTTTGGTGATTTTCACCCCTTACTTTAATAAAATGCAGGGGAGGGTATTGCCAAATTTTCAAATCTGACATGTGAAATTGATGACTTAGAAAAATTTTGGTGATACCCACCCTTTGCTTCAATAAAATTCTGGGGAGGGAATTGCCAAATTTTTATAACAGATATAGAGTTTTGTCAACTTAGCTGTATTTAGAAAAGTAAATTTAATTATTTGAATGTAAAGAAGAAAAAATGTATGAGTTTTTCAAATTTTTGCAAAAAAAAATCATCTAGAATCAAGACCTTTAAAAAGTCAGCACATATGAAAGTATCACCAAAAAGATATAAAACAAAATTTATTTAATGAAGCAAACAAATAATCTAAAATGTTGCAATAAAATGTTTCAAATCCTAGTGAGGAGTGTGTGCTAGGGATTTATTATTATCTTTAATGCATTCTATCAAGAAAACTTTGTAAAAAAATAAAAAAAACTAGTTATCAAACATTTTCATTAAGTTTTCAACCTCCTCAATAGATTTATTAGCTTTAACACATTCTCTCAAGAAATATTTCTTTTTTTGAACCATCTTCAAGTTGATACTTGAGTTTCATTTGATCCAATAAAAAATTCTACTCAAGAGCCTTCTCCTCTTTCTTTCTCTTGAATTTCTTCTCCTCCAAGTCATGTGCCCTCTCATCCCTCTGTAAAGAGAGCTCAAATTTCTTCTCCTCTAAATCTTGTGCCCTATCATCCCTTTGTATATAGAGCTTGTATTGTTTCTTTTGAAAGTTGAAAGTATCTCTTGAAACTTCAATTTTATCTAGAGTGAAAATGAATATTAACAAAAGAAAAAAAATCTCACTTAATTATTAAGAGGTATGCTATCACTTACCAGATTCAAATTTCTCTGGAAAATCATCAATGGAAGAAAAAGGGGTTTGGGAAAAACTATCTCTGTTTTTCTTTTTATGACTGTTGAAATTCAAAGTAGTTGAGGGTCTTCACTTTTTTTTGGAGGTAAAATTTTCTTCTTCATCATTGATGCTAGCTTCAGACTCACTTTCTTGAGTATCCTGGGTTTGTTCATTAGCCTTTTTAGAAATAATAAAAATAAAACAACTAGACAAGAATTAAAAACTTACTGGAGTGGGATAATGTTGGTTTATATCACCATAAGGATCTATTAGAAAGCTATCTAGATTTGTTGAATTTATAAAAGGGGAGGCTTGAGTGGAGGAAGAGGATGGGAAAATATTTCTTTCAACATCATTTTCAAAGATAGCATCTTCACCATTCAACATTTTGGAAGGATTAACATCATCTTGCTCTCCAAAAATAGCATCCATCTCTTTAAAGTATGGACATAGAGATTCAAGTTTATCATCTATTTATTCTATGCCCTTACTAATAGGGGGTGTCAGTTCTGGAAAATCCGCACTTAAATTTGACCAAATTGGCACTTAAATAAGTGCGGATTTCCAAAACACACTAGCCCCAATACTGGTGGATTTCAAAATGAAATCAGTCACTTATTTCACTCAAATCCGCACTTTCTCAACCAAAAGTGCTGATTTCACCATCAAGTCCCATTTCACTGATTTGTCAGCATCATCCCATTCATACACAGCACTCCGCAGCATAACACTTCATAACTCAAAACATCATACATCACTTACATCTTCATATCATATCATATAAGAGTTATGCCTTCCTCACTTTCAAATTGTGATAAATTACATAAAGCAATGACTCTCATGGCTCTTGAACTGCTCTTGGACTCTGATTCCTATTCTGATTCTGATCTAGAAGAAGATTTTGTCTTTTTATCAAAAATGGCCACAAAACGTTACCTTCTTCCCAGAAAGCCTCAAGTACTTCATACCCCCAAGTACACCATCCAAACACTTCTTAACCTATCTACACCCAGTTTTAGACAGCTGTTCAGGAATTCTCACGAATGTTTCCTTAAATTGCTTGAGCTTATTCAGGATCATCCCATATTTCACAATAATTCTCAAAAAGAACAACGACATCCCTCAATTCAGTTGGCCATCATACTATGTCGTTTGGGTTCAAATGGTAATGGAGCCGCTTTGAAACGTTTAGAAAATGTCTTTGATTTAGGGTATGGTTCAGTTAACACTTATACCAAATGATGTATCACTGCCATCAACTCCTTGGAATCTCAACTTCTCACCTGGCCAACAAAAGAAGAGCGACTTGAATCATCTCAGGTTATGCAAGCAGAGGGCTTCCCAGGATGTATTGGTTTTGTTGATGGTACTACTATTCCTTTGAGCCAGAAACCTGCTCAAGGTGGAAACAATTACTTTCACATTCTCGTCAAAAATTTTCACCAAAATATTTACAAGTCAAAAAAATTCTTTATCTGTTTTAAAAAATTGGCAATACTCTCCCCTGCATTTTATTGAAGCAAGGGGTGGATATCACCAAAAATTTTCTAAGTCATCAATTTCACATGTCAGATTTGAAAATTTGGCAATACCCCCCCCCCTGCATTTTATTGAAGTAAGTGGTGGAAGTCATCTAAATTTAATATAATTACATAAATTATTAAATAAATATCTAATATATATCCATCTCCCTAGTTTAAAGTAATGACAATCCCTCAAGCCAAAATGCAAATCAAATCTAGAAACAAAAGTTTGTGACTTTCCACAGGTATAGGCTAGAGAAACCCCATGAAACAAATAAATGTTATCATGATTACCTTTTATAAAACACAAGTTCGTTGGCCCATTACTTTAGTTGAGTAAATTGATACATAAAAAATATTTATTAAAAATTTATGAAAAAATATAAAATTTTTGACGACAACTCTAATCCCCATACTTTTTGGATCTAGATAAAGTTTTTTTAAATCGATTAACTTTACCTTCTTTCATTACCTTATTGATTCTTTGAATCAACTTATGAATTATTTGAAATGAGAAACCAAAATGTGTTAAATCTTGACAGGATTCCAAACCAGGAGGAGCTTTGGTTGTTTGATGATTATCCTTAGAAGAATTTCAAATAGTTTTGATGATACCATTTCCCAAACCAAAATCAATGATGCACCAGTGGTCTGGAAAATATAAACCATGTCCTTTGATTTTAGCTGGAGATGGTATTGGGTGGCCAGTTATTGGATTGATATATGAGAATATACCAAAAGTAAGAAAATTGGCATCATCCCTATCGATATGAATCCTATTGTGGAATCCAGAATGAGTGATAATAACATTAAAAAATAAAAGATATTTGTGGCTGATATCTTCCCATTTGGAGTCACACCAATTCGGTATTCCAGCTTTGGTTGCAAGTTCATGATTTTTTTCAAATGCTTTATTACAGTGCTTTTTGAGTTGAAGAGCAAGAAAAGAGTTAAAGGAAGGTAGAGTGTCCCATAAGCAAAAATCTTCATCTTTTTGAGCTTTAGTGATATTCGTGAGCAACAAATATATGCCATTATAATTGAAATGCCAATATAATAATCATATAAAAGTTTCAGAATCCTTATCCTCTAAATATGCATTATAAAAATGTGAAATAAGACAAGTGAAATTTGGAAAAAAGGCTCAACTTCAAAGGTCAAAATCTCAGCAACCACTGAACCTAATTCAAACCTGTTTGTGGGAAATGAAAGATATGCTTTTGTAGAATCTTCAGTTAAAGGAAATGTGATTTGAATAAACCTAACCCTAATTTGTTACATAAAAAAATGAAATAAAAATTTAAATTGGGAAAAAAAAGGCTCAACTTTAACAGTCAATATCTCAGCAACCACTGAATCAAATTCAAATCTGTTTGTTGGAAATGAAAGGTAGCCTTCAGGAAAATCTTCAGTAAAAAGAACATTAGATTTGAATAAACCTAACCCTAATTCCGAGTCTGATTTTCAAAATTTTACAAAAACTTGAAAAGGGGTAATGAAGATGAGATCAAAAGGAGTTTTATAAGTTCACTGTTATCAAGATAAGATTCATACATATATTTAAGTATGAAGTTTTTATAAAAGGAATGAGATATCATATAGGCATGAAAAAAAGGAGATGAAACTTACCTTGATTGAAAAGTAGGAAAAATAGAGTGAGAAAGATTGATGTTGGAATTGTGTGGAAATTGAATATGGAGTGAGTGAAATGCATAAAGAATGTGCAATGTATGTGTTTCAATGAAATGGAGCCAAAAAAAAAGTGAAATAAGGGAAAGGGGGGATAATGACCATGCCAAGGAGGGATGAAGAGTAGGGTGATGGAGCTAAAAAAGAAAGTAAAGAGGGAGAGAAAAAAAAGGTTAATTATACCATTGAGATCCAAAATAACCACTTAAAAAAAATTTAGATAAAAAAAATAAAATAAACAGAAAAAAACAAAAAAAAGTATAATTAGTAATCAAAAAATCAAAGAAAAGAATAAAGTGACTTACCTGGAGAGATGAGATGACAAAATGAATGAAACCAAATTGTTTGAGGGATGTTGGAGGAGAATAGGAAAAGGATATGAGGGATGAATGAAAAAAAAAATCACTGACAAAATATGCAATTTCATGTTGAGCTGGTGAAAGAAAACCAATGAGCCATCCAAAAAAAAGATTTTCACCGTAAATTCCAAAAAAAAATGAATATGCAACAAACCAAAATACCAACCCGAGTGAATGAAGTACACAAAGAGGACATTTGGAGAGTACAAAATGGTATGGGAAAGAAAGGGATGATGTGGCCAAAATGTGGTTTTGAAAAAAAAATCACGAAAAAAGTGCTGATTTGAAGTCAGAACTGACACCCATTTTTGAAATAAGTGACTTTTTTGCAAAATTTAAGTGCTGATTTATAAGTGCTGATTTGGTTTGAAATCCGCACTTAAGTTAAGTGCCAATTTGCCAGAACTGACACCCCCTAATATCAATGTCAGTGACACCAAAAACAGTAGAAAATGAAAGAGTCTTTGCCTTCTTGTATTTGACTTGGTAATGCTTGAAACATTCAGACATCTGTTTAGGAAAAAGATCAATCCTTCCCTTTGTCTTATTTTGTAATTCATTAGCCATTAGAAGATAGCCATTGACTTTTGATGCAGGGGGCCATCCTACTTTAGTTGCATTCTCAGTACCAAAACAAGAATCATAATTAGTTTTTATTTTCAGCCAGCTGATAAGTATCAGATGATCATCTTTTTTTATTTGAACAGTCTTTTATTTCTCAGCTGAGCTGATGAAAGAGGGAGTAATGGGATTCAAAGAACAACTGGGTAAAGGCTTCCTTTGAGAAAATCTATGATGAAGGGGCATGTTGAGATATTTGAAGATGAAAAGTTGAAGAAAAAAACAGATGAGATGGGGAGGGGTTTTGAACAGAAATGAATAGACAGGATGGGAGTGTGCAGCAAGGTAGGGAGGCTTGAACATCCAGAAAGTTTTCAACATGTGTTTATGAAAAATTGAGGATAAGAATGTTGGATAGAGGTGAACATTGACATGTAAAAGGTCTAATAACCCAATTATTAGTAAAAATTATTGCCAAAGATAATTGGGGTATAATGATTTTTATCTGAAATTAATTTAAATGCAGATTGTTCAACATTGATACCCCCTATTATGTGCTAGGGTTAATTTCTTAGTACCATTTTATAGAGATAATTTATCTCTATGTTGTATGTCTCAATGATTTTTAAGCATATTTGTAGTTTTAATGTGTTTTTTGTTGTTTTCATGGTTTTTAGGGGGTTTTCCAGCTATATTTTTGTTCAGGGAGGTCACCAGCCTCTAGGAGGGCCACCCACCTCAACCGTAGTAGGCTGTGGAGTGCATATAGTGGGTTTTCATGTAATTTTGGTGAAAGTATAGTCAATTCTTCAGGTGCAGTTTAGAGTTTAATATGGGTCTGTGTATAGATACTGCATAGGATAGTTTGGGGCAACTCTATTTATCATACAACCATCTGGTAATTAGTTCAGTGTTTCTTACTCAGTTTTCACTATTTTTTGGCCACAATTTCTCATGTTTTTTTCAAGGTTAGTTCCTCATTTAACTCAAATCTTGTAACTGTTTTTTCTGGTGTAGCTTTACAACCTGAATCAAGTATTATTGCAGTTTTTCTGTGCAACAAGTGCACTGGGTTTCAGTTTCTGGTGTTTATTTTCTCTGAATTTCAGGTTCATTTTGTTTTTAGTCTGTTTTTGGCCACTATCCTGAATTTTTAAGAAGTCAAAAGGGATATTGGAAGAGGTATTGTAACAGTCTCTAATTTTCTGTAGCGAGTTAATCTCTCTTGGTATTTTTTAAAGGGACAGGATTTTTTCTCCAACTCCCTTGGTCAAGGCCTAAAGCTACTACTATACAATTGTCTACATTTCTTGTACCCAAAGTGGGGTGATGATTTGCTAGCTTTTGGAATCACTGTTGCTGTTGGACTCTCTTCTGTGTTAGGGAATTTATTTTCTGGATTCCATTGGACCCAGGGCTTTTGGACCCTCTTTCTCTGCTGGTGGTGGTGCATCTAAGGATGGTGCTCCTCCTGTTTCTGTTAGGCCCTCAGTCAAAATCAAGTCCTAGAAGGGACCTATTTTTATGGGGGAGGATGTGAAGTTGTTTTTGGAGTTTTTTGAAGCTTCTGGGCATGTAGATGGTTCATCTCATTTGGACATGGTGAAGCAAGTCATCTTTTACATTGGTGACAGGGCTCTGGTAAAGGAAGATGCTTCAATGGAAGGTTAAAGAAGGAAGGACTATAAGAAATTGTGTTTTCAGATAATGGATAGATGGGGATCCAGGTGTTGTATGGGTTTTCATGATAGGATGTGTTAAAGCTATAAATCTATTGAAAAAATTGAATGCTTAATAAAAATGTTTGATTGAGTACTAGTTTTTTTTTATTCTTATCCATTTCAATTGTTCTGATTTTTATGTACATGAAAGTATTTCATATTTTTTGTGTATTTCATCACTCTAACCATTATCAAACATATTAAATATCAAGAACTGTAACATATTAATTTTTGATTGTCCCAATGGCAAATTTGATGCACTATTTTTTACTCCTTTATTTTATCAAATCCAATTTTTGAGATTAAAACTCAAGTCAATAAATTTGCATTTCTAAGTAGCTCTAATTCAACAAAATTCTATATCTGTTTTAAAAATTTTGGCAGTGCCCCCCCTTGCATTTTATTGAAGTAAGGGGAGGTATCACCAAGAAATTTTCAAGTAATCCATTTTTCCTGTCATATTTTAAAATTTGGCAATACCCTCCCCTGAATTTTATTGAATTAACTGGTGAAAGTCACCAACTTTTATTATAATTACATAAATTAATAAATAAGTCACTAATAAATGTCAATATTACTAGTTTTAAAGTAATGACAATTCCACTAGCCAAAATACAGATCAAGTCTAGAAACAGAAGTTTTGGACTTTTGAGAGGTATAGGCTAGAGGAACACCATGAAAAAAATTATTTTTTTCATGATTACCTATTATACAACACAAGGTTGTTGGCCCATTACTATAGTATAGTAAAATAAAATATCAGAATTTATTAAAAATTTATGAAAGAATAATAAATATTGAATGACTCTACTTATTCCCATAATTTTTGATCCAACTTAATGTTTTCTAAATTTATTAACTTGTTTATTCATTGGACTACCTTTTCCCTGATCTGAAAACCAGCACAAATTTCAAACATGACCTTGATGTGTCCATGAAGACCTTTAAAAAGCCTGGCCAAAAAAAATCAAGTCAATGATGCAAGTTGAAAATAAGACTGAAATTTGATGATATTGGAATAATCCAATGAAACTAAATTATTAAATCTGAAATACAAACCTTTTGAGTAATTGAGAAAATCTCTGTTAGAGTTTTGCAAGAGTAAGGCAAACATTTTTTTTGAAAGCCAGAAAGACTTTCAGTGGTCAGCTTGGTCAAATGCCTCTAAGAAATCATTATATTGTAGTAATAAGTATCTATAGCCTCCAAAAACAAGATATTAAACATCCTAAATACCAAATTAACATAGTTTAAATTTCCATTTTTTTCAGAGACCTCATTAAAAAATTTCTTGATAGTATCAAAGAGAGGGCTCACATGTTCTGCATGTAAATTTTTCTTTTGCTGTTTCTTAAGCCAGTCACTCTCTTTGTGGATAACCAGCTCCAGCTCAGAATAAACATATTTCATTCAATCAAAGGGGGAAGGGTGGTGGGGTGGTGGAGATATGAGATGAGTGTAATAAAAGCCACCATACAGCCAGAGAAACTGGATGGCTGTCATTTCTGAGAGGGAGAGGTTTGTGGGGTGGTTTAGAAGTGGAATCGGGGGAGTAAAAGGCACCAGCCAGCCAGATTTTCTGCCCAGCTGTTTTTTTCCAAGAGGGTGAGTGTATGGGGTGGGGGATATGTGGGCTGGGGGGGATAAAAGAAAATATATAACAAGAAAAGCTGGCTGGATGTTGTTTCTGAGAGGGGGAGTATGGTGGGGGGGTTGAGAGACACCAGTCAGCCAGTTTCACTGGATGGAGGAAATTTCAAAGAGGCAAAGGGTGGTGGGGTGGTGGAGTTGTGTGATAGGGGGGATAAAAGAAGCTAGCAAGCCAGAAAAGCTGGCTGGCTTTTTTTTCTGAGAGGTAGAGGGTGGTGGGGTGGTGGTATTAAGCAATTCTAGCTAGGCAGAAAATCTGGATGGCTCTTGTTTCCAAAAGTGAGGAGGGAGGTGGAGAGTGTGGTGGAAATTATTTCAACTGAATGGGGGGCCTAGAAGATAGATATTTGGGCAGTGAATGTAGAGAATAGAGTGTGGGGGCTAAAGGCCTGGAAGGAGGGTGTGAAAGGCAAGAATTTGACCAGGCCAAGAAAGGATCAAAAGTAGGATGATAAAGAGAAGAAAAATTAGCTTATAAATAAAAATAAAAACAAATTAAAAAAAATATGATATACAAAATAGAAAAAAACTTAAAAAAATAATTAGAAAATGTAAAAACAAAAAGGAAAAAAAGGCTTGCATGGAGAGATGAGTTAAGAAAAAAATTGAGTTCAAATTAAGTGAGAAATTCAATTAGGTGATGAGTGAAGTGTCAGTTTTCTACTAAATGAGCAGGGGGTTTGTGTAGATAGAGAAAAATATTAATTTTTTACCACCAAAACTAAGTAGCCTAGATTGAAGAGAAACATAAGGATAGAAGCCGCTATTTTATGTCATGTTACTTTCTTACAAATCAATCATGGATGTGATGAGTTTGGGATCAGGAATTAGGGATGAAAATTGGGGTATAAGATACAGAATAATGCATTATTAGGGGGTATCAAAGTTGACTGATATGCAATTGAATTAATTGCGGATAAAATTCCTTATACCCCAATTATCTTCTGCAATTATTTTTCCTAATAATTGGGTTATTAGACATTTTACGTGTCAAAGTTGACCTCTTATCTGACATTTTTCTACTCAATTTTTCATAACCACATCTTGGCCTTCTTTCATTCATAACCACATCTTTGACTACTCTCTGGATATTCCTTTACCTTGCTGCGCACTCCCATTCTCATCTCATCCTGTCTATTCTACCCATCTCATCTACTTGTTTTTTCTCCTCTTCATTTTCAATTATCTTAACATGCCCTGTCATCATAGATTGTCTCAAAGGCAGCCTTCCCCCAGTTGTTCTTTAAATTGCACTACTCCCTCTTTCCCCCACTCAGCTGAGAAATAAAAGACCGTTCAATTAAAAAAAGATGATCATCTCATTCTTATCAACTGGCTGAAAAATAAATCTAACTATGATTCTTGTTTTGGTACCAAAAACTCAACTTAAGTAGGATGGCCCCCAGAATCAAAAGTTAATGGTTATCTTCTGATTGCCAACAAATTACAGAATAAGACCAAGGTAAGGATAGATCTTTTACCTAGATATATGAAGTAGAGAAATGTTTGGAAAGGAGTTGGAAGGGATGATTAAGGGTTTCTGAGGCAATTTGAATGAAGAAAAGGGTCGGGGTGAGGTTGGGAGGGGTGAAATGGGGATCAAAAGAGGATGGCATACAATGGGGCAGGGAGGGTAGCAGAAGGGGTGGGGAGGGAAGACAAGCATGTGTAGATAGAATTGAAAGGGATGGGGATTGGTGCAAACTGAGTGTGAAAATCAGAGGATGGACTCTGCTCTTCAGGGGGAAAAATAGTTCACTGCCATAAAGTATTAGCTGAAACATGAAATATATAAGATGAAATGAAATATAGGATGTTTGGAGATGAGTTGATAAATTTTGAAGAAAGAATTGGGAGAAGTTCAAAATAGTTGACTGAATTTTAGTTGAGGAATTTCGAGAGTGGAGCAGAGATCATATCTGGGATCATGATGAAGATTTGGCCCTCTTGGATTTATGTAACACTTTTTGGAAAGAAAAGACATATAGGCTAAAGCATCTTTCAAATAAAAGTCTGTTTTATAGTAAAGAACTAAGAGTAAAGCAATAGCATTCATATTTGAGTGAAGTAGCTGGCTAGTAGAAAGGTGTTTCATAGTTGTTGGTGGAAGGCTTATGTGATGAGGGAAGTGGGAATTCACCAACAAATGTGCAGTTGGGGTGTGTAGATAGAAAAAAACTTAAAGTGTTTCCCACCAAAATTAAGTAGCATAGAGTGAGGAGAGACTTAAAGATGGCATCAGCAATTATAAGTCATGTGACTTTCTTAAAAATCCATCATGGATGTGATGAGTTTGGGATCAGGAATTCGGAATGGAAATTGGGGTATAAGTGGTGGGATAATGCATTATTGTGGATTCCTCATCCACTAGCCCTGGGGCTAGTGGATATGAATTAGTTGCAATTAATGATGTATGATCCTGGGAAAAAAATTCCTGATCCCTAATTGCATATCAGTCAACTTTGGTACCCCCTATTGTGTTAATAGAAATCTAATAATGAAGTAAAAGATTTCCAACAAGTCATTGCAAACAGGACTAAGTGGTGACATTAAGATAGTTTTAGCCAATCTGTAGCTCCAGTGAAAGGAGAAACCATAATTTAGCAAAGTAGATATTATTAATTATGAGTAAGAAAAGAATAGTTTATAGAAATAAAATAATAAGATAATGAGATTGATGATGACTAAATCTAACCTTATGATGGAGCCAAATAGTTCCAATAAGTTATTTTAAACAGGATTAAGTGGTGATTTTAAGATATCTTTAGCTAACCTAATAGAGTGGAGATAAACTAAAATAAATATGAGATAAAATAACAGTAATAGTACCAGTAGTTCCAGTGCAAGGAGCAACAATAATTTAGCAAAGCAGAGACTATTACTTATGAGTAAGAAAAGAATAGTTGATGGAAATAAAATAATAAGATAATGAGATCAATGGATAAACATAACAAGTAGCTAGTATTATATAATATAGAGCTCTATCAATCTCTTGTAAAATCTATTGTCAACTGAATGTCTACTATATACAGAAAGTTGCACATGACAAGTACAGTACTGGAATGGCATGGAGTGACTATACTAGCTCAAAATAGAAAGTAAGTATGGGAACTATTTCTTGGTAATTTATAAAAAGATTATGGATCAAGATGATGGTCTTTAAATCTGACATATTTTGCATATTAGAATCCAATATATTTATTAGCATTATTAATTAATGATATTCATTCATCTTTATTTGTAAATATTAAATTATTTTTGTTTCCATGATTTTACTTCTGTAGCCTGGCTCCTTTCTGCATATGCCATCTAGTTTACTATAAAAAGGTATATCCCTCTGTATTCTTATCAGCATCTCCCTTTCTATTTCTCTCTCTTATCTCTTTTCTCTACAACATTTTTCACTTGACTTGTTTTAACTCATCATTATTATTTCTTCTTCATTATTAGTGTGGCGGAATATCTCTTTTTCTCTCTTACTATTTGTTGACTTGACTATTATCCTTCTGAACCAGGTATTTACTGTTTATTGTGGCAGAATATCTCTTTTTCTCTATTAATATTTTTTGACTCAACTATTATCCTTCTGAACCAGGTTTCACCCAAGTGCTTTTTCTTAAGAGTGCGTTTCTTATCCACTAGCCCTTGGGCATATGGATAAGAATCTTCTGCAATAAATAATGTCTGAACCTGAGAAAAAAACTCCTGATCCCTAATTTTGGATCCCTTAACATTGAGGCTTCCTAAAAGGGGGCTTCAGCTCTTGAAAATCCACACTTAACTTTAGTGTATATCAAACAAAATATGAGCTTACAAATTAGCACTTAAACTTTGAAAAAAAGCCACTTATTTAAAAAATGGGTGCCAGTTCTGAACTCAAATCAGCACTTTTTTCACAATATTTTTTTCAGCACAACTTTTTGGCCACAACATTTCTTCCTTTCTCATCTCATCCCTATCTTATTTGACACACTGAACTCCCTTCCTACCCATTAATCCTTAGCACACACCCCTCAATGAAATTTTCAACATATTAACCAGGAATGTCTCCCTTATTTTTTTAATTATTTTTTCAGCCTCTTAATCTCTAGAATTCATAACAGAATGTATATAAAAGGCCAATCTTATAACAACATTAAAAATATACTTAATTTTTTTAATTGATTAATTGTTTTCTCTTGATAATGCTTGGCTCATATTTTCAATGAAAATCTCTTTTTTGCTGATGATATTCATTCCCCCTCCTTCTTCATAACTTCAAATTGCATATTTTCAATGGTCATTTTGCATTTTCCATGAAACTTACTGTCTTACTGACTTCATTTGTTTCCCCTCCCTCCATAATTTCAAATTGAATATTTCCCCCTATCACATATTTTTTCATTTAATCACTCTCCCTGTCAATGGGTCTTTTGGTCTAGAAGGTTCAATTGGAGGTCCAAGGGGGCATTTAAGTGGAATATTGGACTTTTAAAGTCAAAGTACATAGTTTTATTTCTTTTGATTAATTTAATCAATATATAAGAAGTAAGGGTTTAAAATATTATTATGATTTATATTTTAGAATTATGGTAATGTAAATGCTAAACTTATAAAAAATAGTAATAAATATTGTATCTAATAGATATGTTATAAATATGGTAAGTAAAAAGAATGTCTCTAAAAGGTACAAAAGGAGAGGGCCTTTTATAGGAAAAAGGTGAGAGATAACACCAGAGTTAACAACATCCAATAAGAGAGTGTGAGAGAAAATACTAATTGAAAAGAGAGTATTTGAATATAAAAAAGATATACTAAAATGATGCGTAAATAAAAGGTATCATATTTATTTGATATAAATCTTGAATTCCCTTAGATTGTCACATTTAGTATAGAAAATTTGATGTAAAATGTTATTTTAACTGAATTTTAAATTTCTTAATAAAGAACTTTGAATTTTTTATATTTTTAATATTTTAATAATATTTTTATTCCCTTTTCAACTTTATTATTGAGCATGGTGTTAGGGAGTAAAAATATAAGGGACATTTATTAATTTTTATTAATTACTAAATTTACTTATTGTACTTAGCTATTTAATTGTAAGTAATACATAAGTAAATAATATATAATTAATTATTAATAAGAAAAAGGCGTAGCTTCATTTCAGTAAGATAATTAATTATTTTACTGGATAAGTCTAGTAGCCTGGCTGACACTCCCTATGTGTCAAAAAGTTGAAATTACCTTCTTTTTTATTTTCCACCATCCCTCAAATATTTTTTGGCATTTTTTGCCTTTATTGGAATTTCTATGCATTTATCAGAATTTTTTATGTGTTTTTGTAAGTAATTTTTAGGCATTTAGGATGCTTTTTTGGTATATTTTTGAAGATTTTTTTGTTTTTCTGGAGGCATTTTTTGGAATAGTTTGCTATTGTTTAACAGTGTTTATTTCCAGCTTTAACAGCATTTTTTTCTACTTATTAGAAGTGTTTTTTGGTGTTTTTGGTGGCATTTTTTGGTGTAATTTTGACAAGTTTTGGGAGCATATTATGGTGTGTCAGCTCGAGAAAATTAAAATGTCATTGATCACATTCATAGCACATTCTATAGGCATTTCACTTGCTCCTTATTCAATTTCCCCCCAATTTCAAATTCACTCTGTCTCACTCTACTTTTTCCTACCTTTCCATCAAGGTAAGTGTCATCTCCTTTTTTGTTGCCTATTTGATATCTCTACTTTCTATCATGAATACACACTCCAATCTATATAAGAAACTTCTCTGTATAATGGTGGACTTAGTCAACCCCTGTTGTTGTCATTTTCACTATAACCTCTTAAATATTTATGCAATATGAAAAAATGGAATTAGAGTTAGGGTAGTTCAAATCTTATTTCCTTTTAAATGAGGTTTCCTCTGAAACCTAATTTGTATTTCCCACAAACAGTTTTGAGTTTTGTTCAGTGGTTTCAGAGATATTGACCTTTAAAGTTAAGTCTTTTTTATGCACACTTTTACTTTTTTTTCTTTGATACTACATAGTTGGAGAATAGGGCTTCTGAAATATTTATCTTATGATTTTCTTTGTTTTAAGCTTTCATTCAAGTACCTGAAATTCATATTTGGATTAGTATTTGATACTTATTCACTGATTTTATCTGAATCTTTTGTAAACTTTTGTCAACTAGGTCACACTTTATATCATGAATGCACAATCCAATCTATATAGGACACTTCTCTGGATAAGAATGGACCTCTTGAACCCCTATTTTTTACATTTTTACTATCACCTCTCAAATTTTAATTCAAGTTTTTAAAAGAAGTTGGAAATAAGGTTAGTTTTATTTGAATCTCATGTACTTTTAGCTGAAGATTCTCCTGAAGCCTACCTTTAATTTCCCACAGATAGTTTTGAGTTTTTTAAGTGGTTTTTGAGATATTTACCTTTAAAGTTGAGTCTTTTTTACACTATTTTACTTTATTTGAGTTTGATATTACATACTTAGAAATTAAAGCTTCTAAAATGCTTTTATCATGATAATTTGCATATTAGTAACCTTCATTTTTCATTTTAAAAGAAAAACTTAAGCTTACTTATTTCATTTGAAGTCTTAAAAAGTTTTCAGATATATTTTGGTACCCTTGTGGCATCTTTTTGGCTTGAGATTTTTTGGATTTATCATTGTGGGATTATATTAAAATATATGAGTAATCTATTTTTATAAATTTTTTATCAATATATTCATTTATTTTCTGTATATTATAGAATCATGTCAACTCAAATGAAAAAATTGATATGGATCTAAATCATTTTATGGGAAATCTCTATAAAAAAAAGCTCCCCCAGGTTTGAAATCATGTAATGAATTCACTCATCTTGGCTGTTCTCTTCAAATAAATCAAGACTTAATCAGTAGGGTAAGTAAAGTGAGAAAAGAATATTTTGTTATTTCTAAATGTTAAGGAAGAAATGAGAAGTATGGGGTCAAATAAAGGCTTCCATTAATTTTTCTTTTCATGTCATAGATTAGCATATAAAATTCATGTACCCACCTCATTTACTTGAATTTTTAGACCATCAAGCCATGCTGCTGTGGTATCATGTCTACATTAATTTGTGACATGTTTTCTTGATTTTTTTTTGATTCACATTTATTTTCTTGAAGCTCATTACTTTATCTTTGTGTATTACTCTGAATGAATTTTTTATTGTTGATTTATGTATTGTAATTAAAATCTGTCAATATGGACCCCCTAAAAGAATAAAATGCAGGGGGAGGTATTGCCATTTTTTTGGACTAGAGAATTTAAGAAGAAAGGTTAGAAAAAAAGAAATTTTTTGAATTTTAGACTTATAAAAAAGAAAGGGATATAAATTTTAAATTGAAAATTTATATTTTTTCACACTTACATGGATACATTTTAGATTAAAAACATGAATTCAAAAATGTACCAGATTTTCATGGTACCTTATTAAATATTTAAAAAAAACATGAAAAATTAATGAAAAACTTTTTTACATAAAAAGTATCTGATGAAAAAAAGAATTGGCACTCTTTAATACAGAAAAAAAAATACCTCTTGTTTTGATCAAATTGACTGTTTCCACCTTGAGCAGGTTTCTGGCCCAGTGAAATAGTTGTACCATTAAACAAACCAATACATCCTATGAAACCCTCTTCTTGAAAAACCTGAGATTATTTATTTCACTCTTCTTTTTTTTACAAGAAATATATTTGGAAGATAAGGAAACAATATCAGTTATGCAATATTTTTTATAAGTGTTAAAAGAAACACACCCTAAAGAGAAGATATTTTTTAAAAGTTTCTTTTACCATTGGATCCCAAATGACATAGTGTTACAGCCAATTGAATCAAAGGATAATTCTTTTGTTTTTGAGAGTTGTTTTTAAACATGGGTTAATCCTAAATAAGCTCAAAAAATTTAAGGAAAAATTCCTGGGAAGTCTTGAGTTGCTGTCTAAAAGTAGGAAAAGATACATTAAGAAGTGTCTGGATGGTATACTTGGGGGTATTGAGTAAATGAGGCTTTCTGGGAAGAAGGTAATATTTCCTGGATATTTTTTATATACAAACAAATTCTTCTTCAATATCAGAATTGTAATTAAAGAGGAGATCAATAACTATGAAACTTATTTCTTGATTTAGTTTATCACAAGTCAAAAGTGAGGAAGGCATGACTATCATATGGTATAAAAATGTAAATGTTGTACAATTTTTTGAGTTATGAAGTGTTATGTTGTAGAGTGCTGCATATGAATAAGATGATGCTAAAAAATCAGTGAAATCTGACTTTATTTTACAACCAGCACTTTTGTTTTATAAGGTGCATATTTGTGTGAAATAAGTGACTTAGTTCACTTTTAAAATACACCAGTCTTGGGGCTAGTGTATTTCCAAAATCCACATGTTGATAAGTGTGGATTTTTAAGTGCCTATTTTTAAGAACTAAACCCCCCTAATAAAGAAATAAGGCCTGATGAGTAAGATTTAGAAATTTCTACAACAGAGGAATATAAACCACACCAAAAATTAGCCAAAAAATAAAGGAACCATTTATTCATCCCAAAAATTTCAAAATAAAGAAAAAATAAAATAAAAAAAATAAAAAACTTTAAATTAGTAATAGTTCATAGCTCACTTTCAATTTACATTTTCCCCTCCCCTTTCTCTTAATTTAATTTTTAGTATTTCTGATTTTAATTGATAGGTATTTTAAATTTATTCATTTTTGTGTCAATTTATGGAATAATGATATTGTTTTAAAAACCTTATGAGGTGTTAGTTGTTACAAAATTTGAAAGGTAGAAGTATTACAGAATTCAAAACCATGATTTCTGATTTAACAAAATATGAGTACAAGTTGAGGTGTTGATGAAAAAACTGAAGAGTAAGGGTGAAAATTGACTGAAATTAAATGTAAGACAATTTAAACTACAGGAATAAGAAACAGAGCACAAAAAATCTAGTGGGTTTTTTGGCCCTGTTTGATTAAAATTAATTTAATTTATCTGAATCAAGGATTTATTTTGGTTGAGCCCCTCCCCTCCCTTTTTCAAAAAAGGGATGTACCAAGATCTTTCAGAGTTATAACTAAAATCACACACAAAAAATGTTTCATGAAACCAAAAAAACTAATAGATATCTTGTGAGCTGATTTTTCTCCTTATGAAAATCAATTAAAGCTTTGCTAGTGTTTGTTTTTTAGTTTGTGTATAGTTATCACTGATCTAACCCCTATTTGCTATCAAATTAGCACTAAGTCAGCACTTAGTAACTTTTGAGTAAGAACTCACTCTTTACTCATTCACTACTCAGACAGTTCTAAGGTACCACTTAGTCATTTCTAAGTAATTTCTCAGTCATTTTTCAGATACCCTCCAGTCAGTAGACACTCAATGAACATTCAACTCTCAATTAGTGAATTTTAAATTAAAATTTAGTAAGTGTACATCAAGTTATCACTAAGATTAGTATGTGATATTTAAGTTTCATTTCATTCTCAGCTCTACTTATGTTAAAGTTAAGAGCTTACATGCAAGCTTCCCCTCAGATACTTTAAAGTGAGGTGATGAACACAATAACACAAAATAAAAAAATATCAAACTAGAAATTGTGATATACCAGAAGTGATTAGGCCATTGTAAGTGATTCACAGTTGTTTTTAAATAGTTGGAGCTTCTTAGATCTTTTTGTACTTGTATAGTTTTATATTAATAGATTTATGTGTTAGGTGTGAAAAATACTTTCTGCTTTGTACTGGTCTACTTGGGTATCATCTTCTCTCATCCATTTTGAATTTATTTTGTGTAGGTCTGGTCTACTCTGTTTGAAACTGGAGTGCAAAGTTTACCTGACTTCTAAGCCATTTTTGTCTTCTTTTTTTTTGGTCTTCTCTAGTTTAATTTGGTGTGGGAAGCTTACCTGCCTCATCTTAAGATTTTTGATGAGTCAAATAAGCAATTGGTATGAATCTTTATAGATTGGGGGATTTTAATTGAGGGAAAATTGTAGAATAGATAAGAATACAATGACTTGTTGGAGTAGATTTATACATCATCTGATCAGGATATTTAAGACCATTTCATCTCCTTATCTCTGATATTTATAGCTATAATTTAGTTGTTGTTTCATAAGTTTAGCTCTTTATTGGATCCTAACTCTTTTATTCTTTTCTTTTCCTCTGATATATTTCTGAAACATTTATGTCATATATTTTTTATTTTGATTACATTAACAACACTCTTATTGTTTTATTTTATGATGGGTGTTAAAATTTATCTCTGAGTTTAAGCAGTTTTCTTTTAGTATTATTTCAATATAGTTAAAGATTTAAGGTTTTAAAGCATTTAACAGTATTTTTAAAATTGAAATAAGTAACACCCCCTCAAATTTCTTTTAAAAGTTATGATCTCACAAGGTTTTTTCATTTTATTTTCTCCATAAATCCCTTTATTAAGCCTTTATCTAGTACTCTAGGATTTTCTAAAAATATAAAAAATAAAATTTCTTATTTTCCTATATATGTGACACTTTTTATTTTTTATTTTTTTACATATAATTACCATGTACCACAAAAAAAACACCAAAGCTCTTAATCTATTTGTTATTCCATAATAGCTCACATTTGTTTCTGCATGGGCATGCATACTCAGTGTTCAGTGTACACTGTCTTCTCAAAAGAACAAAAAGTGAGCTAAAACTGAAACAAATCAAAGATAGATATTAGGGGGTATCACAGTTAGAAATCTTTTGTTTCAAAATACCTCTTTTCTCCACCAAATTAACCATGGTTATTTTTTTAAATATGTCATATTGTGCCCCAAAAATACCTTTTTACTGAGAATTAATGTTGAGTTTTTGGCTTTCTTTTTGTGTTGTGAAATACCTTTTAAAGAAATAGGAATTTCTAGCTTTGATACCCCCTATTAGAGCCTTTTCTGAGGTTTCTATATTTTTTCCTGGTTTCATCAACCAAAAAAAATAAAATAGAGCTTGTATTAAAATCTGTACCTAAATCAATCCTGCAGAGGTAGGTATTGACTTGCCTTCAAGTTTTCTTTTTTTTCCTGGTGATGCATTTATCAGTTGTAACATATATGAAGTACATATAGTAAAATTCTATATAATTTTAGTGTCAATACATTCTTTCAGTATATTTATTGATTGAAAAATTGATCAAATTTTAGTTTTATGCCCTTTTTTAGTAAAATGTATGCACTGTGAATGTACAAGACCTCAATAAGAGGGGTGTTGCAGCTTTTAAATCTACAATCAGTAAATTATAATAATATTAATAATAATTTCATGCCCCAAAAAGGCTTTTATGCTAATAAGTCTATGTACCTAGAAATTTTATGTGTCATGAGCTTAGAGATGATATTTAAACCTATGGGGAAATCACATGACTTCTCTGGTTCACTTTGGAGATGGTGCTGACATTGCTACCAGAAAGACAACTCCAAAATCAACTTTAATTGTAATTAAAACTGATTTTGTAGTAAAAAAAGGATTTATAGCCAGCATATTTCTAGATTTTATACTCTCTCTTTCTCTACCCTTTCTAAACTATGAAACAAGTAAGATATCATTAATACATATGAAATAATATTTATGTGCAAGTTGGAAAACAAAAAAGAATTTCTTACCATTGTAGATGAGCTCTCACAATCACCTATCAGTGATTTAGAAGAACTTAGAAGAGTTTTAAAAATGATGAGGAATTTCTGTCAAATGATCTGTGAAATAAGACAAAAATGATTAAGATTGTTGATCCAAAAAAAAGTCACTAGACTAAAGTTCTATGTAACAATGATTTTATGTAAAGTGCCCTACCAAAAGTCTGTTAACAGTATTTTTATGCATTCTAAATATTTTGAACTGAATATTTTTGTCCATTT
The DNA here is from genome assembly GCA_030280995.1 of Hemileia vastatrix. Lineage (NCBI taxonomy): Eukaryota > Fungi > Basidiomycota > Pucciniomycetes > Pucciniales > Zaghouaniaceae > Hemileia > Hemileia vastatrix. The sequence continues at coordinate 27,215,369 of JASXTE010000007.1, read as the reverse complement.
CACTATTCTGATCATCTTCTCATGAAAATCATTCACTGATCCTCATCTTTTTTCCTCTTCAAGAATTTTTTTTTCCACTCCCTACCTTTATCATAGCTTCATACATTAAACCTGTACTTTTGCTTTCATGGATAATCTTCCAAAGTCTTCAAAGCATGCAACTAAATGTTTTTCATCTCACGCACACTCTTACAAGTCTTATCCTACCTTAGATCTGCCTATACTCACTGATATTTCTACTCCAAATCATTTATTTGCTCATCCTTACTTTTCAAGAGTCACTCTGAATGAAATTTGATTATTCTCTCTGCATTATTGGGAGATTTTTGAACCATGATACTTTGGGGAACCAACACAAAAAATTGATTATATTTTTCAATAATTTATTTTAAAAAAAATCTTTTGCTTTTAAGAAGTCATTCTGTGATATATGGGCTATATTTTTTCATCAGGTAATTATTTCACCTATCTGGAAAAAAATATTAGGTGTATGTAGCTAAAAAAAATATTTTTTGATTTTTTTGATTTTTTTAAGTTATTTTGTATTTTGAGTATGATATATTGATTTAAAACATGCTTTTTGAACTAAAATACAAAACTAGAGGTTTTTCTGAGACATATTGAGTGAAATACATTAAAAAAAGACCATTCACAGTCTTTTGGTAGGGAACTGTACAAGCATCTCTAAATTTGTTATGAATCCTCTACCAAACTAACTATAACAGATAGTACTAACTAGAAAAAACAGCCTCTCCTAATTGGCAAATAAATAATAAAAAATAACTCCAAAGAATATATATATAATTTCCATGCTGTTCCATGATGTACTGTGGGTAGCAATGTATTTTTGTCATTTTTAACAATTTTAATTACCCAAAAAATATCACCCAAACATCCTAAATTTTTCACAAGTGATATATTCCAAGCCCTATTTTCATAATAACTAATTAAAATTTTGAAACAAAACTTCATTTATTTAATACTATTTTTTTTATAAAAATTTTTAAAATTACCACCAAGAATATTTTTATAACATGATGAAACTAGCATCATTAGATACAGCAAGGGAAATTTTCAGGCCTGAGTCACTGTAAGAGGTATAAATAAGTCTTATCAGCAGCACTAAGGTCTGAATAGAACTAAACCAAGATTATATATAATATTATGATATAAAATCCCACACTATTTATAACTTTGATTACATGTTGTAAACCAGTTACTGTTTATATAATAATATAAATCACTCAATTCAGTGTTATAAAAATATTTAAATACTATGTATAGTTATTCCCACGTCTTTTTATATAAAATATAAACTAGGTTCAAAACTAAAGTATATGAATAAGTTACCTGGACTAGCAAGTTATTAATTCAATATATTAATAAAATATAGTTCTTATGCTTCTGCAATTCATACTTGTACTACTCAACAAGTTGTGAACCAGGAATAAGATATCAACATTTATGATCTACTGAGAAATAAAGCTTACCTATTTAAGATACAATATCAGTAATATAATATTGAATTTATATTAGATGATAAGGGAAATTAATAATAAATATATTATCCTATGCAGTGGACCTCACTCAATATAGCTGTAATGATATTTAATTATTAAGACTCAAGAGACTACAAGAGTAGTAACTTCAATAATACTAAAAGTATCAGGTTTAAGTTGTGGTAAAAAGCAGATGGTGATTCTTAGAAAAAATCACCTCCTTATATCTTATTTCACTCATACTATTTAAATTTATTTACTTATCTGTGTTTTAATCATCCCTACATTTAATTTATCTCTACCCCTGACTCCCTATCTGCTTCCATTCATATTCCAGCATTTATTCCAGCATCTTTTCCTACCTGCATGCTGTTTCTTCTTCTTTATTCCCCTGCATCTTTATCTATCTGCATGCTTTCCCAGTTTCCTGCATCTTTATCTACCTGAATATCTTCCTGCATGCTTTTCTAGTTTCCTGCATCTCTATCTCCCTGAATCTTCTCCTGCATCTGCATCTCTTCCTGCATGCTTTTCCAGTTTCCTGCATCTTTATCAACCTGCATCTGATCTTGCAACTGCATTCTTTTCTCCTGCTTGCTAAGCTTCTTGCATTTCTGTTTCTGTGTACATCTCTGAATTTATCTTTTACTCCTGTCTTCTTATTTATATTATTTATTCTATTATTTTCTTGTATTAGTTAATTTACTCTTTACTTTACTTATTTGAAATTTAATATTTTGTCAGCTATTCTACTATTACTAGCTGACAGAAATATATTCATTGAGAAAAAATGTATCTGAAAGAATTTTATTTTGAAAGAAAACTGAAAAAATATTGAGGGCTCACCAAAATATGGACCCACCAGAAGCTGAAATGAATACACTGATTCTCATGGGTATTGACTTGAAAAGTTTTTTCTAGAAACCACTCTTGCATATCCTTCCAAATATGCTTTAAGGAAGGTTTAAGTTCTTTTATATTTTGAGGCTGGAAGCTCTTTGGAATGTTTGCCTTCATATCTCTTCAAACATGCTCAATTGGATTGAGATCAAGCAACTTCAGAGGCCAGTCTTCAATTTTCTTGAGGTTGATAGAATCTTAAGATTGCTTGGATTTCTTTCATTTATGCACAGTGGCATTGTCCTCCATTAGAATGAGCCTTTTTTCTGGATATTTTTTTTTAAGAAATGGGATAAGAACAGTGAAATAAACATTTTCAATAAATTGGGTTGAAGTGAATTTTTTTTATGGAAGAATGAATAGTGGTAATTTAGTTTTGCTGATGAATGCACACCACACCATAATATTTGACCTTCCACTCTAGAAGATTGGCTGGAGACATTCATTGTTGAATTTTCAGATTTTTGAAACCACACTAATGATGTTATTACTGGCTTTTGATGCTTGAAAGAGGACTTGTTTTACCACAATATGCATTTCAAGACAACTACTGTATGGTTTTGATGCTCTTGAGAAAATTTCAAGTGTTTTTTGAATATTTCCAATTTTGAGAAATGGCTTATTTATTGCTACACAAGAATAGAAACCAAGCTTATGGATGTTATATTGAAGGTTTCGGGCTGAGAACTACCTGGTCATCAAGTTGTAAAAGGTCTCAATTTTTGTTTGGGATTTGAAGAAACAAGTTGCTTCATTTCAAGTAGGTCTCAAGGCATGATTTTTCATAGACCACCACTTCTTGGGGAGGTCTCAACTGTCCCTGTGGACTTCCAATTTTTTAATTATTGATTTTATAGTGGTTTGAGGAAGTTTAAGTTGTCAGTGTATAAGAGTTGGAGTAAGTTCATCTTCAGCCAGCTCAACTATCACAACTTTAGTCTGGTTTGAATGATGCATTTTGGTTGCTTTACACATTTCCATATCTGTTGAAAACCATAAAATTGGTAAAAAAATTTTTATAATTTTTCAAAAATATATTTAGCCAAAAAAAATATATAATAGAAATTCGGTTAATGAAAGATAGAGGGAGAAATAATCAAAAAATGAGAAACAGACTTATTTGTGAGATGATCCTGAATTGAGAAGAAATTGAAAATAATGTAAAAGAAAAGCTAAGAATTTAAAATGACAAAAAAAAATACCACCCACTGTAACATACTAAATAAACAAAATATATAAATAAGAAATCAAAGAAATATAAAATATAGAATATAGAATATAGAATATAAAATATAAAATATAAAATATAAAATATAAAATATAAAATATAAAATATAAAATATAAAATATAAAATATAAAATATAAAATATAAAATATAAAATATAAAATATAAAATATAAAATATAAAATATAAAATATAAAATATAAAATATAAAATATAAAATATAAAATATAAAATATAAAATATAAAATATAAAATATAAAATATAAAATATAAAATATAAAATATAAAATATAAAATATAAAATATAAAATATAAAATATAAAATATAAAATATAAAATATAAAATATAAAATATAAAATATAAAATATAAAATATAAAATATAAAATATAAAATATAAAATATAAAATATAAAATATAAAATATAAAATATAAAATATAAAATATAAAATATAAAATATAAAATATAAAATATAAAATATAAAATATAAAATATAAAATATAAAATATAAAATATAAAATATAAAATATAAAATATAAAATATAAAATATAAAATATAAAATATAAAATATAAAATATAAAATATAAAATATAAAATATAAAATATAAAATATAAAATATAAAATATAAAATATAAAATATAAAATATAAAATATAAAATATAAAATATAAAATATAAAATATAAAATATAAAATATAAAATATAAAATATAAAATATAAAATATAAAATATAAAATATAAAATATAAAATATAAAATATAAAATATAAAATATAAATTATAAATTATAAATTATAAATTATAAATTATAAATTATAAAATATAAAATATAAAATATAAAATATAAAATATAAAATATAAAATATAAAATATAAAATATAAAATATAAAATATAAAATATAAAATATAAAATATAAAATATAAAATATACATAATTAAAAACTTAGATGAAGACATGAAACAAAGTGAAAAATGGTGTAGAGAATCCTATAGTACTAGCTATAGGCCTTGAGCAAGGGAGTTGGAGAAAACCCAGAGAGAAAATCCCCTGTCCCTTTAGAAAAAATTGAGTGATATTTACCTGCTACAGTAAATTGGTTCCTGTTTTCTGAAGCCCCTTTTCCAACACACTTGACTGCCTGATCGGCCAAGAAAGTAGTGCCCAGATAGACTACCAGACCAAAGAACTGAAATGTAGAACAAAGTCCACACCAGAGACAGCAAAGATACTTGATGTAGGTTTCAAATCCACACCAGAGACTTCAATAATACTTGATATAGCTTGCAAGACTATACCACAGAAACCAGTTGCCAAGTTATGTTAAATGAAGAACTCACATTGCAACAAACACAGCCAATTGTGGCCAAAAAAAACAGTGAAAACAGAGTGAGGAACAAGGATATCACCTCTGGATGGCTGTATGATAATTAAAGCTGCCCCAACCTCTATTATTAACTATATACACCCAGACCACTATCTAAGAGCCCATGCACACCAACAAATCTGGCGTTTCTGAGTGCCAAATTGCATAAAACCCCTCTAGAAACGCTTCCCAGCCATTTAGCACCAAGGCAGCGGTCTGCCCGACGTTGGGAGGCCTGCCTGAGGCAGCCGGACCACCCTGAAGCCAGAAAACCACCTAAAACCTCCAAAAATGCCCAAAATACTTAGAAAATTCTACTGTGACTACTAAAACCTTTAAAACACATAATTAGGCTATAACAACGTTGTAACATGAAATGTAGAGAAAAATTATCCCATTCTAATGGTACTAAGGGCTTAACTCTAAGACTTAAGTTTAGCCCATAAAACACAAAAAACCAAATTAAACAGCTATCTTTTTAAATAAAAAATGAGAAAAAGACCCCTTAAAACTTAGAATATGAAAAATGTCATCAAGACATAAAATATGGAGAAAAAAAGGGGCTATCCAATGAGAGTAACCACATCCCCGCAGTCCCAACATTCACTTAATAATTCCAGAAAAACACACAATTATTAAATAATGCCATTCAAGACATATCAAAACAACACCAAATAAACCAAAAAAGGGATCCTTGAATGTTGGAAGACCACATCCTCCCTCCAATAGAGAATTTCCACATTCTCCTTAATCACAACCACTATGTTCAGCTTTCTTTCCAAATCTGCTAATGACATGGGTCCTTGCCAATACTGCATTGACAACAATCACATCTGTACCATCACACCACCAGCTCATCCCTACAGAATCTCCTGTGATGCCTGTCACTTTAGGAAGAAGACTTGTTTCAGACCTGGTCTGTTGTCCTCTTCAACATCTTCTCTTCCTCCACAAACTGATCCACCTTCTACCAGCACCAAAAGATCCAGACCATCCATCCTGATCCCAAGACTGGTCAAAAAATTACACCCTTCAAAAAAGAGTGCCAACCCCACTACAACCACTAGATCTACCATCCCTGGTCCTTCTGATGGTAAGCCCAATACTTCTTTATTCTGAAATTTAATCTGACAAATTTCCAGTTCATTTCTATCCAGAAAGTGATGATTACAATGTGGGAACCATTGAAGCACCCCCACCTAATCCATTTCCCACCATCAAAGTCAAATTCCAATAAAATTTTTCTCAACAAAAGCATCTCATTCTAAATTACTTCCAGTCCACTCCTGCAAGGAATCCACAGGACCTTAGGAAAAGGAAGAACCTCATTCAACGGTTCAAAGCTAATGCCAAACATTTTGTTACATCTCTTGATTCTTTTCTGTAATTACTTCTTGCCCGAAAATCTTGATTTAGAAATAAAAATAAAAAAAACTCCTCAGTTTAAAATCTTGGAAGACTCATCCTCAGTTTTAAGTCTTGGGGGACTAACAGCCCTCATTTTATAGTCTTGGGGGACTCAAAACCCTCAGTTTATAGTCTTGGGGGACTCCAAACCTAAATAAAAAGACAGAACCAGAGATAAAAACATTAAAGACTAAAGAAACAAACTAACATTCTGGGGTAACTGTTCTACAGAGCAGCCAGCTCATCAGTTACCCCCACACTTTCCTTAACAAAATTAAGAGACTCCCCCTTTGGATGCCCTCTTCTGGAATCACACCAACTCCCATTATCAGTTTATAGTGCTGAAGGGCTCAACCATTAAACCATCCTCAGTTTATAGTCTTGGGGGACTGTACAATTTCTCAGTTCAAAGTCTTGATGGTCTGAACAGTGTTCAGTTCAAAGTCTTGACTTATTTCCTGCAGTTTTCAGTTTAAAGTCTTGACAGACTAACAGATTTGCATAAACAAATGGCAGAGCCACCACCATGCACAATTCTCCGCAGCCAACCTGCTGAACTTCCACTCTTTCTTCATCCTCTACACATCACTGATAAAATTTTTATTCATCTCTTTTCTCTTCATTATTATTCCTTCACAGATCATGGCTGGATGCCCAGATTTTGACCCATTGGACCTTCCCTGTTTCACTTCTCCAAAGGACTATGCTTGTAAAAAGTGCATCCACATGTTCAGGCCTTGCACTTTCACTCTTCCTAATCCTCAGGCTAGATTTTATAACAGAGCCTGTGATTTCTGCAACTCTAAAAAGAAAAGATGTGACAGAGACACCAACTATCCAATACCTCTGCCTTCACCTTCACATAAATATATTTCCAGACCTCCAACCAGGTCACCAGAGCTTGGACCTGCTTCCTCTTCGTTATCTTTGGCTCCTTCCAGAAGATCACACAGTTCTATTACCAAAACACTCCCTAAAAGACCTGCTTTATCTTCTCAAGAAACAGCCTTTATCTCAACAAATCCGGCTAAAACAGCTTCAATATCAGCTCCCATGCTGCTAGACTGCGTCAAGGCGGCCTGCCCGCCTTTCCAGAAAGCAAAAATCAGGCTCAAAACTCCCAAATTCAGCCAAATATCAGCCAAAATCTACCATTATACACTAACAACTCTACACAACAATCTCCTAGTTCTCCTAGAGAAATGCGTACAAACCAAAATTCTTCACCAGAAAACCCCAAAAGTTCCAACATCTCTAGAAGGCCTGCTAGAGGACCTCCTGAAAACACCAGAGCACTCAAAACTTCTCCCAAACAAAAATCTCCTGTTACTTTAAGAAGAACAAGCTTCACCTCTCCTCTGGCCCCCAATTATTCCTCTGATAGTTTTCTTTCTTCTATGACTTCATCCAGTAGATCACAATCAGCTTCCAGGTCACCTTCTCCTGGTCCTTCCTTCAACCAACCTGGCACTCCTCTGCCAGTATCTAACCCACCTGCACCAAGCAATAATATAAACAACAACAACAACAACAACAACAGCCCTGCTGCTCTAACCAGGCCACAGGAAACTCCCTCTTCTCCTTCATCTTCTCAACACACTATAGAGGATGACCATAAGAATCCATACCTCCATCTGGCTGATCCTCCTTCAACATCCATTCAGAATTCTTCAACAGCTCAAATCCCAACTGCTTACAGATTTGATGAGCTCCCAATCTGTAAGTACCAAATTAATAAATCTAATTTCTTTAACAGAGAGCAATTACTGATCCTATTATTCTGTTTAGTTGGAACCCCGCCTCCTGAAACTGAAATTGGGACTGGCCAACCTCTTGAAACTACCTTAATGCTGGATTACACTGACATGAAGCAACACCTAAGAATGATGTGTTCTAGCATGCTTAAGGCCTTTTCTAATCATGGTCCATTGAATGAATTTGAAAAGAATTTGATGAAAAAGCTCCTTGATGACCACTGGAAGATGTCTAGAATAATCAAGCACACCTTCCAACACTCTATCCCCACTTATTCCACTTCTTCCCAAAACTTACCTTCTAACCCGGTACCTGATCATTACAATCCATATACTCTTTCCAGTAGCCTACACCACAAAGAACACAGTTATTCCTCCAATCCTAACAAAAAGCAAAACCTCCACCATAATTCGGACCAACTGCTGGAGGCTTCTTCTTCCAGACATTAAAATAATAATTATAATAAAAGAAATTAACAATTTACTAAATAGAGAGAGAAATAATGATTAGAAGATATATATATATATAATGTTTTTTTATTTATTTATTTTTTATTTTATTTTATTTATCTTTATTTTTATTTTTATTTTTATTTTTATTCTTATTTTTATTTTTGTTTTTATTTTTATTTTTATTTTTATATTTATTTTTATTTTTATTTTTATTTTTATTTTTATTTTTATTTTTATTTTTATTTTTATTTTTATTTTTATTTTTATTTTTATTTTTATTTTTATTTTTATTTTTATTTTTATTTTTATTTTTATTTTTATTTTTATTTTTATTTTTATTTTTATTTTTATTTTTATTTTTATTTTTATTTTTATTTTTATTTTTATTTTTATTTTTATTTTTATTTTTATTTTTATTTTTATTTTTATTTTTATTTTTATTTTTATTTTTATTTTTATTTTTATTTTAATTTTTATTTTTATTTTTATTTTTATTTTTATTTTTATTTTTATTTTTATTTTTATTTTTATTTTTATTTTTATTTTTATTTTTATTTTTATTTTTATTTTTATTTTTATTTTTATTTTTATTTTTATTTTTATTTTCATTTTTATTTTTATTTTTATTTTTATTTTTATTTTTATTTTTATTTTTATTTTTATTTTTATTTTTATTTTTATTTTTATTTTTATTTTTATTTTTATTTTTATTTTTATTTTTATTTTTATTTTTATTTTTATTTTTATTTTTATTTTTATTTTTATTTTTATTTTTATTTTTATTTTTATTTTTATTTTTATTTTTATTTTTATTTTTATTTTTATTTTTATTTTTATTTTTATTTTTATTTTTATTTTTATTTTTATTTTTATTTTTATTTTTATTTTTATTTTTATTTTTTTTTATTTTTTTATTTTTTATTTTTTTATTATTATTTTTAATTTAATTTAATTTATTTTTATTTTTATTTTTACTTTTATTTTTATTTACACTACTAACATACTAAAGAGAAAAAAATTGAGAGCTAAGAAATTAAAATAAAATAAATAATAACAATAATATAAGATAAATGATAATTACAAATGGTATCCCCCAGCCAATTGATGAGCTGATACCCTGATACCTTATCCACATCCAAGTGCACCTTATTGTGGATACACTGTTAAATAATTTTTAAATGAATTGAAATAAAAAATAAAGATTAAATAAATAGAAATTGAGAGAATAATAAGGAAAAGAAAGAAAATAGCATTGCCTGGCCAATTGATGAGCCTTTCCCCACCAATGATTTCCCACATCCAGAAGACCCTGATGTGGTGGCACCATAAAATATAATTTTGTGATTTTTCCACTTTTATATCCCAATAACCCCCATAAAAAATTAAAAGAAAAAAAGAGAAAAAAAGAAAATTATCTAAAACTATAATCTAACATAACCATAAACACAAAAATTAAAGAAAAGAAAAAGAAAAAGTCCGGCTCCATAGAAAGTCCAGTCCAAAGAAATGATCACTGGGTGGGCTCCCTCCAATAAGTAAAAATGATGGGAGACCACCAGAGATCCACCACCAATCCAAATAGACCAAAGAAGCCAGTCCCAAGGCAGTAAGCCAGATAAAAGTCATAGTGGACTTGAAACCTGAATAACAAAAACCAGAACTAGGATTCAAATAGGACAAAAAAATACTTGACACAGACATTATGGGGTAATTGTTCTACAGAGCAGCCAGCTCATAAGTTAACCCACACTTGCCAAAATAAAATCTAGAAGCCCCCCTTGGTACCTTCTAAAAAAACACAAAATCCAAAACATTAAACCAAAACCAATGAGAGTGAAGAGTCTGGCACTTGAAGACCAAAAACTTTCCAGTTTAAAGTCATAGAGGACTAAAACCTGTGAAGAAAAACCAATACTAGGGTTAAACCAAATTAAGAGAATGGGTTGGAAACAGAAAATCCAGGGTAACTGTTGATAGAGCAGCCAGCCCATCAGTTACCCCCACATTTGCCAAAATAAAATCTTGAAGCCCCACCCATATGTACCTTCTAACAAAAAGTTTCCAACAAAACAGATGCACAGCATCACCAAAATCTAAAAATTAAATAATGGTCCATAGTTTATCCTCATTGCAGTGTCAATCTTCTTCACTCTTTGTACCTCTAGGATAAAATCTCTTCACCTGATCCACAGCCACTCTCTTCTTCAAGACTGCACCATCCAACTCCTCCAAAACATAAGAACCTCCAGACACTTGAGATCTGACTCTGTAAGGTCCATTCCATCTGTCAGCAAACGTCTTTCCCCACTGACTCTCCAAACTTCTATTATACACCCAAGCCAAACAACCAGGTTTCAAGGGATTCCTGAGTCTAGGAGCCAACTTCTTATCCCAGTATCTGACTGATTGATTCCTTATCTTCATCATCCTAAAGTATGCCTTCTCTTGACATTCTTCTCTACATTCTAACTGTTGCATCCTGGCACAGAGAAAATATTCTGTTGAGCATATATTATCCCAATCAATTCTAAGATAAGAGAAGGATCCAAAATCCACTGGTAAAACAGCTTTCTGCCCAAAAATAAATTCATAAGGGGAATAGCCTGTTGTCCTTTTCACAGTGACCCTATCAGCAAATAACACCAAAGTTAAATAATGCCTCCATTTTTTAGAACTATCTCCACACAATTTCACCAAAGCATTCTTGATAACTTGATGGCCTCTTTCAACCACTCCTTCAGCTTCTGGATAATAAGGTTTAGCCACCCTGACTTTAGAACCAATACTTGCCACAGCTCTTTAAATTTAGCTCCAAACTCTGGCCTGCCATCAACAGTCACCAACTTCATTAACCCATACCTAAACACCCATTCCTTCTTCAAAAATTCTGCATAATTTTTGGCAGTCAAATTAACCAGAGAAACTGCCTCAACTCAACCAGACAAATTATCCCTGGCAACAATCAAGTATTTATACCTGCCCTCTTTGATATGGACAGCATCCAGACTGACTCTTCCAAACACAGTTGTTTCACCAGTAGCATGGCCAACCTCTTTAGGTTTCAAGTGACTTCTTTATTGACATTCTTCACAAGATTGAACTCAACCCTGCACAGCCAACTTCATACTTGGTCACCAAAATCTATCTGCTACTCCTCTACAAGTCTACTTAAAGCCTCTATGACCAAGGTCTTCATGCAAAGACTTCAAAACCAACTCTTGACCCTTCTTCTGAGTCACCACCACTTGAGGATTTGGATGTCTCCTCATCATCAACCTCCTTCCTGACACATAAAAATCAGGACTCTTCTTCTTGATTTCCACCCAAGTATCATCATCACAAATATCTGGCCTCTCCAAGGTTAACAGATATTCAACCATAATAAAGTAAAATCCAATCTGCCCCCAGGTCTCATCTTCAAAATCCCACAAAACAACATCCAAGGGTACAACCCTGTCATCAAAATCTCCAGTGTACACATGAGCAACGGGACCAGCCCATCCAGGAAACAAATCCCTAAATTTTGGCACATCCTTTCCCTTCCACTGAATCTTATGAGAATCCAGTTCACCTACAAAAAGACAATTCTCAAATTTTGAGCCATCCCAAACAACAGCCCCATATTCATCAACAAAAACATCCTGATCACCAGAATCATGATCAGAACCAGCCAGTTTAACCTCTTGGTGGAGGCCCAAAAATGGATCTTGATGATCCTCTTTCTTTAAAAATTTGTGCAGTTTAACCTCTTGCTAAAGGCCCAAAAATTGATCTTGACAATCTTCTTTCTTCAAAAATTTGTGCAGTTTAACCTCTTTCTGGAGGCCCAAAAATTGATCCTGATGATCCTCTTTCTTTAAAAATTTGTGCAGTTTAACCTCTTACTGGAGGCCCAAAAATTTATCTTGACAATATTCACAAAAATAATTCTTTTCTTCTTTTTTGATTATCTTCATATTTTTTTCCTGATTTTCTTACATTATCTTGAAATTTTTATTTTCTTTTCTTGAGTATTCTTCTATAATACAAAAATAACCAGGGTTTCCCCCAATGCTCACAGACATGGCCAAGGTAATGTTTTCAAAAGGTGTAGAAGAAACCCTAACGGTGCACAATTGGGAGGACTTACTTTCAGACCCCAATCTCACCACTCCACAGCTTTTCTGCATATCTTTCAATAAAGATATATAACCAATCTTCTTTTTGAACTTGAATTAAAAATAATTGAAATTCTTGAGAGGGAACATATACTTAATAAAAAAGATGAAGAATACTTGCAGAGAAGAGAAAAATTAAAAAGAGAAAGTTGAAAATCCACTTGGTATATCTCCAAGGGAGCTGACCTACTACAACCTGGGATTTCCTCATCTTGGGGAGAGGTTGTAGCACTAGGGCAATCAGTCCATATCACTCTAAAAAAGACATACTCTCACTAGAGCGTGACCCACACTCCAAAAAACCAGAGGCGGCACCCACTTCCTTTCTTCTCCTACAACAATCCATGCACTGGCACATTGAAGACAAGCCAGGACTGGTCTCCCAACAATCATCTCCAGGATATGACAGCCTCATTTGAAGTCTTCTTTTATCTTCACCAGTCAACTCCAAACTGATTTCCATATCAAACCAATAACAAATTCTTGCCTGGAAATCCATCAAGAATGGTCCACCCAAAACAGCTTTTACATTACTTTGGCAATGTAAAAATGAATCTTCCCTGAGGCTCCACAAACATCCAGCATCAAAAATTCAGCTGTTCCAATCAACTCAGTGACATGGCCACCAATCCCTCTTAAATCTCTACTAATTCTTTTCTTGATGAGGAAGCCCAGATGAGTAGCCTCTAACAAAGAAATCAGGTTAATCTGAGAACCTGAATCAACCAATGCCCTAGCCTCCCTGCCATTCAGAGTAACTTTGACATAACCCAGAGGTTCAGAAAAATGAGTCTCCAACCCTTTACCAAACTTGTAAGAAGAATTACAAATGTATTCCACCTCCCCAGAAGAAACCCTTCTCCTGGTTAACAACTTTTTCTGTCTATCAGCCAACCCAGGACTGATAGCATACAACTCCCCATAAGAAAGGAGAACCTGACTCTGATTCATTCTTTCCAGAATAGAGTCCATAACATTAAATTGGCCAGAAACTACTGGCCTCTCAAAGTGAGCCCTTGGCTTCACTACCTTAATCCTAGTAGATTCTTGAGGACCAGAACCACCAACAGATTTACCATCAACAGGAATCAAACCAGATCCCTCACCAGAACCTCTAACTCCAGCAGGCTTTGGAAATGAAGCTGTCATGCGCCACGTGACACTTGAGGCAAAAGTAGCTCATTAAATCAATAATAAGAGGCTCAAATCCATACACAAAGCACAAAAATCAATTCTCCATAGCAACTGCAACTTTCCTTTGTGTACTCGCTATTCAACCGCGCTAGCCTAAACTCTAAATCCAAATTAGTCAATCTCTCAATAGTGTGTCTTAGTTTCTTTCTCAATAAGCAACGCACAGCGCAATAGTTAATATAATAGTAAATTAAAAGGTTTATGAAATGTCTGTGGGTTATTAAGGGGTAGTGAGTATGGACGGAATGGTTAGTGGAGGATTAAAGGGTTAACGGATGTTAGTGAGGAGGGTCCAGGTGTAATGGATGTATTTTTTAATGGTCTGTGGTGTGCAGAATAGTGGATGGGTACGAGGTCAATGCGGGGAGGAGTAAAGGATATAAAAGGAGTTGGGATTTTGGTTTGATACTCTTTAGAATTAAATTATAAAATGTATTTATATTTAATAGTGGTAAAATATTTTAATTTAAATCATTATTATTGTATCTTTCTTTATTTTCTCAATAATCATTTCTAAATCCTAAATCTTTGATTGTTGAGTTTCAAACCCTTCGTGAGATCTTAAGAATTTTAATATTACCTTTCAATTATATTAGAATCCTTCTCAAGCATAACTCAAAGCAGTAGTTCTTCCTTCGAGTCATCTTTGAATCACTTCCTTGAATCATTCCTCTGCTTCGAAGAAGTCTCTAAACTCCTCATCTCACTTACAGGAACATCCTCCACCTTGTGCGTAGGTCGTCAGGTGACAGTATAATTCAATTCTCCATAGTTCTCATTCTTTGCACTACTACGTCCTTTTCAGGTGTTTTCTAAATTCTTAAAAATGGCACCTGTTCAACGCACTCCTCCTACAGGCGCTACTACTAGAGCTTGCTCCAGAAGCAGGCCAACAGCCAGTTGGCCTGTTTCCCGCACTCACTCCTTGTAGCCACTCGACCTTAGGGAACAGCAACATTCAGTCCAATCTGTAGAAGACATCCCACAAGATTTTGATGATTCTAGTGATGATGAAGAAGGAGAGGATACAATGCACAAGGCACTATCCGCCCCTGCTAATCACCCTTCTGTCAACCTTCAGAACCTGGACCATCTATTCTCTCTGGAATATTTCATGAGACTTTTCATGAAGACTCTTTCAAATTCAACGTCTTCAGAGGGATCTAAATTTAAAACTCCTTCTATGAAATCTCCTGATAAATTCAATGGAGAACATCCAGACAGATTGCGGCCCTTCTTGCAAACCTGCAAGCTCCTGTTCCATAATGACCCTCAAACCTTCAATAACAACCAATCGAAGGTTGTTTATGCTTCTTCATTCCTGGCTGGGAAAGCAGCAAGATGGTTTGAACCTTATCTTCTCATTCTCTCTTTGACCGAAACCCATTTACTTATTAATAATTGGGAAAAGTTTGAAGACCAACTCTTCACGTTGTTTGGTGACCCTAATGAAACTGAAAACGCAGAAATTGAACTTGATTTTTTTTGCATGAGTGATAATGGTAAAGCCTCTGAATATATCTCGAACTTCAGAGCACTTCAAACTCGAGTAGGTTGGAATGATGCTGCCCTCAAGTATCATTTCAAAAAGGAGGACTTCCTTCAAGGATTCTGGATCAGTTAAATCTTCATGGTCAGAAGATGACTACTTTAACTAATTTAATGGATCAAACCCTCGAACTCAACGGCGTCTACCAAGGACGACTTCAACATCGTCGATACGCCAACAAATTTCAAGGCCTAAATTTCAAATTGGGACCTTCTTCACACCCACGGACAACTCAATCCTCCTCGATTCAATCCAAACCCAATAAGGGAAAGGACAAACCTTGACCGAAAAGCTCGACCCCAGGTGATATCAGTAAAGTACTGGATCCAAAAGGGGAACTTAAAGAAGCTGAGAGGAAGAGGTGATCAGATAATGGGTTATGTATGTATTGCGGGGGTAAGCACAAGCTGGAAGATTGTGTGAAATTGAAGGAAAGTGAAGGTACTAGTTCAAAGTCAAAAAACTAGTAGATAGTTTACTTGTGTGCAAAGCAAACTATCTTATCTCTCCCAGTGCACAGAACCTCCATGTCCTAAGGACTGGAGTTGCCTTAAATTGCTTGAGATTCATTCTTTTTAAGGAGGATATCCCCTTCAGTTGTCTTATAGACTCTAAAGCTTCAATTTCTTTTGTTAGTTTATCTTTTGCCAAGAAGTTACAGCTAACATTTACAGATATCAATCAAACTCCAATTTATTTGGTCGAATCAGAGGAACCCAAATATTGGGTCAGTAAGAAAGTTTTATGGGTTTTCAACTTTCCAAACTTTCCCCCCTTCAAGTGGGAATTATCAGTCTTGGACGCCCCAAGGATGGACGATACCATTCTTGGCCATTACTTTTGGAATCCTGTAATTAATTGGACACGGGGATTGATCACCCCACGTACTAAGTATATTTCTGATTCTTCAATGCAGGTCAATAGTGAGTTAAACAACCCACCTGACAATGTCCTGCTAGAGGAAAAATCTCTGCCAGATGACTTTCAAGCATCTGATCTTTCTTTAAATGAGCAATTGGCTAACCCTTCTAGCTCAATGACTTCACTCAAAGAGGATTTAAATTACCTCGAAGTAATCGAATTATGCTCTCTCAACTCTGGTCTTCCCTCAACAGATTATCTCAAAGATGATGAGGACAACCAAATTGACGTTGAAGCCATTAAATCAACTCTACTAGAAATCTATCATGATTTCCTCAACGTTTTTTCAATCTGCAAGGCCGATAAGTTACCACCTCATCGACCCTACGACAATCAGATAGAGTTAATAGGTCCAGTACCTCTGGTAGGTCCTGTCTATTCTTTATCAAAGGACAAATCTCAAGCTCTTTGAGACTACATATCAGAGAATGTAGCCAAAGGTTTCATCAGAGCCAGTAAATCTCCAGCCAGCTCCCCTGTTCTCTTTTTAAAAAAGAAGGATGGAAGTCTTAGGTTGTGTGTTGACTATAGAAAGCTCAACACAGTCACTAAGAAGAATGCATATCCTGTTCCTCCTATGTCATTGCTTCTTATCTTTTTTAATGGTGCTAATTTCTTTTCTAAAATTGATCTTAGAGGCGCTTACAATCTTATTTACATTTCAGAAGGTCATGAACCACTGACTGCAATGCGCACTAGATTTTGCAGTTTTGAATATTTAGTTATGCCTTTTGGATTGTGTAATGCACCATCTACTTTTCAAACTTTAGTCAATGACATCTTTCAAGATGTTGTCAAACAATTTGTTGTTGTCTATTTAGATGATATTTTAATTTTCTCAAAGACACTAGATGAACATATTCATCATGTTCGACAGGTTCTAAATCAACTTCGAGATCACAGTCTCTACGCCAAGCACAATAAATGCGAATTCCATCTTTAATCAATCAATTTTTTGGGTTTTACGTTGTCCACTTATGCTTTAGTCATGGAGAACAAAAAGGTCCAAAAATTCCTGGAATGGCCTAAGCCCAAATCCGTTAAATCCCTCCAGGGATTTTTAGGTTTTGCAAATTTCTATAGAAGATTTATTAAAGATTACTCTAAAACTATTTCCAATCTTACTTCTCTTCTTAGAAAAGATATTCCTTTTGTTTTTACTTCAACAGCACAAAAGGAATTCGAAGAATTGAAGACCGCGTTCACCACAGCTCCAATTCTTTGACACTTTGATCCTTCTGCTTTGACAATAGTCGAGACAGATGCGAGCGATTATGCTATTGCAGGGGTCATTCCCCAATTAAATCCTGAAACAAAATTGTTTCATCCTGTTGCTTTTGAGTCACGCAAACTCATTGCAGCAGAATTAAATTATGAAATTCATGACAAAGAGCTTTTAGCTATTATTCATTGTCTTAAAAAATGGCGCTCTTTTCTTCTCAGCATAGATAGTCCTTTTCAAATTTTAACTGACCATAATGCTTTGAAATACTTCATGTCTTCCAAAGTGTTAACCAGGCGTCAAGACAGGTGGGCTGAATTTCCTTTTTCTATTTCCTATTGCCCAGGTAAGAACTGCATTGTCCCAGATATCTTGTCACGTTGGGACAACGTTTACCCACAGCGGGGGGACGCATTTGCTGACAAAAACCCAGCAAATGTGAAATCAATCTTCAATGAATCAATGTTAAAGACTCATCAACTTAATTCGATGACAATTCAATCTTTTCAAAATCCACTATCCAACATCCTCGAAGCTCAGTCAAAGGACAATTATTGTTTAGGGTTAAAAGACAAAATACTCTTGAAGCAAGGGGCCAAAAGATTTAGTATTGAATCAGGTCTATTAGTTTTTGAGGGTAGAGTAGTCATACCCGACAAAAATGAAATAAAATTATGGATTTTCAATAGTCGACATGATTCTCCATTAGATGGTCATTTTGGGGTTGATAAAACCTACCATTTAATAGCGAGGGATTTCTTCTGGCCAGGTATGACCAGGGAAATCAAGGCCTATATAAAAGCTTGTTACAAATGTAATAGGAATAAGGCTCCCCGTCACCGGAAGTATGGGTTGCTTCAACCACTTCCTATTCCCTCTAAACCTTGGGAATCTTTATCATTGGATTTTATTTCTCAACTTCCTCTTTCTAATAATTTTGATGCTATATTAGTAATAGTAGATATATTTTCAAAAATGTCTATTTTTATTAAAACCACTACTACTTCTACTGCAGAAGATTTGTCAAAATTGTTTCTAGAATATGTATTTTCCAAACACGGCTTACCTAATGATATTATTTCAGATAGAGGCTCATTGTTTGTATCCACATTCTGGACTCAACTGTGTCGACAACTCAATATCACGAGGAACCTTTCCACAGCTTATCACCCTGAAACCGATGGGCAAACGGAAAGGGTCAACCAAATCCTCGAACAATATTTTTGAATGTATGTCAGTTACCAACAAGACAATTGGACCACATGGTTACCATTTGTCAAATTTGCTTATAATAACTCGACTCATTCTTTGACACAACAATCTCCTTTCGAAACTGTTTATGGAAGACATCCTTGATTCAACTCAATCCATGTAGGAACTAGTCATCCTGCTGAACATTATCTTCGAACTATATCACAACGCCAAGAAGAAATTAAATCAAATTTGAATTTAGTGATTCGAAGGTACAAGGAACAGGCCGACAAACATTGACAAACTGCTCCTTCTTTTACACCAGGCGACAAAGTATGGCTCGACGCATGAAACATTTGAAAGACTCAACCATCAAAGAAACTGGCTAAAAAACGCTTGGGGCCATTCGAAATCAACTCTGAAGTCTCTAAAACTGCATTTCGACTCAAGCTACCTCCTAAATGGCAGGCTATTTACCCTGTTTTTCACGTATCTCTTCTGGAACAGGCTTGAGAAATATACCCAGGCAAGAACCAACCTCCTCCGGAACTGGTCGAAGTAGAAGACCATCTAGAGTGGGAAGTAAGCCATATCCTTGATTCAAGAATGCGCAAGGGGAAACTTCAATACCTCGTGGAATGGGAAGGCTTCCTCGATGACTCAGACAAAACATCCTGAGAACCAGCCATCAATGTTTCTAACGCCCCTGAACTCCTAAAATCTTTTCATCTTAAATATCCTTTAAAACCAAAACCTTAAAAACTCTCTTTTACTTTTTTCTTTCTCTTTTTTTTCTTTTTTCTTTTTTCTCTTTTCTTTTCTGCTTTTTAAAAATCTAAAACATCTTTACTTCTAAAAAATTCTTTTAATGTTGTTTTCTTCTTTATTCTTTTTCTTTTCAAAATTTTTCAACCTTCTTTAAAAAAATAAATAAAATTAAATTAAAATTAAATAAAATAAAAATTAAATTAAAATAAAAAAATAAAAATAAAAATAAAAAATAAAACAAATAAAATTAAAATCTTTTTCTTTTTTTCTTTCTCAATTTTCTATATAAATTCTTTCTTTAAAATTTTCTTTTCCTCAAACTATCAAAATTCTTCACGAACATTACACGACCATCTTTCACGAACTTCACGTTAACCTCTAAATCACTCTTTTAAATTCTTCAAACAAATTACTTCTTTCTTTCAAAATCCTCTTAAAGTTTTTTCTTTTCTTTTCTTTTTTCAAATAACTAAATTCCTCAGATCTTCAATTAACAAACTTTCATAAATAACAAATTGTTTCTTTTCATTAAATTTTATTTTACAACACAATTATTTCTTTCTTCTTTCTTTCTTTCTTCTTACTTAATTCTTTTTCTTTTCAAACTTTAAGACTAAAACTCCTACAATCAAATATTCTGTCTTTTCCTCTCTCATTTAAACTTCTTCTCTAAAAATTTTAAAAAACAAAATTCTATTCAAATCTTTTTTCTGTCTTTTCTTTTTTCTCTTAAAATCTTATAAAAAAATAAAATATTAAAATTTTCATAAAACAACAAAATAAAATGACTAAATACAAATTGTTTTTTACTTTTCTTTTCTTTCTTTTCTTTTCACTTTTCATTTTAAATTTTCTCTTTTATCTTCTCCCAAACCAATCCCTTCATCTTCTCCAAAATATCCCTTATCTCCTTTCTACATTTTTCAAACTTCTCCCCCTCTCCTACCGGAATCAATTCTCCAAGTTCCAGTAGCTCCTCGGCTACGTCAAAGGAAGTGGCATCGACAATCTTATCGATTTCTCCGCTCAAGTCTTCAATAAATCTTGCTCGTCCAACCTGACGAGGCTTTTTCGACCATACCTGATTGAGGGTTTCTTCGTGTTCCTCCCTCGAGGTAACCGCCGGTAATCTATCTTAGACCGACACTGCCACTTCCACAGCAGTGGGTTCCACAAGGGTCACTTCCACATTTGAAGCTTCTGCCTTAGGGACTTCAATGATGACATCTGAGCTCTAAAACAAGACCATCAGTACCTAAATTTCTAAAATATCAGGGAATAGACTTACTTCTAAAATAGGGTCGACCTCCAAAAACAGCTTTGGAGTGACCTCCACCGCCACATCCCTCTCCTCTTCCTCATCTTCAATGACCACCTGTCCCTTTTTTGGGGTCCTCCTCGACCAACTCGTTGACTTCCTCTTCTACTACTCGCTTCTTGCTCGCAGCCGGAGTCATCCAGGTTGCCACATCATCCTCAACCTCCTCCTCACCCTCCCCCACCGATTGATCGTCCCCAATTGAAACGTCCCAAATGTCTTCAACTACTTCCTTTGTCTTAGGGATTACCTAATATTTTGTCTTAGTGAACCGACTCTTGATATCGGTATTCTTTGTCAAGGCGTCACACACCACCCTTCTCCATTGGCAAAATTTGCACTTCTGGAGAGGCCCTCATGTCACCGTGCTTTCTACGCAAAAATATTCCATTGACTCGCAGGCGGTGCAAGTATTGGAGAGCTGTCGTGTAATGATACCCCCATCTGCTTTAGGGTGTGGAGGCGTGGGAGTTGGTGTGGGGAAATCCGTCATAGTGAGTTAAAAAATAATAATAATAATTAAATAAAGAAGGAAGGGAAATTAGTGTGGGAAGTATGTCTTACGCTCAACGGAGCTTGCGTTCTTATACCCGTGCATCTGTCACGTGCCACGTGACACTCAAGGAAAAAGTAGCTCATTAAATCAATAATAAGAGGCTCAAATCCATACTCAAAGCGCAGAAAGCAATTCTACATAGCAACTGCAACTTTCTTTGTGTACTTGCTATTCAACCGGGCTAGCCTAAACTCTAAATCTAACATAGTCAATCTCTCAATACTGTGTCTTAGTTTTTTTCTCAATAAGCAACGCACAGCGCAATAGTTAATATAATAGTACATTAAAAGGTTTATGAAATGTCTGTGGGTTATTAAGGGGTAGTGAGCATGGACAGAATGGTTAGTGGAGGATTAAAGGGTTAACGGATGTTAGTGAGGAGGGTCCAGGTTTAATGGATGTATTTTTTAATGGTCTGTGGTGTGCAGAATAGTGGATGGGTACGAGGTCAATGCGGGGAGGAGTAAAGGATATAAAAGGGGTTGGGATTTTGGTTCAATACTCTTCAGAATTAAATTATAAAATGTATTTATAGTTAATAGTGGTAAAATATTTTAATTTAAATCATTATTATTGTATCTTTCTTTATTTTCTCAATAACCATTTCTAAATCCTAAATCTTTCATTGTTACGTTTCCAACCCTTTGTGAGATCTTAAGAATTTTAATATTACCTTTCAATTATATTAGAATCCTTCTCCAACATAACTCGAAGCAGTAGTTCTTCCTTTGAGTCATCTTTGAATCACTTCATTGAATCATTCCTCTGCTTTGAAGAAGTCTCTAAACTCCTCATCTCACTTACAGGAACATCCTTGACCTTGTGCGTAGGTCGTCCGGTGACAGAAGCCAAAGGGACATCCTCCTCAGATTCAGAATCAAAATCCATAGTCATTGACTCACCATTCAAGTCCAATGTGCCAAAAATAGGGGGGCCCATATCAGCAATCCCCTTCTGCATCTTGTACAGCTCCTTTTTGCTGTACTTCTTCCTAGCTGCACTAAGCTTAGGATCCTACTTTGAAGCCTCAGGCTTTGGTTGGGCCTGAGAACTGCTCTTAGGCCTTCCCACCTTTCTTGCTTCTACATCATAAACACCAGCCAAGCATTCACCACATGACTGTCCACCACAAGAATACAACTTCAATCCACCAAAATAAGCAGAAAAAGATACCTTATTAACCTCCTTCACTTTTCCCTTGACATCATCATCTTCCTTACCACAAGACTTCCCCTGATCAGGAATCTCCTCAAACCTTGGCCTCCTCTGATTGAGACCACTCCTTCTCCTGACCAAATCATCAGGCGCCTGCCCCTCACTGGGCTTCACAAATAAACCATCAGGGAACCTGAACACCCTGCTATCAAACTCCACCTTTAGCTCCGACACATCTCTGTTCAGAGCCCAACAATCATTGGACTTGTGCCCCCTCCTGCTGCAATAAGAGCAGACCCAAGGATCACTCCTACCAGCCCTCCTATCAAAATCTCTAGGCTGAGAAGGAGCCTTATTGGCCTTCTTAGCCTCCTTAACAAAAATATGTTGCTGTTTTGTTAGATCAGCCAACTTCTCCACCACTGGGTCTCTCTCTTGTTTTGGAACCTTCACCATATTCTTCTCTTCCTTCTTGACACTACTCTCCTCTTCAGTCAAATCCTCACTGACTTTGCTGACATATTTGGCACACCCCTCCTGATAAGTGTCCACAGCCAATAACTTAAAATGGGCCTCCACCGCCTCCTTCACCTTGTTCAAGGAAGGCAACTTCTGATCCCCATTAGAAAGAGTCTTCATCAAGTCCTTCCTTGACAGATCCTTCAACACATCCATCCTGAAATCTCTAGCCAAGGCAGACCAAAAAACATCCTTGGCAGCATTTTCATGTGCCAGCTCCTCCACTTCCACCAAATATTCCACCACAGGATCAAACTGTAGCAGAAACTTCTTGTAACTGTGCAAGTTACCAACACCACCATAAGACTTCCATTCACTTACAACCTTCTTCAGATCCACCATAGTGAGCCTGATACCCCATCTATCCACCATCATCCTACACAATAACTTCCAGTCCCTCTTCTTGTAGCCAGACATGGCCATGACATCCTTCTCCACTGCCCTATCCCCAATGAAGAAAATAATCTGCTTCACAATGTCCAGGTAAGAAGCACCATCCACACCAGCAGAAGTTTCATACTTCTCCAGAAACCACTTCACATCTTCACCATTAAACTTGGTACCATCTCAAGTTTTAATCCTAACACACTCCCTAACCATCACAGCAGGAGGACCTTCCCCCCCCCCCAACAGTCACCACAGGAATATAAGAACTAGAAGCCATTCAAAGACAACAGAGATTCCAACAAACTAGCAGGTTCACAACCCCACTTTCGGCGCCAGAAATGTAGACAATCATATAGAACTAGCTATAGGCCTTGACCAAGGGATTTTGAGAAAACCGAGAGAGAAAATCCCCTGTCCCTTTAGAAAAAATTGAGTGAGATTTACCTGCTACATTAGATTGGTTCCTATTTGCTGAAACCCCTTTTCCAACACACTTGACTGCTTGATAAGCCAAGAAAGTAGTCTCCAGACAGACTAACAAACCAAAGAACTGAAATGTAGACCAATGTCCACACCAGAGAAAGCAATGATACTTGATGTAGGTTGCAAATCCACACCAGCGACAGAAATAATACTTGATGAAGCTTGCAAGACTATACCAGAGAAACCATTTGCCAAGCTAAGTTAAATGAAGAACTAACCTTGCAACAAACACAGCCAATTGTGGCCAAACCAAAACAATGAAAACTGGGTAAGGAACAAGGATATCACCTCTGGATGGTTGTATGATAATTAAAGTTGCCCCAAACTCTCTTATTCACTATATACACACAGACCACTATCTAAGAGCCTATGCACACCAACAAATCTGCGGTTTCTGAGTGCTAAATTGCATAAAACCCCTCTAGAAACGCTTCCCAGCCCTCTAGTACCAAGGCAGGTGGTCCACCCAATGTCAGGAGGCCCGCCTGAGGAAGCCGGAACACCCTGAATCCAGAAAACCTCCAAAAACCTCCAAAAATACCCAAAATACTTTGAAAAATCTACTGCAACTACTTAAACTTATAAAACACATAATTAGGCTATAACAACTTTGAGTAATGAAATGTAGAGAAAAATTAGCCCATTCTAATGTTACTAAGCACTTAACTCTAAGACTTAAGGTTAGCCCGTAAAACACAAAAAACCAAATTAAACAGCTATCTTTTTAAATAAAAAAATCAGAAAATGACCCTATAAAACTTAGAATATGAAGAATTCCATCAAGACATAAAATATAAAGAAAAACTGTGGCTATCCAATGGTAGTACCCACATCCCCACAGCCGCAATATTTGCTGAATAATTCCAGAAAAACACCCAATTATTAAATAATGCCATTTAAGACATATCAAAACAATGCCAAATTGACCAACAAAGGTCTCTGTCAGTACAGTCTAGTATATAAGTATGATATAATAGTGTTATTTTATGGTCCTACTACTTATTAATAAATGATTTAGTGATTAGACCTCAGGGGAAGACTAATAGAATAGTTATACTCAAATAAAACTCACAATACTTGGATTTAAATGCGTGCTAGTGGTGGAAAATAGAAGAATAAAATATAGTTATAGCTATTATAAAGATAATATCAATTTATAAGGGCTTTATAATATATTTCTGAATACTAATAATTGTATTGTAGTGTTTGTTTGAAGTGTAGTAATTGAATGATGATAATAAACCGTCAAAATCCCTCCTTACTTATACCCAAATCCACTGGAGTGCACAGACCTTCAATCCAGATGATGTCACTGCTATCCCCGGCAATTACAGCACTGTGAGGGCCCATCACCTCCCCATGGCGTCCACTTCAAGCAGTTTCAACACCCAGACCTCCAGTAAGGACCCTCCATCACTATTAATAATAACACAGAGTCATACCATAAATAGAAAACCCAGATAAAAGCGGATACCATAAAGAAACAAGTAAAATAAATGATCAAAAAGAGATTTAATGAAACTAAAAGCATATAAAGGAAATAAATAAAATGTCCAAGCCCCCAATAACATCCCCAAGCATCCACATTAACCCAAAAACATCTTTCCAACCCATAAATCCGTGAATAACCATCCAAGGAAGTAATTTTAGTTGTCCAAACTGGGTGTATGCGCCTGATATAGGTGTCTATGCTTCTGTAGGCGTTGTGAGTCCACTGATTTTGTCCATATGACCTAAAATAAGCAGAAAAACAAAGGTTATAGGCTATTAAGGGGCTAAAACCCACTTATATACCTAAATATACATAATATACTGCATATTTCACTGAATATGAGATTTATGTATACATATAAGCTTATGTATGTCAATAATTACTTCATATCACTTAAGATAAGTATATTATGACTCCATTAACACCTTAATAAGTATTATTAGGCCATGGATAAGCTATTTAAACTATTATAAATTATATAATAGAATAATAATTATATATATATAATAAAATAATATATATTATTATTTTAACCTTATTTTTAAGATATAAGCTTAATCTAGTTAAGGTTATCTTATTTTAAGCATAAGAAATACTCAGTCCTAAGGATATTTAGGCTGACACTCCCTCACACCAAAAAAAACAATAAAAAAAATGTTAAGACATTTTAATTAATCTTAAGGAATGAAATAAAAAAAATTAATTTTTATAATACATATACTGAATGAACAGTATTATTTAGATTTAAATTTTTTCAAGAGATTTTTAAGATCAGAGATTTCATTTTCTGGAATCCACTGGTCATATTCACTTGATTTATTTTTAAATCTTAATAGATACTCAACTCCCTTTTCTTTAGTAAGGTGTCTCTTTTTAAGTATCTTTTCAATTTCTGCTTTTTCCACTATTTCTTCAGGTTGCGGTTTATGCCTTCCTGATCTTCTTGGAAAGAGAGCAGTATCATTTGAATGGTATGGTTTTATAAGAGAAATAGGAAATACTGGATGTTTTCTATCATAAGGTGCATATAGAATAACCTCAACAGCATTATTACCAACCATCTTTTTAACTACAAATGGTCCAATGAATGGATCCTTCAATTTAACATTACCATTTAAATTGAAATGTAGCGTTGAAATAAGGACTTCATCACCCTCTTTGAACATTTGTTCTTTATGGGCTTTATCCCATCTTTTCTTTTCATACTCAAAAGCCTTATTTATACATTCTTGAGCATGTTTTCTGCATAATTCCTGCATCTGAAGAAAAGATTTTGTACCTGGATGAATATCCAATCTAGGTAACTTATTAAGAGTTTTAGCAGGGGTATTAGGTACATAACCCAACCATAACTCAAATGGCTTTTTGCCAGTGACAGAATGTACTGTACTATTATATGCAAATTCTAAACCTGGGATAAGGGTTACCCAATCATGCGTGAATTTGTCATTGTCTTTAAAATTAATACCAAAAGCACAGTATCTTCTTATCATATCTTCTAAGGTTTGTATCATTCTTTCTGCTAGCCCATCAGTTTGTGGATGGTGTGCTGTAGAAAGTTTTAATTGACACCCTGAAACATCCATAAGTGACGTCCAGAACTCAGAAGTAAATTTAGGATCTCTGTCAGAAACTATTGCTTTGGGGAAACCTGCTGTATTTAACATTTGGGTCCACCATAAAAAAGCTAAGTCCTTTGCAGAAACCTCTTTATGTGTAGGAATAAATTTACACATCTTTGTAAATCTATCTACAATTACCCAGCAGGAGTTATGACTCTTATGCCCTGCTATTGGCAAACCTGTTACAAAGTCCATGTTAATGATTTCCCATGGAGCTTTTGGTTGCTCAATTTGTTGTAATAAACCAGCTCTTTTTCCTGTTAATCTTTTAGATTTTTGACAAGAATCACATGTTTCAACATATTTCTGAACATCCTCAGACATGTTAATCCACCAAGCTGTGTTTTTTACTCTGGTTAATGTTTTATGGTAGTCAAAATGACCTGCTAATATATCATCATGACATATACTTAACATTAACTCCTTCATTGAAGGGGGAATTACAATTACATTACTTAATTTTTTCCTGTAATATATAAAACCATCCTCAATGGAAAATTTTCCTTTCTCTAATGCCTCTTTATACTTATTTGGTAATGTTTTCATTAAAACATTCATTGAAGCATTAGATGGATCATTTAATATTGTAGTTAATTTACTTAAGTCAGGATCTGAATTATAATTATCAAGAATTGATTGCATAAATTCATCCTCAAGATCTACAATATAAATGCCATAAATGTTAATAATCTCTGACTCAGGAACATAAGCAGGATTATCATCATTATTAGGCAGAGGTACTCTAGATAACAGATCTACATTAGAGTGCAAGGTTCCTGCTCTATGTGTAATAGTCATCCGTCCTCTGTATTCTTGTACAGCTAATTGCCATCTAAACATGTGTCTATTAGGAGTTTTCATGTTTAAGAGTGACTTAACTGCACTACAGTCAGTTATTAACTCAAATTTTTGGTCTTCAAGGTAATAATGTAGCTTTTCAAGAGCCCATACTACTGCCAAACATTCAAGTTGAGTAGCACAATATTTCAATTCACCACTTCTCAGAGTACGTGAAATATAGCAGATTACTACTTCTGACATTTTACCTTCAATAAGTTGTTTTTGATGCAAAGCAGCACCCAGTCCAATAAAACTTGCATCTGTATATAATACAAAAGGTAATTGGAAATCTGGTAATCCCAAGATAGGAGCTGTCATTAAACATTCTTTCAACTTATTAAAAGCTTGTTGTCTTTCATTATTCCAAATGAAAGCTTCTGATTTCTTTATCAGTGTGGTCAGTGGTGCAGCAATTGATTGGTAGTTTTTTATATATTGTCTATAATAACCACACATTCCAAGAAAAGATTGTACATCCTTCACATTTTGAGGAATGCCAATATTCTTTATTGCAGCCACTTTATTTTGGTCTACACATATTTGTAAGCCAGATACAATATGACCAAGCACTTTTAAAGATTCAAACCCAAATTTACATTTTTTCAATGCAAGGGTCATTTTTATTTCATCCATTTTCTGAAATACTTTCCTTAAATGGATTAAGTGTTCATCAAAAGTTTTAGAGAACACTATGATGTCATCAATGTATACCATTAACCATCCCTCAATCATTTCATTATGGAATGTTATATCCATTAACTTTTGAAATACTGATGGAGCATTCTTTGGTCCAAATGGCATTCTGACATACTTATAAATTCCCATGTGTGTTGTTATCAACAAAAAGTTCTGTGAATTCTTTTCAACAGGAATTTGATGGTACCCTTTATTTCCATCTAGGCAACTGATATATTTAGCACCTTTAAGGGTAACATGTATAGAGGCAATCCTTGGCAAGGGATAAATATCATCTACTGTAAATGTATTTAATGCTCTATAATCACCGCACAGTCTTGCTTTATCTTGTTCATAAGAAATCAGCACTGGTGATATTACACAATATTTTGGTGTAGTTTCAACCTTCTCAAGAATGTTCATTTTTAATAACAACTTAATATTATCCTCTATGTCTTTCCTCTTCATTGGTGAAGCAGGGTATGGTTTCTTTTTAAGACTAGCAGGAATATTATCCATGTCACAGGTTAAACTAATTTTCATTTCATGATCTTTTACAAGGCCAAGTTCATTTGTACCATGTGCAAAAGCCATTGGAAAAGCTTTAATTAATTCCAAAATATTATCTTTCTCAGTTTCACTAATCTGAGTGCCAAATGATGCTTTTGAAATTTCTGTTTCCAGAAGTTCCATCTCATTGGATTCTCTTCCTTTATACAGGGAATTTGTTACTGACTCAATGTGTAAGACTGTGTTAAAAGAATTTATTTTAAATTTCCTTTTACCATTCATGCCAATTGTAAAATTGTTATTAGCAGGGTCTAATTTTACACCAAATTTAGTCAGAATATCATTTCCAATGATAAAACAGTTACTACAATTTGTATTATCCATTACTACAAAGTCACAAGTTACCCTTACATAACCATGTTGGTGTTTAAAGAAAACAGCAGCTTTGTATTTACCAATGGGGTGTAGTACTGATCCAAAACCTCTCCAATTTTTATTTTGAAGTGGTTCAAGCTTAAACTTATATTCACTATCAATTTTCTGTAATGTATTAGTGGATACAACTGAACCAGCAGCTCCTGTGTCCAATACTATATTAACATTTTCACCAGAAATGATAGCTGGAACCGTGATAGGTGTCATTCTAAAGTTATCAGCTTGTATATCCTTAATGATTTCAGCATCCTCAAAATTCATTAAAGATTCATTTGAGTCCATATTTAATATTGGATTTTCAAAGATGGACAAATCATCTTCCAACATACAGACTTCATTTTCATCAATATATTAGATATTGCTGTCATAATCACTTGATTCTTTACTTTTTTCAGTTTCAGTTTCAGATTCACGTTGATTTTCAACAATATTTATGTTTTTCTCACATTTGTGACCCTTGACCCAAGGTTTGTTACACTTATAACAAGTATTTGTTTCATACTTTTTAGGTACTACAGGTGCAGTAGGTTTTTTCTGCTTCTCCTGAAGTGTTTTTGAATTCTGAGTTTTTACAGGTTCAACATTTTGCTTATAAGTGGAATACCTTGATTCATACTTATGGTTTAATAATATTTCATTGCAAATATTAATAAAGTCAGAATATTCAGTAACATTTAATGTTCTAGCTACAACAATGTCTCTGACAGATATAGGTAATTTGTATATTATCTTATCTTTCCATAAGTTAAAATCCATATGAGGCTCAATGGCTTTTAATATTTTGTTTAAATTCATTAAAAATACCATAGGTTTGTCACCATTCAACGGATTATACCTAGTCTTCTCATACAGTCTCTGCTGAGTAAGCCTGAATTTAGAACCCCCAAATTGTTTTTCAATAAGTTGTTTCCATTCAGCCCAAGAGTAGTCTCTACCCTCACTTAAGACAGCTTCAAACCATAATAAAGCAACATCCTTAAATAAAGAAATTAATTTTGATGTTATCTCTTCATCTGGTAACTTATATGAGAATTTCAAGTTGTCAATTCTTTGAATAAAATGCTGCCAATCAGAGCTGGCTTCCCCATCATAAGTTGGGTACTGATCTATTTTAGGCCAGTTCTTCTGATTGGATTTTATCTCACTAATCTTAGGTAAATTCAACAACTCATTTACTTTTGATAAATGGTCTTGTATTTCTTCCTGCACGGATTTGTGACTTACATTTTCAGATTTGACACTACCACCAGATGGTTTTAATTGTGGTGGTACAGGGAAGGAATGAGATTCACTTTTGCCAATGAAAGGATTATTATTATATTGATTATACTTATGATTATCCTGGTTCATCAGTAGATTGGCAGTTTCAATCTCAACTTAAGTTAATCTTTGTAGCAGCTCTGAGACACTTTGATTTGTCTGGGCAAAAGATAACTTTGTTCTTGATTCAGTTTTTAATAAATGTGTTTCATATAATTTTTCTAACTCACAAAATTTGTTTGAAAGGTCATTATATTTATTACTCAATGAATCATATTTAAGAGTTAGAGACAAATGTTCTTTCTCTAATTCTTTATTACGTGTTGCTAATTGAGAAATGTTCAATGTTAAGGATGAAATTGTATCACTAGTGAGCTTAACTGTCTGTTCCTCACAATCAGTCATTCTATTCCATAATGCTGAAACAATTCTATGGACAGTTGGATTATTGTTAAAATATTCCATGTCCTCCTTTTCAATTCTCTCACTCTCCTGTGAACTTCTCATCTCACTAGTAGGTGGTTGCAACTGAGGATTAACTGTATTATCATTGTATATAGTACTGTTATTATGGACAAAAGACAAGTCAGGTGTATCTACTCTAAAACCTAAATTTCTTAAATCCTCCTCTATTTTTTGTACAGATTTAACATCAATAGAATTACCTATATTGTAATTATCAGTACTATGTCTAATCTGAGAGGGTAAGTTACTTACCAAGGGATGGTTGCCAGTCCTGATTTTTGGCGCTTTTTTCCCTTGTAAGGGTGAGCTGAGGAAGTCAGATGAGGGGGTGGATCCCTGTTGCAACTGTGGCTTGTCCACTGTTGGTGAAACCAGTCCCATTTCCATTTGTCTACCAGGATTTTCTCCTGGGAGTGAGTGGACCCTCCTTGGGTAGGGGGTTGCTGATTTGATTGACTGGGCTGGCCTCCCTTTAATTCTGCCATTGCCTGATTCATCTGCTGAAATCCTACCTTGCAATTGTTTTGCAACTGCTCTACTTCTTTGAACATGAGAGATTTTGATTCCTCCAACTTCAGAACCTGTTTGGCCAGGTGGGACAGTTGATCCTGAAGAGGAGGAGACGTCTTTTTGATAGTTATCTTTTTTAAGAGGGCGTCCTTTTCCTCTATACTCATGCTTTCTGGTTGGGGGTACTGTTGTCCCTCCATGGTGATGTCCTGGAAAGTTTTTGTTAGCTTTAGACCTGGTATTATAAGCAGGCTGTTCACTTACACTATCCTGGGGAGCACTCATATCGTTCAGAATAACAATATTTTACGTCTACAAAAGGAAAAAACTCTGTGGAATTAGTAGACAAATAATATTAGCAATTATATTACTAATAAAAAAGCAATGGAGCTTACCCTGAATTTATATCTTTATTTATTTAGATAAAATATAAGAAAAATTCAAAAAAATCTTTTAAAAATATAATAATAAGTTTAACTAGACCTCTATAAGGGTGAATAATTAGCTTACCAAGCTTTAGCCAAATACCAATTTAATTGGGTGTTATATTGGTGTCCAAATACCAAGTGAAATTGGGTTTATATTGGGTACAGTTACTACTGTAAATATCTAATTTTTATGATAAAAAATTAGTACAATTATTATAAGGGTTCTTTTCCGCAATCAATGAGTTATGATGACCCACTAATATGCAGCAGACCCAAATATTTGGTTGATTTTGAGTTGTACTAAGGTAAAAATCACGTCCCAAGGCTTATACTAAATAATAAGTAAAATATAAGGAAAGACCCCCAATAGTCAGTACAGTCTAGTATATAAGTATGATATAATAGTGTTATTTTATGGTCCTACTACTTATTAATAAATTATTTAGTGATTAAACCTCAGGGGAAGACTAATAGAATAGTTATACTCAAATAAAACTCACAATACTTGGATTTAAATGCGTGCTAGTGGTGGAAAATAGAAGAATAAAATATAGTTATAGCTATTATAAAGATAATATCAATTTATAAGGGCTTTATAATATATTTCTG